>JAMABK010000032.1:1154-318498 GCA_023624915.1 Aspergillus amoenus | reverse complement strand
ATGTGCAAACGGTGAATATGTCGACCTTGCTTTTGACATTGATATCAGAGGTGAAGGCCACCGCCTTCACCAGTATCATCAATGTCGACAGCTACTTACTAACGGTACAGTATATGATAAAGTAGAAACAAATTTGGGTATCAACTGTAGAGACTTCGTATATAAATCTCTCGATATCAAACGCACCAGCGAAATCAACGATGAACAATCAGAACCTCACCATGATAGCGCTTCAACCTCGCCGTCAACTCTCGCTCACTGGTTTCTAGCTCGGTGCAGATCTGGTCAAAGCAATGCATGCCATCCAAGTACTTGGATAACTCTTTATCATCGATGAAGTCCTCCTCGTAGTCATCGTCATACAGCAATGCTGAGCGACTCGCACTCTGTAAAGACGCACGATCTCGGTCCTTCGCATCCTCGCTGCGATGATGGTGGTGGTGATGATGATTATGGTGTTGCGAGATTGGCGCAGGTTCATCACCCGCACTGGACGCATATGGGCTATTGGCGCCTGTTCCGGGGCCTCGCGAAGATGGCCCGCTGTGTGTAGATAGGTAGTGGGAACGCGGTGTTGTGGCCCCTGATTTGAACTGAGGGGCTGGATTTCCTGTTGCTATTGCGTATTTGTGTACTCGGTACAGGAATCCTTTGATGATACCGAATGTGATGAAGCGGCGAATGTCAATGTGGGTGAGCTGGCGGCTGTGCTGGAGGTACCATTGTTTAACGCTCTGGCCTTGTTTCAGACTGGCGTATAACTCCACAATGCAGACTCCGTCGACTACCTCTCGATCTGCGGCGGGGTGCTTTCCTAGGGGATCTGCGCTTGAGGAAATGAGTGTGCTTGTGTTGGCTGGGCTGGGAGTTGCGGAGGGGCTGATGTTTTCGCTTTTGCTAGCCAGCACGCTATCGTTGCCGAGGCTGGGGGTTGGGTCCCCAGCCGGTGGCCAGACGTTGTCTTTATCGTGTTCGAGAGAGATGGCGGCAGGTGCGGTAGGTGCAGTCATAGGGGAAGCGAAGAGCGTGTTGACATAGCGAGCGCATTCCTGCTGCATGCTCTCATCTGCGGCGATTGTAGTGCTAAATAGTGCAGTGGGTGCGTAGATGCCAGAAAACGAAAAGATGTCCAAAAGGAAGAGGCAGCCGTAGTAAAGGAGATGCCGGATTGCGCGGCATGTGAGGGAGAAGTCCGTATCAGCGAGGAGGGATATTATGCGAATACTGTTGACCCCATTGATGTGTGGAACGATCTAGTGGTGGCTGTCAGTAATCGAGTTGTATATACATGGAATTCAACATACCCGCTGCATTGTGAGGTCCCAGTTCTCATCGAGGAACGCTTGGTAGCGGACTGTAAATAAGGGAACCTGCCAGGCACGAACAGGGGGTGGTGTAGGATAGACGGGGAATAGCTTGACGTTCAACGTGTTCAATTCATCTGCTCCTACATCAGCGTTGGACTCAAAAAGGAGAAGGGAGCGAAGACATACCGATTGGAATCATGCACTCGCAATAGTTGTTCAAATCCTCCATCAGCGTCTCGCACAAACTGTATACTTTCCCTTCGCCACTTTTAGAATGGTCTCGAGATAGAAACCCATTTTGCTCCTCCAGCCCACGCATCAGGTCTGCCAGTTTCTGGACAACACTTTTGTAGCTGCTGAAATCATCCTCTTCCCCCAGAACCACACAGAAGTTGAAAATGAACTCATTTCTGTCGTATCGAGGTGACTTCATGCATATCGGATATCCCAAAATACGGTATCCGTCTGTGCATACCTGAATCAGATTCCCACATAGCTCCTGGCGAGGTATCACAAAGAACGATATATCCGAGAAGGTAAGGAAGAGAGGCTGCGAGGGGGCGGTGTTGGAGGGGGCAATTGCTCCATCAGGGACCTGGTGAACGACCTTCGGGCCTTATATTGTGTCAGTATTCGACGATGCACGTATAATACAATGATTAGTTGGGGCAACCGACCTTCCTGCGTGTCGAACTTGCTGTAGAAAATGGCCTTGATCATGGTTGAGCGACGGCCGACATCAAAGTCATCGAACTGAAAGTCGGATCACACTGAGGCCGAGGTCATCTTGTCGCGGCGAAGTGTGTTAACTTATAAGTATACTGGGTTAATCATGTTCTGCGCAGGAGTCCGTCGGAAAGTAGTTGACTGCTGCGGGGAGAAAGCTGATTGCTGAAGTTGGGGAACCTCGGAGGGAGTGGAACATTTGAAGCTCCCAAGGCCGATCAACTCCACAGTACAACCAAAGACTGAACCAAAACATAACTTGTAAAATAATTTTAAATTCCAATATTAAAACTATCGCAATTTTTCGCCTAGAAACATGCTGACGGAATATCCAAGTTCTAAACTCCCAGTAACCACACGAGACTTGGTTCAAACGCGCAAGGACTGCTAAGAACGCGCCGGGGTATTGGGTAAAGCTCACAGCCAACATCGCATAAACAATTAGGAGATCTATATGACGAGAAAGCAGCCCGCGGGTAAAACGCAACAATAAGAAGTGATGAAAAAGAGAGACTGCCACTCAACGCCATAAATGCGTACCAAAGAAGAAAACGGGTGAGATATCGGGAGAAAAGGCGAGAATATACAGTCATACTAGCCGAATCCGATGGAAGAAAGCTCGTAAAACACCTCCTATCGCGCGGCCCTTGCAGGTGTTTGAGGGGGTCGCCGAATACCGGTGCTCGTAGAAAGCAAGCGAGATGACGTTGGCATGTTCAACGGTTCGGAAAACGATACGGAATGCTGAATTGAAGTTCTGCCCGTTTGGGGTATCGAGGCCGGAAGGTCGTACA
Source organism: Aspergillus amoenus (assembly GCA_023624915.1). Lineage (NCBI taxonomy): Eukaryota > Fungi > Ascomycota > Eurotiomycetes > Eurotiales > Aspergillaceae > Aspergillus > Aspergillus amoenus. The sequence continues at coordinate 315,671 of JAMABK010000032.1, read as the reverse complement.
GGAAGTTCAACGGCTGGCCTCTACGGATCGCATTTAAAACGTCCGTGTAACTGCCACGCTCTCCCGCTTCCTTAAGCCACTGCTCCCAGTCCTCATCCAATGGTACATTAGCACCCCGTTCTCTTGCGGCGGTTGCAGCAAGAAGGCGATGGTTCAGTTCCACCCCACAGCTCTCCATCTCCTCGTCGCTGGAATCTTCACTCTCCTGTAACTGTAAGTCACAGTCGACGCCATGGTCATCCATTGTGCCATTCGGAATCTCTGCCTCCTCGTATGTCGCAGCTTTAGTCTTTGTCTCGCGTATTGGCTCCGGGCCATCTTCAGCATGGATTATGACAGATGGAAGCGGCGAGGGCGAGGCAGGTCGGATCGCATCAGCGGTGGTGTCACGGACCTTCACACCTTCCTCCTTTTCGTAGCGTTGTCGCGCGGACTTGGTACCCTCCCAACGACATAGTGAGCCTATCTCTTTTTCTGATAGCCCAAGCTCGTCAAAGACTCTGAATAATTTGCGATGCCACGGGAAACGGCTTAACCTCATGCGATGCGGGCCATAGGAGTAGTCCAATCCAGGGTATTGGGCCTCCACGCAGTCCAGCGATCCATAAAAGGTGGATGTCTCGATGCGGACCTCCGGGACCAGATTAAGCGCGATATGGGCGGCAAATGTTGCCGGGTCGCTGGTGCGCTGACGTGGGAAAGTTGCTCGATGTACTATTTGAGCCAGAGATGGTTTGTGCATTGTGAAAGTATTGATGATGGACTTGGTAGGTGAAGGCAGCAGTCGAATTCGCAACTGGCCAACTTAGGGGTACAGGCAGGCAAGGCGAAAGGGAAATTATGAGATAAGGCCCAATAATGGATCACTCGCTCCGCAAGACAATTATTATAAGGTGGAGAAGGGCAGCCGCCTGCTAATTTTAGGCCCGTCCGATGGAAAGGCTGACCAGTGTGCACTGGAATTGAGGGAAAGGAAGCTGAAAACAAGCTGGATAACAAAGGAATCAGAAAGGAGACGAGATCCGGCAATCGCAGGCTCGTGCCACTCCTGGTTGCGGAAGCGGGCAATAAGAGGGACCTTTGTAAGTTTGTAGGTAATAAGTAACCTTCTGGAGACCGTCGATCAATAGTTGAATTTCAGAAACAATGAAGGGCTGGGCGTAGTCCTTGTCGCACGAAGGCCGCCTTAACTCTCCGCACAACGGGAGCCAGGCGAGGGAGTATATGAGTATCAAAAACCGAATTGATGGCACAATCAGAACGTGGAATGAGCGAGAGTCCAGCAATCACATCTCATGGACGGATAAGCTTCGGCGTTGTGAGGGCGGATTGGAGTCCGTCGAAAACCAAAACAAGGAGCAATGAGTCGGGTGCTGCCTCGGGGATTGCGAGGAACTATAGGTTAAGGACTTCGGCTTTGCCAAAGGAAGATCAAAACTTGCGGATCAACTCTCAACTGCTGAGCACTGGGTTATTAACTGTGAGTTGGTGAATGTAATGCACCTCAAGCCAAGTTTCCAGCACGTCACTGGCGTCAGGTCCACGCTATCCGTTTATCTAGAAATCCGAAAGCAAAACCACTGCGTCCATGGTCAATGATACGCTGGGCCGTGGGTGGAGTCTGGACAGTCGATCGGGTTTCAAATCCAAAACGAGGGAACAAAGCGGACGAAGGCGAGGGAGGCGAGAGCGACAGGTTTTATAAGGTGGTTTGCCTCCAAGTCGGCTGACCACGCATACAAGTGACCAGCTCATCAGCGTACTTGCGTGGAGCACTGGAGCGTTGCTGGGGGTAAGCTAGCCACCTGCGCATGCGACAGCAGCTGAATCCAGCGATGGTCGACTTGTCCGCCTAATAATCGTATGCACCATCAAACCCATCGATTGCAGTGCGTTGGCCGGCGGGTCTTGCGTCCACTCGTTTCGTGGAGGCAAGCTGCATGGCCACTTGGTCAACGACAGCCCAACTGTTCAAGGTTGTTTCGCCTGGGCGCTATGCCGGGGGCCATGTAGGTACTTCAATGAGGGAATGCAACGGGAGAGAATGATAGGCTCTGTGGTCGGCCCTGATACCGAGCACGAACAGAAAAGGGCCTGGGTCTCGCCCGCAGCGCTTGCCAACAGACGCTCCCCAGTCCAACTTGTCAATGTAAAATGTGTGGAATGCTCCAATCAATGCGAGGCTTTTGGGTTGCGATTTATTCTAGACGTCTCAGGTGTGGCTGCAACTACTATATTTGCCACGAGAATTAAATCCTAGTGATACGGTATCCCGCCACAATGATCAATCATATCATCGCGATGCCTTGGTTTCGATTGAGGATTGATGTCTGTCCGTTAAAGGCTTCAAAAAATATACTCAGGTGCTTCGTGCGGTGGCCGTCACGTGCAGCCAGCTTTCTTCGCCAAAACCCAAACTTCCTTCACTACCATCCACCTTGTATCGTCATTTTCATCAAGAGAAGCCATGCGCTTTATCTATACGATAACATGACCCCTTGTAGCCCCCAAATACCCCATAATTACCAACCATCAAGTATCACCGATGTCGACCTTTGATGGAATCGTCCAAGGTACTTAGTATCCGGGTACCTTCCTTGCAGCTGCTGACAAGCCAAATTCCCAGAATTTCCTTTCATCACCAGTGGGTTTAGGCGACTCCTTCTGTTAAAATGAAATGCCGCGGGTTAATGTTGAAATGGTTATTAGTTGATTACTTCCGCAAAAACCCAGAGCGGCCACCTCCGCTAGCCTGCTTCCTTAGCCATGCCCACAGCGACCACCTTCAAGGGCTTGAGTCCTTCAGGGCTCCATTCATTTATTGCTCGGTAGCTACCAGAGAGGTATTCTACCGCCCAAGTATCTGTATCTGCTCGCTAACATTCTGATGAAGTTGCTTCTGCGGATTGAGAAATATCCCCATCGAATGAATTTCAATAATGGCATCCTTGAATCCAGAAGGTTGCATTATAAGCATTTATCGAAACTCCTGGTGTGTAATATATATCACGTATGGTTTCCTCATTTATTTAACTCGACGTAGAGACCAATTCCCCTGAACACACCAACAGAGATCGATCTGACCCCCAGGCTCTCTATCAGAGTCACCCTTCTGGACGCTAACCACTGCACTGGTGCTGTGATGTTTCTCATTGAAGGCGAAGGGAAAGCAGTTCTATACACTGGCGATATACGTGGTATGATTTCTCTCCTTGAACCCCAAAGCAAATCTGTAACTGACGAATAATAGCGGAACCATGGTGGATCGATGGCATCGTTCGACACCCGGTTATGATCCCATATACTTTGGGAAACAAGCGGTTGGACAAGGTATATCTAGATACTACCTTTGCTCACACGGGTCACATATTCCGTAACTTCCCAACAAAAGCCGATGGCATCGCCGAGCTCTTAGGCAAGCTCGAACCGTATCCAGAAAACACCCTATTCTACTTTCGTGCGTGGACATTTGGCTATGAAGAGGTCTGGGTGGCACTCGCGGCTGCCCTAAAATCCAAGGTAAGTGCAAATTCCGATTTGTTTTCTTCTGGCTTACAAGTCCAGATCCACGTAGATCGATACCAAATTGGCCTGTATAAATCTGTTTCATCTTCCTGCAGAGAAGGGAGCGGGGCTACTGAAGCACCTTCTCTCTGTGGGTTCGAACTCGGTAATAGGTCCATACCTGGCTGCCTGAGCGAGGATGCACGATCTCGTATCCACAGCTGCGAACCAGGAGTTCATTGCTCCGTCGTATCTTCAAAAAATACCGTCTACATAACACCAATCGTAAGCCGAACAGAGGACAACTCCGATGTTCCCGAGGTGGGAGCCGGAGGTGGGTTAGGTGATCTATACCAGATCCACGAACTGGAACTTCCGGATCAATCCTCACTTACCAAGCTAGAGCAGCTCTGTAGCGAAAAGATACATGATCCACGGGCTCTTTCCAAAGCAAAGGAAGCTCTCTTCGAGGCGTTCAGGTCTAAAAACAAGACACTATCGCTCGACAGCTATGGAATGAAAGGCGCTCACGAAATGCCACTAGGTGAGCTCGTGGATATCCTTAGCCGTGGTCGCTTGGGTGAAGAGACTGCAGCTCCTTGGGATTCGAGACTATCGACTAAAATCCTGGATAGGACCGGGAAGCCTCTCCCAAGAAGTATTGTATGTGTTGCATCACGTATCCGCCGCTATACTAGTTACTAACAAAACTCATAGAACTTTCCCTACTCGCGCCATTCTTCTTACGTCGAGCTGTGTAGGCTTCTGAGTGCTTTGAAGCCTCGGGATGTCTACCCCTGTACCGTGGATCCTCTGGATTGGGATGAAAGCATTTCTATGCAGAGGCTATTCGGCCATCTCTGTTCTGACAGCGTGTTCATCCACGACCAATACATGCGTGAAATAACCGCCACGGAAAATGGCGAGCCCCCTAGGAAAAGAAGAAGACAGGACGCCACATCTTCGACCCAATCAACCCAGCAGTCAACGGTTACAACCGACAACGACGGCATTTCACAAACCTCGCAAATCTCTCTTCGAGCAGTTGCAGAATCAAAGGATGCTCTAGCCGCAGTGCCGTGCAGTCATCCGTCCTCCTCGGAAATGTCTACATCCAACCCTCCTATTATCTCATCTCCCCCGTCACCTTTGTCTAATGGGCCGTCGCAACATACTCCACAAACGTTGGAAATCATTGAAAACTCTGCTAACACATCAAATAATGCTTCTCTTAAAATTCCCTCTCTTAGTCCGGAAACCGCGAAGGTGCGGCGGAATACTATCCGTCAAGCATGGCATCTCCTCCATGATGACGAGAAATCCCAACATAACGACTTCCTTCTCGGGTCTCTTCCGTCCTCATGGCCAACAGATAGGGAAATTTCTCATCAGGGCCTATCTATACAAGAAACACAACTTCCCGAAGTGGTCCTTGAGGGATCTTCCAAAGCGACGGCGGTCCACAAACCCAGCACGGAGAATTCCCAGTCTACAATAACTGTCCAGGGGGTAGAGGTACCCTCTATCCATGAAGAAAACCCGACCGTGGACGTAGACGTGGTAATAGACACTGATTATTCCAATACGGAAACCGAACATCAAACACTCCCACAGCCCTCCAGCCAACACACCATATCCTCAACCGCATTCGCTTCACAAAGCCAGAACCAAACAGCTCAAGAAGTCGAGCACGATGTTATAAGCGACGAGGACTATATTCGCGAGCAGGAACATCCAGGTCCTGAAACAAGCGACCAAACGTTAGGCTGTAACTCAGTGGCCCAACCACGACCCCTTGTCCGGCAGATGCCGTCCATTCGGAATCGGATGGTAGCATATGCTGCAGCAAAAGAGGATAGTTATGATGCGTGGGCATCAATGTCTCTTACTTCAGCAGGCAATAACCACACAGAAGAGGAAGTTGAACTATAATCTTGTACGAGTGTTTAAGCTGCATGGACCAATTCGTGGAGCTGTTTGCGCTAAGTAGTTAGAAACACTTTATATTCACTTCCAAATAAGCCCCGAAGTATTCACTCTCGATGTTCTGGTTCTTGTCCATACTAGTGAATAAGATGAATTCCCCCTCGCTCCACCCCCAGTCGCCGCGATTATCCCTCTTTCGTAGCAAACATTGCCCTCTCAATGTTCTGGCCCTTGTCCATATCGATAAATAAAAAGAAGCTTTCCTGTGCTCTGCGCTTCTTCGCAGCGAACATTCCTCTCCTAAATTTTCCAGCCGGTGGTCTGCATTGATGAATGAGGGGAGTCTTCTCCGCTCCCCACACTTTTTCTTTCTTAGCGTGAGGCACTGATTAACATAAGAGCATCTTGTTGAAAGTCTGCACAGCTTATAGCACGCGATTCCGGTCCAATTGAGGGGATGCCCTCAACACCAATAGTGGGGATACCGGGCCCGTCTCCGAATTTCTCCTCGCCGGGAGCTGCAGCCGGGGTTTCTTCCCCTCATCAGGTCTAGACACACGGCGGGATCGTCACTATACATCGGGAATGCGTCCGACTTGTCCGCGGGAAATACGGTTGCTCATATACTATATTAATGAGTGAATGTACAACCTCATCTCTCTGACTGAAACTTTCCTTCCTTTCCAATTGCCTCTGACAACAACCTTATCCCCCAAAAAAAAGCTATAACCAAAATGTCCAACCTCGTCCCCCTCACCGTCATCAAAGGCGCCGGCCACGAGTTCATCCCTCTACCCCAGGGCGAGAATGCAACAACGGCAGACTTCCACTCAATCCGCACCAAGACCGAGTCGCCTGCTTATTTTACATCCGGGTTCTACAAGATTGAGGCCGGACCTCAGAGACCTGCGCACTACAACTTTGAGGAGACGAAGTATGTGCTGAATGGGCAAATTGATGTCTTGGTATGTCCCTTCCACAACCTCGTACCATTCTACCTCAACAGCCATATATGCTGACCACTACTGTTTCCTTGTATAGGATGAGGCCACCGGAATCACGCACCACCTTGTCCCAGGAGACTTTGCCTTCTTCCACGTTGGATCTAAGGTTAAGGTATGTTGCCAATTGCAACCTCTTTCTTTTTACCTTTTACCTTACTTTAGCATATTGCTAACATTGGCTTTCCAGTTCTCAACCAAGTCCTCAGGATTCGCCTTCTACGCCGTTACTCGACCGGTCCGAGCCCCCCACTCTAACCTCCAGGGCCGCGAGGAGAGCACGTCCAAGCTGTAAAGAATGAATTAAGCCGAGGGGAGCTCGACCTTTTCTTGATATGTCCGATATGAAATGAATCTATAGATCAATACTGTGGGAATAAATGCTCGCCATTTGGGCTTTCTTCCTTGCGTACACTACGAGTAGCACTAGAAAATATATAGGTATAGGAACATATATACATAGACATATAAACAAGTATATAACCGCTTCACTTCGCCATAGAAAATTATATATACCTATAATCAAAACCATAACCAACTCAATTATACCAAACCTTCCTTAATAAACAAAATAATCCTGCGTCAGCGGTAACCACTCCGCCGGCTCCGCAGTGCAAAGCTCCCCATCCGCCTCGACGCGGTAACTCTCCGGGTCGACCTTCATCTTCGGCATCGTGTCGTTGAACTTCATGTCGTTCTTGCCGATATTGCGGCAGTGTTTGACTGCCTCGATGCGCTTCTTCAGTCCGTATTTTTGGACTGTGTTTGTGTCGACGGAGGCTTGGGAGACGAACATTACAGAGGTGCTAGGGAGGTAGGCCTGGGTTGAGGGGTTAGTGGTTAGTTATTCCTTTCCTCTTGATTAACTGTTAGGGTAAAGGGGAATACATACACCGAATTGCGGGCGCATAATGACGGGTTGGATTGTGGGAATTGAGCCGTTGGGGTCACCCTGAGAAAGTAGTTGGTTAGTCCTATCCGTTTTAAAGAAAACGGGAAGTATGGGACGGTTTCGTTAAGCGAACATACCATCATTGAAGCAACAATCATCCCACTCTTCAATATTTGAGTCGGCTTGGTACCGAAGTAGTTAGGGGACCAGATGACCAGGTCCGCGAGCTTGCCGACTTCAACGCTTCCGATGAGATGGGACATGCCCTGAGCAATAGCCGGGTTGATGGTATATTTGCTGATGTAGCGTTTAACACGGAAGTTGTCCGCATCGGTGCCTTCGTCCTCTGGCAGAGGGCCTCGCTGCTCCTTGTTCTTGTGTGCTGTGTTCCATGTCCGGAGGATGACTTCACCGCAGCGGCCCATGGCTTGGGAGTCTGAAGACATCATGCTAATAGCCCCTAGATCATGGAGGACATCTTCGGCAGCAATTGTCTCGGCGCGGATTCGGCTTTCGGCGAAGGCGACGTCCTCGGGTATGTTCTTGGATAAGTGGTGGCAGACCATGAGCATGTCGAGGTGTTCGTCGAGGGTGTTCATCGTGAATGGGCGGGTAGGATTCGTGCTGCTGGGGAGTACGTTCGGGTGCTCGACTACGGAAATGATGTCTGGGGCGTGGCCACCACCAGCGCCTTCTGTGTGGTAAGTGTGGATTGTGCGGTTTTTAAAGGCCTCTATGGTTTGTTCCACAAAGCCAGATTCATTTAGAGTGTCGGTGTGGATCATGCATTGTACATCGTATTTGTCACAAACGTCGAGACAGGTATCAATGGCGGCTGGTGTAGAACCCCAATCTTCGTGAAGCTTCAGACCGGCTGCTCCTGCGATGATTTGCTCTTCGATGCTCACTCCACCGCTATCATTTCCTTTCCCTGTGATGCCGACGTTGATGGGGATTTGATCGCAGGCCTGGATTATCTGGCGCATATGCGTTGGCCCTGGGGTGCAGGTTGTTGCGTTGGTCCCGGTTGACGGGCCAGTTCCTCCTCCTAGGAATGTCGTGATTCCGGTGGCAAGTGCCTCCTGTGCCTGCTGAGGACAGATGAAGTGAATATGTGTGTCGAAGCCTCCTGCTGTGATGATTTTGTTTTCTCCCGCAATCACATCTGTTGATGAGCCGATCACCATGTTCGGATGGACACCGTCCATGACGTCCGGATTTCCTGACTTGCCAATACCGACAATAATGCCATCCCTAATACCAATGTCTGCTTTGTAGATACCTGACCAGTCAATAATAATAGCGTTTGTGATCACTGTATCCAGACACTCCTTTGTTGACTTTCCCGCCGCCTGGCCCATTCCTTCGCGGATACTTTTACCACCCCCAAACGAGCATTCATCTCCATAATAGGTATAATCCTTCTCAACCTTAACCCAAAGGTTGGTAGTGCCCAGTCGAATCATATCCCCAGTTGTAGGGCCAAACAAACGAGCATAAGCCTCTCTTTCTAATGTGAAGGGCGCAACGAGAGCACTATCCGCACCAGGCTCAGGAACATGCGCAAACCCAGCAGTTTGCAAGCGCTGAATGATCTCATCCGCGCGGCCAAGGTCAACAGTCCCCGACGCGAGGAAGTTGCCCCCTTTAATAACTTTATGGCCTCCAATCTCCACAAGGGTGACGGTCTTTGTGTCACCAGGCTCAAACCGAACAGACGTACCCGCAGGAATATCAAGCCGAAACCCATACGCGCGAATGCGATCAAAATGTAACTGCGGGTTAACCTCGATGAAATGATAATGTGAGCCGACCTGAATCGGTCGATCTCCTTTGCTCATCACCTTGAGCTTGATTCGTTTTCGTCCCTCATTCAGCGTGATTCGAGCGTCTTTCACAGGGATCACTGCCCCAGGTACCTTCTCGGGTAGGTAGTCATCCGGATTGGGATCTGGGAACGTGTCTCCTGGTGGTATTGGGAGGAAACTTCCGTAGAGGGCTCTTTCAAGGTCTCCATCATCGGAACTAATGGGGTGGTGGACGGTGACTAGATAAGTCCCTGTCCTGAAGGTGCCTTCAACCTGTAGTTCGACTAATGTTGAAGGGACTGATGGTAGGACATGCCGGCGGCCGAGCATGGTCTTACCGATGGACATGAGATCAGCCACTGAGTAGGGTCCATCACGGATTAACTAAATATTCAGGTCGATTAGTACGAATTTGTGTCAACAGATGCGATTGCCAAGGCCCATATACCTCGTGAAGATTGGACGAGATCAAGGCCTAGTCAGATGTTAGCAAGTTCCCAACAATATAAATCCTCCGAGGATCGAGTCTCCTTCGCCTCGTTAGAATAATATCCGAGTACAACGTACCGCAGCCTCAGCATGATTGAGTCGTACACCACGTGCCAGACGCCGTTGAGCCAAGAAACCCAACTGCGAGATCGCGAGCTTATCGAGCTATGGATGCGGAGCCACACTGTCAGCGAAAACAGGTCCCGCCGCCAAGCAAAAATCAAAATCAACATCAACCACTCTCCAGCCTCCGCAACGACATACCTCCTTTGGGATAAGGTGCATCTTGGAACGGTGCCCTGGATAGTCCAGGCTACCTTGGTAGTCGAACTGTAGATATGGGGAATTATCTCGTTTCTGTGACCGTGGGACTGCGAATCACAAAAATGCCCAGACGCGCACTGGAGACAACTCGGCCAATCAAAGGCAGTAGTGTTCCAGTCCACAATAAATATTGATAGGAGGTTTAGAAGGTGTTGGGTAGGTTAGGTAGGGCACTTTTCTCCTAGAAAGCCCTGCCTACACATCCAGAAAAAGAAAAAGAGACGCGGACGCTGAAGCCCCTCGGAATTCGGTGAAGAATTTAAAACGACGCTCTAGTGGCAGTGGAAGCCCGGCGAAATTCGTCTTCTGTGGTGGGGTTGCTGGGAGATAAGGTCACGGGCGCTCTGATAAGGACCCGTTCCGGCCTATGAAGCTTTACTTTAATTTAACACTTTCATCCCGTTGACAAACACTTATTCTGGCCCGGGGTTATATAGCTCGGGCCATGCCGGGGATGGAATGCTCGGCTGGCCCGTTCCTACAGGGGCCCCAATGGGGGTTTCAACTCCTGTATCCGGTTCTCATTGCAAATGTACCACGGCAAAGGTGCCAGAAACTACTCACAGGAAAGAAACATCAGACACCAAAGCAAAGCAGCGAAGACAAGAATGCAGCAAATCCAACTCCATAATATCAACATATCCACAAGTGGCTCCTAGGGCTATTCAACTCTCCGCGGTGCGGCACCCAGCTTACTCGTCATTGCCGACCTCGCTCTTTCGCTTCTTCTTGGACTGTTTCCCCGTCTCGGCAGGAGCAGTCTTGCGCGGCGTCTCCTTGTCTTTCTTGGCAGGAGCACGCTTCTTCTTTTCCGGTGACTTGTTTCGCGGCTTCTTTTCAGTAGCAGGAGAAGAGGCCTCCTTGGCCGGCTTGCCCTCACTGCGGCGACGCTTGGTGGGAGGGGGAGGTGTCGGTTCCTTGGCTGGTTCAGGGGAGGACTCTTCCTCTTCCTCTTCCTCCTCATCCTCGTCTTCTTCGTCTTCTTCGCCAGACCCTTCGGCGGCAGCGACATCTAGGTGCAGCTGGTCGGCAGCCTTATCGTTGTCATCGTGATCGTAAGGGAGACCAGCCTTGTAAGCTGCCACCTTCTCCCTGTATGTCGCCAGGTTGTCTGCATAGAGCTTTTTCCAAACCTAGACATGCGTGTAAGTCACAGTCTCCTACCGCCGAATTCAAGAAAGACGCAAAACTACATACCTCTTTCTGGGACTCTGGCATCTCAGCCCAACGCCTAGTCCCTTCATTCGAGACCTCCTTGGGCTTCGCATTGGGTCCTAGCTCTTCTGCGATGTGACGCCGGTTGTGGTGCATGTACAGGAAGAACGGAGTCAGAGTTCGCTTGGGCGCATTGGGGTCGGTGCGCTTGCGCTTCCTCTTTTCGCCAGTGCCTGGCTCGCCGCCGGCACCGGAGATAGGCGCGCCGACTAAGCCAGCCTCCTTGAGGCTCGCGGTGAGGGCGTTGGTGATCGTTGTGAAATCAACATTGGAGTTTTCTTCACCAAGAACCGCGTTGCTATGGTTGATATATGCGCGCGACAGTTCAAAGGCAGCGGACTGTAATTGCGCGATGCTGGCAAGAACCTATGAGGGCGTTAGAAGCTGTTACTGACAGAAGCGCAAGGCCATGCGAATCGCAAAAGTTAAAGCGACTAATTGTAGAATGCAAACGTGCGACAAGAGTGAGGGGAACAAATGCGCCCAGGTGGGGAAAGCGAGGTGATGCGGTCGCGCGAAAGTACAAGACGAAAACGCGAAAATGGACGTGATCTGGTCCTCCGTAGTTTTACTTGTCCCTCTTCGAGAAATAAATAGCCGGCGGCCAAAAGGGAAATAGAGCATGGAGCTTGAGGGGGGGATAATGGCGATGGCGACACGGATGGGCGCCGGCGGGTTTGTTGTTTACAAACGCGCGCGGGAGCTCTGCTGAGCTTGAAAACGAAGAGAGACAAACTTACACTATCGCGAGTTCTAGTGAACTCCTCAACGTTGACGGTAACAGTCTTGGACTCGTTCTTAGGCATGTTGAACAACCGCTGTGCTGGTAATTGAATGGTAATGTGCCAAAGGAAAGAAAGAATGGGAGTGCAAGTTGGCGGGAGCGGTAGGGGGGACGGAGCAAGCCCAAAACAAAACTCGGGGCGGGAGTCGGCGGTTTCGGGGGGATTGGAAAGAGAGAAGATTTTTCGCTTGCCGGTTGGGCAAGGAAGGGGGCCGCGAGTCCACTAAATACCTGGCGGAGCACAACCCGGAGCACTGTGCTTTTGTGCCCAAGGAGGCCACCGCTACCAGCAACAGAGCCAGCAACCACTTGGTACTGCCCCTGGCACCTATTATCCGTCGTTCAGCCGGGGCTTTCCTGTTCCACAGCCTACGTGCGCGCGTGCGTGCTGCCTACCCGGCCACCCGGGCGCCAGCTTGAGCGCCGGTTTGCGCTGCCGCCGGCCAGTGTACGCCATCATTATGACCTCTAACGCCCATGATTCCAAGCAAACAATCCACGGATCATTTTCAGCACATGGACAATTTCCCAAATTTCCATACATAGGTGGGAATATAAGCAGTAATACGAGACTCGTCAGTGCACCATAATTTTCTTTTCGCCTCCAAAATAAAGACCAGCATAAACTAGAGCGCATAAGTACATTCACAGCAGAGTTTCTCGGCTGTAAGCCTGCAGCTGCCAGCATTGCTAGCACTCCTGCCGCTGCAGTGGCCGCACTGCGGGGGTTTCTTCACCCGCCGACCGAAGCCGACTAGTATCTCCCAGACACCGAAACTTGGGGGAACTGCGCTGGACACAATTGCGAAGATACCCTTTTGAAATCACTCGAGATTATGTCTCGTCAGCTTGCGACTCGGATTATGGGATAATTTTCTAGGTAAGGTCATGAAATGTGTAGGCGCTTTCGCATGTCAGCGTGCGGCTTCTGCCACTGAATTCGCCCGCAGGAGCAAGTCTTGAGCAGAGCCAGTCTACGATTGGTTTATACATTCTAAAACCATGCGAGGTGAAACGAAATACGGGCGCGACACTAATAATGGTGTGCGATCAACTGCTCCCAAGTCAAGAAGAAACTTGGTAATGGTGGGTGGGAGGGCGCTTGAGTGCAAGGTGTAGCGCCGGGTTGTCGCTGGGTCATGCGCGGCCTCTAGCTTCTGGAGCTGTAGCCTAATGCAGCTCCCACAAAGCGGGGGCGCAGTGCTTCTGTGCTCTATGCGGCACAGAAATAGAATGGTAATACTTCGACAGTTTAGGTGGTTGTAGAAATACAGTTGTCTAGACTTCCTATATCTATCATGTATGGTAGCGTACACTGTAGGCTGCCCGCTAATAATTCTAGCCGGATATACAAGCATGGTGTAAGTGCCTTTGCCAGGAATCAGAATCACAGGTAGCACTCGCTTGAAACATGTCGCCAAATTAGACAGCGTAACAGGCAAATAATGTCAGAGGGAGCCTTCTTAGAACTTGTAGACCTGGTCCTTGCTGTATCCCAGCTCCTGCAGGATACCCGAGAGTTCGCCCTGGTCCTTAGGGCTGACCTTAGGACCGCTAATGGCCTTGTACATTCCAGGGGGGCCGCAAACGAAGATTTTGATGTTGTCCTCCTTGGGCTCGGGAAGGACGGTCTTCAGAAGTTCCTTGCTGATGTAGCCCTTGCCGCCGGTCCAGCCCTGAGGGGGGTTGTCAAGGACATAGAAGGCGCGGAGTCGCTGGGGGTAGGTGTTCTCCAAGTCCTGGAACTCCTTCTTAAGAAGAATGTCCTCTTCCTTGACGTTTCCAAAGACAAGGGTGACCTTGGTCTTGTCATCGGGGTTCTTGAAGATCTCGCGAGCCAGCTGGTACATGGGAGTAATTCCTGTTCCACCAGCGACCAAGCAGATGTGGTTGTGCTTGTTAGCTTCCCAAGGGTACTTGGGAAGAGGTCCCTTGAATTCCAGGCGCTGGTCGACGTTCATGCTGTGGATGTGTTCAGACATCGGACCGTTGGGGTATTGCTTGACAACAAGCTCCAGGTAACCGGGCTGGTCTGTAAGAAGGGTTAGAGAATATGTCGGGAGAAAAAATTAGTCGGTTTGAAGACAACAGACCTTCATCGCTAGTGGGTGTGTAAGGGCGAATAACTGGCTTCTCAGCACCGGCAGGGGTGAACTTGGTCAAGAGAGCAGCTAAATGAAAAGTGTTAGTTAAAAGTTACAATAATAGACGCGCCCGGAGAACTCACAGGCGACATGAAGACCAGAGACAGCTTCCTTGTCTTCGAATTCGAAGCGCAGTCTCTTGGTGTTGTGGCTCAGGATTTCAGTGTCGGACAGCTTGAGGCCAACCCATCCTTGGTCGCCGCCTGTGAAAACCTTGGATCGCTCCTTGGGAGTCTCTGCGGTGGCAGCGCTAGACTGATAGCGGTACAGCCCAACACCAAGACCGGCCAAACCAACAGTCAGATAGACGGGAGCAAGAGACTTGCCCTTAGGCGCTTCGGTAGAGTATTGGCGGGCGCTCTGACATAGCTGGTCAGCTAACAAACCGGTAAAACATTCAAGAGAAAATCGTAGATTCGCCGTAGTGAAAGCCTTACCTGTCTCAAGGGCTGAGCGCAACGGAAAGCGTAACGAGAAAACATTGTCGCAGGATAATACACAATACTAGAAGCTCAATTGGGGTGGTCTGACGTGGGAAGTTATAAGAAAGGTGGTTGGAGATAAATGTTGACTGTCGGATGGAGTCCAGTTAATGCGGGATCCGAATTCGCCGACGCCCGTAGGTGACGTAATACTGCCAGCGTCCCTGGCCAAGGGATTATCAATCAATCACCTCATTCTGTTACTTCATTGGCTTTCATCAGGCGCAGAAGAATAAGGTAACCTTGCAGGTCCTCCGGATATCCGCAAGTACGTACATCTTAAAAAGGTCACTACGCGGTTGGCCTTACTACTAGTGTTGAGAGCTCGGAGATGTTAGAGTATGGCGAGATGAGCCGTGAACAGTTGTTGACATCCAAAAGGAACAGTCGACAGCAGCCAACTCGACTCTTGCCACGAGAACTCGGATTGCAAAAATGATCAATGCGCAAGTTCAGAATCCAAGGATATCAATACTTGGGACTTGAGCCTTCAAAATGTACCTAGGCCCGGTGGCATACTAACCTGAGCACTGCGTAAATACCGGGAGCTATTGAAAAAGATGTTTCGTGACAACAAAAAGAAAACCCCGTTATTTTTTGGAATATAACTTGAAAGGTCGCTTGCAGAGGACTAGAGACATAAAACCATCTTTCCCATCAATTGGGCTGTAGATACACCGGTGTTTCCTCGTGACCTGTGTCCTTCATGCATGCTAAGGCCATTACATAGTCATTCATCCGCACACTCCTTTCCCATAAACCCAAAACCTCACATCTAAGCGAAAGTAGAAGGACGAGAGTAGGCGAAGATCTTCTTGTTGCCGCTGGCGGAGCGGTGGGGAAGAGGGAACTTGAGGTTCTTCTGGAGGAGCTGCTTGATGTAGGGGCGGCGGATGGACTCGGCGTTATCGATCTCAACAACCTTAAGGATCTGTACGGAATTGATCGTTAGAAGAGTTTGAGAGTCGGAACCTAGTGATTCAACATACGTGGATGGAACCGAAGCGGGCACGGTGACGGGCAGCCATGTCCTGGTAGAGAGACTCGACAGCCTCGGTTCGGCTCATCTCACGGAACTCCTTGTACATGTTGTGGGTGCCGGAGCGAGAGTCATAACGAAGCCAGATACCGAAGTTCTTGACCTTGAGGGGGCGCTTCTCGTTGATCTGAAATAGTTGTTAACCCAAAATGCTCCCTTCACTACCCTCTTTCTATAGAAACGTACCACGTTGAGGCTGACGATCTCACCGTTGGCCTTCTTGACCTTACGGAGCTGGGTCAGAAAGTACCAGAACCGCGACTTAGCGACGACGGTGTTGGGCGCGAAGATGCGCATGCGGTACAGCTTGGGCGTGGGGTTGGCCTCGGTGGGCAGATGACGCCCGATGACCTGGTACTCGGTGAGACGCCCTATGATAAACCGTCAGTTTTCTCCTCCCATCGTTTGCATGATATCCCATAATTTCCAGTGAATCGGCTGTGTCGGGCGACTAGTTCCACACAATGAAGAGAAAATCCCAGGTGGTCGGTAAAAGATACGGCAAAGTTGCAACACCTGCGGCCGGATTGCTTGTCGAAAATCTCCAATCTCTTTCCAACAATCTCATATTTTCTTCCCGATAACCCTCCTCGCCAATAGCAAATTTCTCTATCCGAATGTTTCGGGGCATTGATACATTATATATGGGCCGAAAAGGAGTCGCTCAACGATCGTGGGAAATTGCCGATTCACTGGGATATGGGGCACCAGAAAAATTATTTAACTCACCCATCTAGAAAAATTGACGGTTAGTTATGTTTTCCTCAGTAAATAATAGGAGTTCATTAGGTGGTGGCTCACTTTTATTGACGCTGTGTCGATTAGTTGTCGATATAGGTGTGCCGGGTTGTCTAGTCGCGAAAATGGAAGATTTGTGAAATTGGGGGAGTTTAGGGTTGTCGCCCTTCGTCTAAGCGACCTAGGGGCTTGGCGCCAGCGCTATTCCTGTTTTGGTGGCTTACAGCCACTGTGGCTAGTGGGACTGGGCGATGCCGCTTTTGCTGCCAATTGTTCCCCACTTGCCTTAGAGATCTGGATGCGGGTGGGTTCACGTCGCGATAGCTCCGACGAGGGGACGAACTTGGAGAACGCAAGGTCGCGAAGCATGCAGACTCTTTGAATAACTGATAATTTACTAGGCTACGAACTGCACGATTCATCCTCATGGATTCTATTCTCAAAGAGCTCGAAGCAGGACATAGACTTGGGTCAGGCCCTCGCCTAGCAGCCGCCTTCACTCCAGTCGATACGCCGGAACAGTCCAGCCGATTGAAGTCGTTCTACCACATATCCAATGCTGCTCAGATATCCGCGACTCTGCGATACTATCTCTCTCATATCAGTGGTG
The DNA here is from genome assembly GCA_023624915.1 of Aspergillus amoenus. Taxonomy (NCBI): domain Eukaryota; kingdom Fungi; phylum Ascomycota; class Eurotiomycetes; order Eurotiales; family Aspergillaceae; genus Aspergillus; species Aspergillus amoenus. The sequence continues at coordinate 298,715 of JAMABK010000032.1, read as the reverse complement.
TGAGGATACCAAAACAGGAGCTCAACGCCTGGGTGGATATTATTTCTGCTTACTGGAAGGCTGTCGGAGAGATCGTCCAATTTGATGAATCTCCTTCGCGTGCTAGCTGGGTCCGGGTTTTCGACTGTTGGAAAGACGTGGCGAATTTGTTGATTAGGGCATACTCCAGTCCTGGGCTGGAAATTTGGACCATACCTTGCCTCTATGTTGTTGGGAAATACCTACGGACTTTCGCATCTAAGGCCGACGCCGAGACTTCGTCTCAGGGATCTGTCGCATATTCCGAGGATGATATGTTAACCGATTTCGGGAAGAATGCCAAAACTGAGGAAGCGGCGCGGGTCTTGAACCGCATGTTCACATTGTGTCTCAATGATAGGTGAGATGCGAACCATACTTTGTTGCGCTGTTGATTGCTTACAATTGGCATTAGAGCACCCAAGGAGGAATCACGAAAATGGGGTGTTTATTATATGACAAACCTTCTGTTCAAAACATATTTCCAGGTATGTAAAAATGTGGGGGGTTACCGAGGAAAGCAACTTACAGACCTCCAGATCAACGCCGTCGGACTTTCCAAGAACCTTTTGCGTGCACTCAACGCTCAGTCGCAGGACCTACCGGATAAAGACCTTTACCCCAGATCGCATATTGTTACATTCAACTATTTCGTGGGAGTCATATTTTTCCTGGACGAGAACTATGCCGAGGTAAGAGACTACGCCTGCATATGGCAATTCATAGGCTTACCGAACATAGGCAGAGGAGCATCTTGCATATGCGTGGAGCTATTGCCATAATAGTGCAATCAAGAACAGAGAGTTAGTCGTACCATTCTTTCACTCAGTGTTGCCATGCTAACTATGGGGAAGGTTAATATTAACATACCTCGTTCCCTGCCATCTCGTCAACACACATACCCTACCAAGCAAAAAGCTACTTCACGACTTTCCGCGTCTTGAAAGATTATTTCGTCCACTATGCGATTGTATCCGAAAAGGCGATCTTCACGGATTCGACGCTGCAATGATTGCCGGTGAAGAAGAATTCGTCAGGAAGCGTATTTACCTTCCGCTCGAAAGAGGGCGTGATATAGCGTTGCGTAACCTGTTCAGGAAAGTTTTCATAGCTGGCGGTTTCGAAGAATTTAAAGAGGGCCAGCCGCCAATCCGTCGGACAAGGATACCTGTTTCCGAATTTGCAGCAGCCTTGCGCATCGGTACCCACGCAGATGCAAGAACCCGAGTCGATATTGACGAAGTCGAATGCTTGCTGTCAAATCTCATCTACAAGGTGAGCTCCCCAGATACCTTGATAACAGTGACATTTCTTAACTCGTTATTTCCCAGGGCCTCATGAAGGGTTATATCGCCCGCGAGCGTGGCATGATTGTCCTAAGTAAAGGGGGCACTGCCTTTCCCGGGACAGGCGTTTAGCGTCATGCACATTTGCCATTACTGTTAAATCTGTTTACCAGCGATTATTGCATTACCTATAGAATAAGACGGCTTATGAATTTGGCTCAAACTATGACTGATTTCGATGCCGGAAATGATCCCCTCCTCAGACTTTGTACGTGATTGACCTCAAGAAGCTCCTTATCTAGTAGCGTATTTAGCATGGAAGCATGCTGACTCATAGGCAGTCACATTCTTTGGCCTCTTTTATTCCTATCACAAAATTACCTAATGCTAGTTGGCCTTTGATACCGCAGCTCTCTTGAAGATTAAGATACGAAGGCTCCATCGGGTCGGCTGGAAATCCAAGGGAATATGTGTATCTGTAAATAACAAAGGCTATGGTCAATAGTGCTATAGTTGGCAACGACGGGGCATTCATCAAGATGGATTTGCATCGACGACCCGTGTGGCTCCAGTTGCTCACTCGAAGAATATTTATTAGCACGGGCAGAAACAGAACCCAAATAAAACAAATCATATTATTCATTGAAATAGACCACCAGAACCTAGCTAAGCACATTTTGAATCGGGTCAACAGGATATAGTACAGCAGAGTAGAGCATAGTTAATGGAGACACGGGACCCGAAATTATTAGCTAAAACGCCGAGCAGGTAAATAGAAGAGCAAAGAAACAGAGCGCTAAGCAATAAAGCATTCAAGTAAACATTAATCAAATCCTACAGTCTTAATCTTGGTGTCGTATCACACCAGTTAAATCAGTGGTATCAAAACGACATGGTCGGAAACAATCATGCGGCAAGGGAAGGCTTAGTACTCGGCGCCGTGAGGTCATCCTACACCACAAGAGATCAGTTAGCATTTATAATAGAACGAGTTCATGATGAAAGAACGAACCATATGGTTACTCATGGCCACAAAAAGATCGAAAAATAATTTGCCTCCCTTTTCCATCTCCATTTGCATCGTACCACTCCTCTTAAAGGTGGACCTACTGCGGATGATAAGAGCGAGGTAGTGAGCTCGGAGCTTAGATTCGTGGTCCGGCGTGTTGGCATAGGCGTAGCGAGCACTTGCAAGGATAGTGCTACACTGAATACCTGTATGCAAACCCTGCTTCACGAGGGAAAGGCGCTTGAGATGTTCCAGGCCGTACTTGTTTGCGGCACAGCTATTAGACAGATTGATGTCAGTTTCCAGTTTTCAGTGTTTGATAATAGGGTCAAATATTGAAATGTTGTGAATTGGAACGTACTAGACAGCTGTGTCTTTCAGGATTTCACCCTCAGCAGCGGGATGGGAAAGCGTAGCTCCGTCGGTTTGCCCGTCCGTGAGCCTAGGATTCTCCAGTTCCCATGTGTCGCGCCGCTCATTTCGAACCAATCGGGGATAGTAATCGCCTCTGTAGAGGTACTCCAGGATGCAAGAGAATACCTCCGGTTGCTCTTCGGGCAAGGCAATTCGCCGACCGTTGAAGGGGTCAAGTGTCTGGGCACGGGAGCATGCGGTTGCGAAAAAGGGTGAAGCGCAGAGGATTTCCTTGTGGGCGGCGAAAAGCCGTCGGTCTTGGCCGATGCAAATGGTGATTACAGAAGAGGATAGAGAGCTGCGTCATAAAAAAAGTTTGTCAGTCCAAGAAGTGAAGGTTAAATAGTGGAATACAATGAATTGGTTCATAATCTAACGCGATTGAAGCTTCTTACCTCCCATCTGGCGGACTATCTGGCACTTTGCGCCTTTCGGGGCGTCTCGACACCACTGAAGCGTCCCGAGTGTACCGCTTGGAGCGAGAAATAGCTTTTGAAGTTCCGTATTTGGAAGAAAAGCTGTCTGAGTGGGATTGGTGGTGTCGCCTGGACGTCAACATGTCGAGGGTGTTTTGGCAGGTCTGTGAGGATGAAAGGGAGCAAAAACGAGAGAAAGCATTCCCGGGAAAGAGGAAATTCAGGGGGATCTTAAATCAAGGAGGCGAAGGAGCTTGGTAAAACGGTTTACGCTGTTACCCTGACGGTGGAGAGGTATCGCAGCGTACGGCGGGCTGCTTGTCAGACACCTCAAGGTTAGGGACTGTGGTTAGTCGTGGGGATTGGTTCATTCTGATATGCAGCAGGGGGAGAATTGACCCAGAATACCTCTCAATGACCGTCAGAGAAGTCAATCCTGCATCTTCGTGATAGTCATGCCTGGTGGTGAGTCGTCGAAAGACGCGTAATGGGTATTTCACGCGTAAAGTGGTTTCCCGGAAACACGAATCGGCGCGCTATCACGTGAGCTAACACCCAATCAATTTTCCCAGAATGGATGAAGGTGGGGTCTGGGCATGGATCTCTGACACCTTGGTTCTTTGTCAACGGGGCACTTGTGATCAGTAACTTAACCCCCCCCCCCCCCCCCCCCCAAAGGCTGACAGGTGAAAACATTTCTTTGTCAATTGATGTATCGAGAAGGAGGGGTGGTTCGCCCATGAGGAGTCTCGGACCCGGTCCCAGGTTGCCAGCGAGTCCGTGACAGCACTTCGCACATGCACCCTTCTCAGGGCATAGAGGCATCTAACCCAAATAAAGAAGTGGAAATGGATATAAATATTGGTATGTGAAAATAGTGAGGTTACACGCGCCTAACCATATAAATCCCGAAATGCGCCAATTCACAAACGCCCTTTATTCTGAGAAGGTGAACCCAGGCTAACCGCGCCGCTCAAATTAACAGAGACAGTCTGATGGAGGTAGAGAATCCTGCTCTTATATATGCCAACCAGACTAGGCTTCTCCCTTTAGAGGAACACTATCTTTGCGTCCTTGGGGCTGCTCTCGCTAGGGCAGTAGGGACACTTGAATCTTGTGCCCTTGCAAAGCCGCTTGAGCGACTCTGCTGCAATCACATGCCCGCAGGGCATCATCATTGGTGGGTTCTCGTCAGTACTCTGCTCTTTCGAAACAGGACATACAAATATCGAATGGAAGAGGTATGATGGAGGTAGGGGAATTTCGACCTGGTTATCACATTAGTTAGCACCCCTCGACCACCAGGGGCATGTGTCAAACTTACGGGTAGTTCATGCTCCGTAGTCCATTCCGTCCGTTTCGCTTTCATAATACTCTGCAGCTTCAACAATGTAGGCAGAGCTATTGCACCTGCAGTTGAAGCAATGTAAAGCGGGGAATCCGGGGATAACCCTAGGAGTGCGCAGAACTCTCGCGTAAATGAGTGTGAAACATCAGACCACGCAGTTGAGGTATTAAAGATATTCTTGTAGGGCGAGCCTGGTAAATTAGGGCTGAAAGCCATTCCTCCCATTAGTTGCTCAATTTCTCGCAAATACCTGGGCAGGAACACTTGAAACTCGCGCCGGGCGTATTTCAAAGCTGCTTGTCGCCCTTCAGGCGTAGGCCCGCGTTGCTCATGTCCACCATGAAACAGCCAAACGAACTGCAGTCTGCATAGCTCGAATTCGAGGTTACTACCTCTTGCTTCGAGCATTTCTCTGTTTTCCTCCTTCCTGGACCATTCTATCGCCGGCAACAGATTATTGTTCTCCTTCATTTCGTGGAGGATTCGCCACATGTTGTGGAATTCGGCGCGAACCCTACTTGACGAAACACCATCGATATCGAGGAGTGCAGCCGCTTCGTCCATGATATCAGGATCGACCTCCTGTTGTCGTTCGGCCGCCTTTTTTTCTGCCACCTCTTTAAGGAACGAAGACGCCACAGAAAACTGTCCCTCCCGCAGTAAATGCATGGCAATAGCTCTATTGATGAGCTCTTCGTGCGACTCGAGGACATCGTGTTCGGAGCTTGGTAACGGTCTGTCTTTAAAAAGCTGGGAGCTATTAGTTTACTACATGTATAATAGGGGTATCCATGGGCATCGTACCTTATCCAAGGCCTTCGAAAACTTATTCAGACCGCTGTGAGTTTCCTTCAGATTATCATTGATGGAATCAAACGTCGACTTGATCGGGTTTTGAAGTTTCGCCAGCGATACCGACGCCTGGGCCGGATCTAATGTTGCGTTCAAATTAGCCAAACTATACAACTGAGAAAACTGGCTGGCAAGATCCAGCAGCAGTCACATTCGGCGGACGAACCGGAAGCGATCTTGTCCCGGGTGGACTGGAGCAAGTCTATTGCGTCCTGTACATTCTGAATACTTTGAGACGATTTAAGCCTCTTTGAGAGGCGCTCATGTTCCTTCTGAACGAGATCCATGGTGACGGGAGTCCGCGGGGGAACTTCCAAGCGGAGCTAAGTCCCACGGTTACCGCTCGTTCTAGGTTCGAAGAGCAAAAGCCATGTGGTATTGATGAGTTGTAGAGCTCTTGATGCAACAGACCCGGGCGCTTTTGTAAATGGTCTTTAAACAGCGAATTCCCGTGGTTCAATCGAGTCGATCATGGGCGCAGCGCAACGATGGTGAGGAGAGAGGTTAGTCGGGTACTCTTCCAGTTCCCGCATGATCCATCCCCAATTACGACATGGCCGTCACGTGCTGAGTCATTACCCCTCGCCAAAAGCACGGGCAAAGGGCGACAAGGGAAGGGTGAGGTCGCTTAAAAAAGCTCGATTTGATACTAAACCACCATGGTAAGCTATATATAGGAGATTGAACAGGCAGCTGAGCAAATTCCGATATTTTCTTTGTGTCAAAGATAGCAAAGCTCCTGTCTTGGCAACTCTCCGCAAAGTTGAGATTATCGCCCGTCAAACAACCATACGATAGCAGTAGTATGGTCATCGCGCGAGTAGTTCAAGTGAACTAACTTTATTTGTCATACATTCCCCGATAAATGAGCACCAAATTGTTACACTGATATTGAATCTGGACCTCTGAACCCAGTCAAGCAACAGTCACAACTCCAGACTGTCTTTCGAGTGAACCTTCCCAGAACAGACCAATCATCGGTCGAAGTTGCAGAAGGAAAGGCTCTCGCTTACCACTAGCGCGGACGGGAAGTCTTGGCGCGTACATATAAGCTCCACGTCGCCCCCGAGATTTTGGAACTTTTTCTTCTTTTTTTCTTCATCCTAGTGCAAGGGTTTTACGCGTATCAGTGAGGAGCAATCCGAGATCGCGTTTTTGCTAGTTGAAAACTACCTACTTGACCGCTCCAATTGGCCTTCGGGTCGGTTGGGAATTTTTGAAAAAAAAAAAAAAAGCTGCCCTGACTTCAATTTATTGAAGCCAGTTTGTGATGGGTTCCCCTTCGCGTTCTTGGTCTTCTTTTCACTGCTTCGCCTCCCATGTTTGGAGGCATGTAGAGAAGAGAAGTTTGATACTCAGCATAGAAATGTACACAGTAAATCTAAGTATGGAAGATAGTAATATTTGTACTTTCACTCAGTGATTCCTGAAGTTGGCGTACCTTAGCAACGCTCTTGGGAGACGAATCAGCAGTACACCGTGTTGGTGACTACATACCTGGCCTCTATTTCGGTTATGACTCCTTTTGTGCCCAATAAATACGATGCTGGATCTCGGGTGTACTTTACTCATAGTAACCGTTTTGTTCTACCCTCAAAGTCCACAGGACTTCCGATCTTTACCTTAAGTAACCCTTGCGAGTTCTCTTTTCTCTCAATAAGGTCCTCCGCCTCTTCGATAGAACTTCCTCGCCAGCACTGGCTTCGTACATCATGGACAACATCATCGGAGAGCTTTCCGGGATCCAAAAACTGAAGCGGCGCGATCGACGGACTTAGTACCTGCTCGAGGCAGCATTCATGTTCTCTGTACCCCAGACTCTGTGCGAATTAGCTCTTGGTTTAGCACGGTGGCGTCGAGTCTAGACAGTTTGAGATGGTGGTGCCATAAGCTTCCTTTTTGAGTGTCCCCAAAGCGACGAAGGCTAGGCAAAGTCAGGAATATGGCATTAAGCTTGTCGGCACTTGTAGGTGCTATAAACTTCGCTATCGAGCGCGACCTAGAGCTGTGACTGCGCAAGGTCAAGGGATAATCAATCACTGCTAGGGTGGCATGTATTTCTTTCTTATGGTGTATCTACCTATATGGAGGCCAACTCTATGAGCCTAGGATGGTTCTCCAGTTCAACCCCCACAATCCTGAGCTATTCTTGCTGTAGATTCCGGACATTGGGTAAGCGGGGGTAACATGAATAACATACCGTCAGTCCCAGTTTATCTTTGAAGGCTTGGACAATGGGGCTGCTACTATTGTGAACGGTTCACCGGCATGTCCGCAGCGCGGATGTTCGTAACAAGCAATTCTAACCGCTGCATAACATCTGGACAATATCTGACCCATGTTCAATACGACGGATTAATGCAGAGCACACCCCGACTTAACTCCTTCAGAAGAAGCCGAGTTTGGGGTATCTCCACACCCCGCAATCCGGCATGAGACGATCGCTGGGAGAAGATGAATTAGGCACGGGAAAACTTCGGTGACAGCAAATAACGCCCAGGAAATCGTCGTATATTAATATTTGGCGCGGTGGCGGGGCTAATAGATTCCTTTTTCGGCCTGGAAGTATGCCATCATCGGGCATACCCCCAATCATGGCATTTGCTTGTGAATCAAACCTGGGAGCTTGCAATGTTGGGAATATCCACAGCCAGGACTATTTTAGCCTCGCAGTATCGGGGGTTTGACTGATACAACGTCAGAGCGTTGTAATACTAAGTATATAAATCCGCGGAGGAGTTCAGCATGGTCGGTATTCAGGAAGCAAGTTTTCCTTCGAGTCAGTCCTTTTTTACAACCTGAGCTTGAACGAGCCATGAGACTCTCCATTTTTGTTGCTGCGGTAGTTATTGCCGTCGGGGCCATCGCTTCTCCTCGTAGATATAATAACTCAGACCTCCTAGTTGAGACTACAGTCGGTACCGTCAAAGGAGTAGTCTCAGAGGAAACAGACAACGTCCGCATATTCCGTGGCATCCCATATGCAGAACCGCCGACAGGGGAGCTTCGTTTTCGCCCTCCTTTGAAAAAAGCGCGGGCAACCAAAACCATAGACGCTGCTGAATGGGGTCCCGCTTGCCCGCAAATCACATATAAGGAGGACAATATCTACAGCCTATATTTCAAGGGGTTTGCAAAACCTGACGATGTCCCCACGGCTGAAGACTGTCTCCATGTTAATATTTGGGCACCACGCAGCAAAGGCCGAAACGAAGAGTTGAAACCGGTTCTCATTTTCATTCACGGTGGGGGTTATAATGCCGGCGGCAACTCCTTCCCTTACTATGACGGTGGTCGCCTTGTCCAAGATAACCAGGATGTAATATCCGTTTCACTCAAGTATGAGCCCGTTCTTTCTGACTTTTCCCAACATGGAAACTTACAAGAGTAACGCAGCTACCGCTTGAACGTTTTTGGCTTCCCTTCCGCCGCAGGGTTGAACGGTCGACAACTTAATCCTGGCTTTATGGACCAGCGTCTGGCGATCGAATGGACACGGGACAACATCAAGGCCTTTGGTGGCGACCCTAAGCGAATGCTTCTTTTCGGCGAATCTGCGGGCGGCGGATCCGTGGACTCGTATACTTACGCCTATGCCGAAGACCCCATCGTGTCTGCCGTAATACCCATCTCGGGCGTTACTCAAAGCTTCGGCGCGCCTGAAGTGGCACCAAGCAACTTCACCTTTATTGCTCAGAAGCTCGGCTGCCCATTATCGAAGGATGAAGAGCTCGCTTGTATGCAGAGCAAGCCATGGGAAGACATCGAGGATGTCGTCAACCAATATGATGAGACACAAAACGGCGGAAAGGCTCTAATCTTCCAACCAACTGTTGATGACCAAAATCTCTTCTCTGATTTCGCTGCACGACTGGCTGCTGGCCGCGTTGCCAAAGTGGTACGTTCGGAAATATCAGCGGCGCAAGTGAAATTGATCATGTCGCTAAATGTCTTCATAGCCAGTACTCATTGGTAATTCTGACCGTGAAGGTGCCTCGCTTGCGGCAAATGATCTTGGTCCGGCTGTCAGCGAAACAAACAAGCCATCTGAGCAAGCGATCAGCGCAGTAACAAACGGAGTCTTCAACTGTCCTGCCGCTAATGCCACTGCGTAAGTCTTGTATCCAATATTCTACTCCTCTTCTTAGTTGCATTTCCTTACTCTTCTTTTCTTCTCATCAGTGTTCGCGCACAAGCTGGCTTGCCAGTATGGCGCTATCGATATTTTGGAGTGTTCCCTAATTTAAGCCCCTTTACCTGGCTTGGAACATGGCATTCTGCGATTCTGCCCACCTTGTTCAACACGGCAGACAAGTACGGCATTGAGAATACCCCAGCACAGGACGAGGCTGCGGCATATCTTCAATCCATTCTTGTGAACTTTGCGCGAGACCCAGTCCACGGCCTCGCCGAAATGGGTTTCCCAGAGTACGATCCTACCGGAAATAATCTGGTACAGCTTGTAAAGGGTAGTTCCCTGGTGTCGTTCAATGCGAGCACCGGCTATGATGGAGCGTGTTGATAAGTCTTTGATATGATTGGTCGAGGGCCTGTATGAGTTTCGTTGGTTCTTTTAACTCAGATTGAGTTGTGGCTAAATGCCACTAGGCAACCATTTTCCATCACTACAGGATGATTAGCCGTTCTGACAGATGGGAGTGGCGTTATGTCTCGGGTGTCGAGCAAGGAGACTAGTTGGGGATCAAAGGAACAACTCTGTAGCAAGGATATCGAGTTGACGGTTATACGTAGTACGCAGAAGCCTGAGATATGAAAGCGATGAGGCCCGGGAGGAGCCGTTGGATTCATGGATTCATGTGCGCGGTGTGGCTGGCACACCGCTTCGGGAGTCCCTCCCGGTCCAGGTGCAGGTGACGTCGCCGCCATATAAATTCCCCCATTGCTCCTCTTCCAGCTCTAGAACCTGAATGGTATGTGTGTTGCCCAAGCCTTGACACTTGTCGCTTACACTTAAGACTGAGAAATTTCTCGGTCTTGGATATGTCACGGCTCTTTTCTTTTTCGTGGGCTGTTTCTGGTGGTTTGGGAGGTTTGGTGTTATTCTGAAGCTATCTCTACCGTTCTTCAACCAGCGTCTATTAATTTCTCTACGCCTTCGCAAACTTACGATGCCTATTATTTGTCCTACGCGCCCGTACACCACAATTCGTACGGTCACCCACCATGTCATCGACGGCTCCTGGCGCACCGGCCGCCTCTCCCACCACAAATCGCGAAACCACAAGAACCTCCGCTAATGTTGTCGAGAGCCCACCCTCCAAGCCTCATGGGCCTGAACGACCATCCTTCCGCCCTGGCCACCAAAAGATCGCCTTCACGGATCCTGTCGCGCTGCGGTACCTGGAAGAGGATCCGTCGACTATCGTGCTGCACCGACGTTTAACTCTGGAGGGTTATGAGATATACATTGTTGAGCAGTGGGCATGCTCGAGGATACACCCCACTTTCATCATTACAACATACACTGGGGATACATCGCATAAAGTAGTCGTTGGCGTGTTAGGTGTTCCTACAGACCAGTCGGCGTGGTCTCCAAGGTTGAAACTGTACTTCAACGCTGTGAAGCGATGCCAGCTACGAGAGAAGGAAACGCCTTTGGGTATAGTCATGGTGACCGATCTGAACTCGTTTCCGTCGGGCCTAACGGTTATACCTGTACCTCATGGCGATGTCATTAAACACCGGGAAGACTTCATTGTAAATGAGAACCTGAAGCGGCTGGGCTGCGCTGGGCGAGCCGGATTGAAGCTCCAACCCCCAGCAACCGCCACCGTGGCGAAGTTTCATCAACTCTACCGAACGAGCGAAAAAGTCCCCCTTTACAGCGCTGTGATGGAACTTGTTAAACAATGCCAGATCGCTTTGATGATGTTCCTCAACTTAGCACCAGAATACGTGGACGGGCTACTTTGCGATATCACAGAAACTGCTGTAGGGGATTGGTGGACTGATTTCGGGATGGATCTGTACAACATTGAACCAAGCGATGGGAAACTTGGACCAACTACAGTGGCAGCCTTACTAGGAACGCTCATGGGAGCTCGCAACCGACTTCATGCGTGGGGTGTTCCCGTCGGCAAGGATCCATTTGATATAACCGGCCTCAAGCGCGCGATTGGAAGCTTTCAAAAATCTCAAAAAATGAAACGTACCCGGCGTCTGGACCGGCGTACCTTGGATAGACTACACCGAGTCACTGCCAAGGCAGCAAACGCAGAGGGCTGGACTGATGCTGTCAAATCAACAATGGCCGAGCTCAGTGGTCACGGTGGTGAAATGGTGATGGACATGGTTCGTGGGAAAGAGAAAGGAGGAATCGCTGATATCGAAAACATTGATATTGACAACTTCACCCAGCTAATAACCGGTGAACGAGCAAAATGGTTATGGCGAGGGAAACCGCGTAAAAGTGCCATTGAGTCTAACGGCCCACCAGCTGCAGATATGATGTTCACCACCGACGAACAAGGCGGCTATGTCTGGACCAGTCGCAAGCGTCATTCGCACGAAGACTTGGGTGTGAACCCCTCTTACCAGAAATCTGACCGTTCATGGAGGCAGTCAGACACGGCTGGTTTTCCCGAAGAGAAGGACCAAAACCTCGGCTCAATGGTCAAGAGAGGCGTCAGCGGAAAGGTTTTAGATGCGCGAATAGGATTTGGCAAATTCAAAGACGCGGTCGGGCTACCTGGTCGTCGATCACTTCTACAGAAGACCAAGGATGGCCCGGAATTTGGTGGCGATGCTGTCCAACTCGCCTTAGCGGATAGTGATGTGGAGGCCGGGCCGTTGACGACAATCGAAACAGGCGCTCAACCCGCGTACGAGGGCGGGCCTTTGCTCGAAGCACGAATTTCAAATGGCGCCGAACAAAAGCCACCACTGGAACCTACCGGGCAAGCCTCTGAAAAAATGCCGCCAGCAATCACGGTAGACCATGTTGCAACCAACGAGGACACGGACACGTCCCGTAAAGGCTCTGCAGCCCGAACCGACGACGACTTACAGGACTTAGACCGGTTCAAATCGCAATCTACTGAAGCATCAGGTCTTTCGGGCGATCAAGAGAATGTGCCAACAGCCGCATCTTGTGCCATGGCCCTGCGAAGACCACATAGCTGTGACGAATTAAATTATGACAGCGACCTTGACCACAGAAACGAGTATTGGCCACGACATCTATCCTTCAGTACCGTTGAGGAGGTCGTCCTAGCCCGGAAGGGACTAGACGATAATAGGATTTTCGAAAAGCCCGACGCATCTCTAGAGGAAGCCATAATCCACGAGGATGTGTTGGCCTCTGATGCACGGATTTCGGCGTACCGAATCCGGGATCTTGAGATGAAAACAGTCCCATGGGTCGAGAATCAAGTGTCTTCGGTTGACAAACTAAACCAAAGACTCTATGAAACACATGAGCAACTCAGCTCAGACTATCTTGAACGATTTGAGTTATATCAACAGGTCCGAGAGAAATCCAGCGACTTATTAGCTGGAGAGCACGCTCAGCTAACAGAACCCATGAGACGAGTTGAAATGCTAGGCGCAAAACTTGACTACGAACTACACGCTCTCGAGTCCAAGGTTGAAGATGTTGAGACCGGACTTGGGGAATTTGAACGACATGTTGACGATATTGAACAGAGAGTCAAATCTCTGGTTCGCGGAGAAGAAGAGAAGCAGAACTACTCGTGGCTGGCCTGGTTATTCAGACTAGGTGGGTGGTAGTGGCCTGAGGACGCTCCATCTGCCTACAACGCTTGACCACGATTATCAACCTTTGTATATAGTGTATTAATTATGATGTACATAGTCTCCAAATAGATCCGAACTCTGAAATTTGCATGGACGGCGACCAACTCTGTCAATACAAGTCCATAATCAGGCCCAGGAAACTACAGCAAAACCACGACGCACTCGGGTGCTGACAATGAGAAGAGAATCAAACAAGTATTTCATTACACAACCAAAGTAAAGTACAAGGTATCAGGTATAAAAGTACACCCTTTACATGCCCATTCCCATACCACCACCCTGTCTTCCAGCAGCCTCGCCCTGCATCTTCTCGCTGACCTTGATGTTGACCTCGAAGAACTTGCCAACGCAGCGGTCAAGGCAGACGGACTCGCCCTTGTTGAGGTCAGCCTCGCGGTAGTCGTTGGGAATGCATTTCTTGGAGCAGGATTCCGTTAAGCTAGAAAAGAGCTCGTGTTAGACAAGTATATAAAGACTGCGCGACATATATTTCGCGAGGGTATTTGAACAAGTTAACAAAGGGTGTATTCGACGAACCGGTTGAACATGTCTGAGATCATCTCAACTTCGGTCTCTGCGGCAGCAAGCTTCTGCTCCGAGCTCATCTTGGGGGCGCCGCCAAATAGGAAAGACATGATGACGATAGGTGGATTGGATTGGGATTATGCGAAAACTGTTGAGACGGTCGGCGGTTAATAATTCTTCTTCGCAAAGCTGTAATATGAGGCTGATAAATCTCGAGAATACTCACAGTCAATGGAGCTATTGAATATGATTTGATTCAAAAGGTTTGTTGCAGTGAAATTATGCAGCTCCGACTCTGCGGAAGTTGAGTCGGAAGCTTCGGCTCACCGCTTTCGGGTTTTCTTAAATGCTGCTCAGATCCTTTTCTCGCTCCACAACCTCGAAACAATCCTCACTTTGTTTTTTGCTTTTGTGATGAATACAATAATATAGACCTTCCTTCCAATGCAGTCGATTCGCCCCTGGTGGGCGTCACCGCTGAAGGGAAGGTATTTGTCTTCAAGGTAAGACCATCCTGCATTGTACTTTCTCCCCTGGTCCATCCACATCGCATGATGAATCAAGACCCTTACAGAACCGCTGCAATCCGACGCCTGGTTTTTCCGGGCTATGAATGCAAACGGAGCTATAGATTCTTGAATCTCTGATATATGTCCATTTGAATATCGTTTTTTTGGTCACATTTCTTCCCAAAAGCAATGCTAATCGGATGTTTAGCACAGGTTCATTAACATCACAGGCTACTGCGAGGACTAGGCATTCTCGGGTAACACGCAGGTCTTTGACACCGGGGAGATGGAGCAGTACGGCGTCGCCGGAGCATGCGTTCCAACATCGGCTTCAGGAAGTGAAGGAATCTTGTCCGGACCCGTATCCTCGTTTTGGAACCAGCAGCACTTCCGTCACCTGCTCGGAGTTTCGCTCTCGATACAATCAGTTAGCCAATAATGAAACAGTAGAAGTTGATGCAGTCACTGTAAATGGTACGTCCTGGCCTGAGATGGCTTCGTTATGGTTCTTTGTACTTAGACCGATATTAGGTAGAATCCGTACATATAGACTAGCCGGGAACAAATTGATATTCTTCGATATCGTCCAAGATGGCCATAAAATGCAAATAATGTGCAATCTACGTCAACTCGATGGAGTTGACTCAAGCGCATTCAAGAGGTTCTACCGTCTACTTCGCCGCGGTGATGCTTTCGGTATGTTCCCAACCTCAAACCAGTACGCTTCATAGACTAAACAAGTATACAACAGCTATCACCGGCAGACCACACCGCACAGGCAGAGGAGAGCTCACTGTTCTAGCAACCGAGCTACCTAAACTTCTCTCCCCATGTTTACATGATGTTCCGGTCGATGCGCGGGAGCATGAGAACTCTCCGTACGCGCGCCATGTTCAGTTGCTCGCCGACAAAACTACTGTGGACATCATCAAAGCCAGATCGGCGATCATCCAATACCTTCGTCAGTTCTTCGTGGATCGGTCTTTTATGGAAGTCGGCACCCCGATCCTGAATTCGATCGCCGGCGGTGCGAGTGCTCGTCCTTTCTATACCTCTGCGACGGAATTCCCAGAGCGTCAGCTGTCACTCCGAATTGCACCGGAGCTGTGGCTGAAGCGTCTAGTGATAGGCGGGTTTGACCGAATATTCGAGATTGGCCCCTCCTTCCGTAATGAGGGTGAGCTTTCCTGTCCTTCATATGGAGCGTTAAGCGTAAACTAACTGGTTTCTCGCAGGACTCGATAAAACACACAATGCCGAATTCACAACATGTGAGTTTTACCACGCATATTCTAATCTTGAGGACCTGATGTCCACGACAGAAGAGTTACTATCCGGGATGGCGAAACACGTCCAGGAGTTTAATACAAGCGGCACTCTCACGCCAACGAAGGTAGACTTCACCGCACCTTTCCGCCGAATCGACTTTATAACCGGAATTGAGGAAGGAATCGGTCGCAAACTTCCTGATCTCATGGCCACCGATGCGGCGCAACAAGTCACCCAAATCTTCGAAGACCTCTCTCTCTCGCTCCCGGAGAACCCTACTCTACCCCGTCTCCTTGATGAGCTCTGCAGCATCTACGTCGAACCACAATGCATAAACCCAACATTCATCATCAACCCTCCCGAATGCCTGTCTCCGTTATCGAAGACATTCACCCACCCAACGACAAATCAGCGGGTAGCTGCACGTGGGGAACTCTTTATTGAAGGGCGAGAGGTGGTGAACACCTACGAAGAAGAGAACTCGCCGTTCGAGCAAAGACGCAAGTTTGAAGATCAGCTACAGTACAGCAAAAATGCTAATGAACCGGGGGAGATCGATGAGGAGTACCTTAAAGCGCTGGAATGGGGTCTTCCGCCCACCGGTGGTTGGGGATGTGGTATTGATCGACTTTGCATGCTATTTACTGGTGCGAAGAGGATTACAGATGTTCTGTCCTTTGGTAATTTGCGAAGTGTGACTCGCCGCTGAGGCTGCTGTTTTGTATGATAAACTTGGGGGTGTTCTTGTATTATTGTGTACCATATTCAACTCTTAAGATACCATTGCAATTATTTTGAAGCTCTGCAAATCCACCAATTTTGACAACGATATATGGTGCCAGCCTATAAAAACCCAGGAGATAACGATAGATTAAGGTTCTCCAACTACGTAGCAGTCATGCCATGAAGCCGAGAAATAGAGTAGCATCAGCGTGTCGGAGCCGGCCGTGACAAGCGGGGAGAGAGGGGCCATTGAATTTTATATATTTATTGATCTTTCGCCTCGTTGTTAAGTTTTTTTTAAAAAAGACCAATCCCAGACACAAAATGGCCTCAAATAATATAAATCAGGCTCAGGCTGTGACTGTCAGTCTCCAAGAGTTGATCGACGGTCAGTTAATACTCTTTTTTTCACTACTACTGCGGGTTGAACTAGGTACTAATTTTAAGCCTCGCAGGCACCGTCTCCTTCGACGCACTCACCGAAGCCTTCGGTCCTTCTTCGCTCGGAATAATCGTCGTCAAAGACCTCGCTCCTAAATTCCAACACCTCCGCTCGCAAGTCCTCTCCAATGCCTCTTATCTCGCTGCGCTTTCAAGCGCCGAACTTGGTAAATGCCCACCCCGCGCGCAAACTTCAACGCTCTAACTAACCTTTTAACCTCTCCCTCAATCCAGAATCCCTCACATCCGCTGAAGCAAAATACCTAGTCGGCTGGTCCTGCGGCAAAGAAACTTTGCGCTCAGGCCACTTCGACACCCTCAAGGGCTCCTACTACGTCAACTGCGCCTTTTACCAAGACCCCTCTCTCCAGAACGCGCCGGCGGCCGGATACCCCGACTTCTCCGAATATACGGCGCCGAACGTCTGGCCAGATGCTGGGAAGCTGCCAACGTTCCGCAGCGGATTAGAGGAGCTGTGCACGCTTATTATTGATACCGCGGTACTTGTTGCTAGGGCTTGCGATCGCTATGCCGAAGCAAATATTGAGGGTTATACCGGCGGGTATCTGGAGAAGGTTGTTAGGGGGAGTTTGACGACAAAGGCGAGGTTATTGCATTATTTTCCTACACCTGATACGGAAGGCGCCGACGCTGGCCCTAATGAGGAAGACGGTGATGATGACTGGTGCGCGACGCACCTTGACCACGGGTGTTTAACTGGTCTCACGTCTGCGATGTTCATTGATGAAGATGCGCATTCTCCCGCGTCCACATCGCCGTCCGAGAATCTGCCTGAACTCTCAGCATCGCCGGATCCGAAAGCCGGGTTGTATATCCAGTCGCGGACGGGTGAGGTTGTCAAGGTGAATATTCCCAAGGACTGCCTGGCGTTCCAGACGGGGGAGGCGCTGCAACTCATTACGAAGGGCAATTTCCGAGCCGTGCCGCATTTTGTGAAGGGGGCGAAGGTTCCGAAGGGGAAGGGGCAGATTGCGAGGAATACGCTGGCTGTGTTCACACAGCCGAACCTGGGGGAGGAAGTTGAGGCCGGGAAGACATTTGCGGATTTCGCGAAGGAGGTGGTTGAGAGGACGTATTAGACGGGCGATGATTGCGGAGGCTTCGTTCTCTTGACCTAGGTCGATGTTGGGATCTACTTGTATTGGGATAGATACAGGCCCATCGACAATAATGATGTCAAGATTTGTGTATGTGTGGCATATGTCAAGAATTCGAAACCAATGAGCCTACGGCCCAAGCTGCCAGCTTCGATTAGAGAAATCTAATAATACATCTGCGCCCGCTAAGATCCGGTATATGTCCAGTCATATCAGCATTCATGGACGCCAATAATGATGAGATCAGTTATTGGCTTCAAAATCAACTCTGGGAACCATGTCTAGGCCGTTTAGAGCTCGGCGTAGTCCCAGGAACATAGTCGCCGCCTTCTGATTCCTCGGTGCCACCGCGGAGTTCTTCCATGCGTGTTGTGAAATCCTCTTCAGACTCACTATCTTCGCTCTCGTTCCCGTTCCCGTTCACTGCTTCGCTGCGCTCTACTTCTCCCGTAGTATCCTCATCCGTAGAACTGACCGGGTTGCTGGTGTCCACAGCCCCAAGCCCAACACTAACGAGCTTACTTGTCTTGCCAACCTCCGCAAGACTTGAGATACGCGGTTGTGTAGACGGCCGCCCGAGTTCGCCTGGTTGTTTTGCGGCCCGCAGATCAGCTTGTGTTGCGGTACCGTCAACAATTTTGAGGTTCGCCCTCCACATCTTCACGTCGCGTGTTTCGCTATAATGGCCGACATCTTCGCCGTTTAGGGAGTCAATGGCAAGTGTCTGCGTCCTGAAGTCGCCCCAAAACCACTTCTTTCCTTCTGGAATACGTTCGTCTACCTGCCGCGAATATTGTCTTGTACGGATGACTCCTTGCAAGTCGTAACTTAGTGACATGGAGTCAAATAATAGCTTCATGGCATCTGGTTCGTAGCAGCGGCCGAGGACCATGTCCTGAGAGACATCCACAAGCGACCCGTAATGAAGCTCGTACCACTTGCCATACCCGCCCATTCCGGCGCTGTTGAATACGTCCATTACCTCGTGCGATGTGAGAGCTCGGGCCGGTTGTCCATTGTTCGATGTTTGTGCTCGTTCAATATCGGGTGTGTAGAGTCTTCCTGATATGCGGACCTGGTACTTCTCTGCGAGTTGCTTAGACCTGGGATCTTCATCGCACTGAATGAGCTCAAGACGGATTTCCTTGACCACCATAACGTCTACCACATGTGAGTTCTGTATGCTTTCTTCTGCCCTGTAACCCTTTGGCTTCAGACGAACCGCATCTCCAAGAACAATAAATTCGGCTCCGAGAAAGATACCACGGGAATATATCGACGCATTTGGCCATTCACCCCGGAAGCGATACTTATCAACAAGGCTGAATGACGACATGACAGTCATGGCGTTTTCAATAGAAGGGTGAAGCTTTTCGCGAGGTGTGCCCTGCAGGAAAAGCTCAAAGGCGTTGAAAGGCTTAACACATTTCAGGGAAACGTAGCTATAATGTAGTGAGTAGCTCTTGTCGGAGCCGTTGGGGTCAGGAAGTGTTTCAACGCGAAATCCGGAGTAGTTCAATCCCCATTTCTTCTGAGTCTTTTCTACAAGATCGTTGAGAGCCGTTTCTTCTGTCGGTATCTGGCCAACAACTCCGGCACGCCATTGTGGTTTCTCACCCCATTGGCCGTCAGTTGGGGAGTAAATCTGTAGGCTTCGCGTTTTTTCGTTCCAGAGAAGTTCTCCCTGGAAGTCAGGAATCCAGAGCACGATTTCCCCAAGGCGAGGAAGATATGAAGGGCGTACGTCCAGTGTTTCCAGATACTCCTCAAGCACGGGTCTCTCAGCTCTCCAGTCCATACTCACTGGCTCTGAGATGTCTTTATCAACACTTCCAGCGAGTTTCAATCGTACGACGGCAGATTTAAAAACATCCGGAGTGCCCTCGCTGTCAACAATTGTAGTCGCTGGCCTTCCTAGAGCTCTTCCTGGTCTTCCTAGAGGCTGTTCTAGTCCTCTGAGAGACGGTCTACCACGAGGTCTCCCAGGTGGTCTTCCTAGTGGTTTTCCAGATGGCGTTTGGCTTGGAGTCCCCGGGGTTCCTGGTGGCCTCCCTGGTGGCCTCCCAGTCCCAGGGGGCCTGCCGCGCCGAGCTCCTGTGACAATGCCTAGACAATATTTTCAGTAAAAGTTAAATAAGGCTCATTGGTTTTTGCATCCAAACCTTTTTGCCTTTTCTCTAATTTGGCGCAAAGCTCACAGGGGCACTTATTTGTGCCTCCTGTCATTAAATAGTAGAAATGGGGAAAGAAAGTTATCGTAGAAGAGAAGTATTGGCCAATTGGATGTCCCCAAAGGAACCTATCGCGCTGCAATTCGAATATGACAGATTAATTAATGGCCGCGGCTGATTCTAGAGCCTCAGATTACTTACAATGCTAGGATTTGTCCCCCGCGGCCTATCGAAAATCACATAGCCATCTGGTAACTCATCGATGATGTATGTTACGCCTGGGACGAATGGCTGTCAGTGTCTCCAAGAAACACATAAGGCAAGATTTGAAGGAAAAAAAAAAAAAAAAAAATAGACTGCAAAACAGGTAGTATTGGAACAACTGTTTACTTGACTTGTAGAAGCTCGGAAAGCGGGCAATAAACAAATAATCCTAGAAGGACTGGGATTCACCATAACAGCGCGGTAAATAAGAGCTAACAAAATAGCAAAATGGCTGATAAAAATCCAAAGGTCAAAAAAATATCACAAAACCGGCTCACCTGCTTCATGGGCACCAATCTTCCTTAGCCACAAATCCGCCAGCTTCTGTCGATATGAAGTATCGTCAGGTCTCCCGAACCTCTCTTCGGTAGGCCATTGCGCTGGATCGCCATCGCTGAACGATCGATCAATTGGAATAACTACGAAATTAGAGTCCTCGTCTTCTGACTCGTGCTGGGTGGAATCCTGTTTTGGAGGCTCTGGGATATTAACTGCGGGTTCGAGAGGGGCCTGTGTTGGGTGATCTAAAGGATGGGAATACATATTTTCCCTATTCTTGGAGCCCTTTTGTCATTCTTATAGCAAGGAAGAGAATGAATAGAATAGAAAAATAAAATAAGACGTGGTGTATTTTTTAGGTCCTGTTGTAGGGAGATTTAATCAAGAAAGTGAAGCTTGTCAGGCCAAAATCCACGGCACGTGATCTCGTCAGCGCATGGGGGCATAGAATAAGTATACTAGATGTGAATAGTATTAAGAGAATAAATAGAGACATGTTATGAATATTCTAAAACGCTAGACAATACAAAAGACAAATAAAACCACATGCTCTATTTGCCAGCTACTTCGACCTTCTCACTTTCCGTTGTCATGGGATTCTCTTCGTATGGAGGGGGCGCAAGCTCTCCATTATCAACCCAGACCTTTTGAAGCTCCTCATCAATTTCCTCCCGGCGTTTCTTCCATTCGTCCACCTTGTCGAGACGTTTGCGAATCTCCTGGAGTTCCTTTTCGACACCCAGCTTCTCCTTGGCAGTTCCGATCCTTTCAAACTCCCATTGCTCGCCGTCCGAACCAACGCCGATGGTAAGGTTGTAAGTATGATACTTCTTGAGCGAGGCTCGTGTTGAAATAGTGATAACAGTGATTCCGCGCTCCTTAGCTTGTTCGTACAGCAGACCTTCGACATCAGAGGAAACAGCCGAAGTTCCTTCGTCAAGGAACGCATAACGAGGCTCGTGGTAGAATATACGCGCCATTGCCATCCTTTGTTTCTCGCCTCCGCTCAAAACATCCTTCCACTCTTTGCGAGAGTCCCATCCACCTTCACGAGAAGGAAGATAGCCAAGGTGGGCATCCTCCAGGATTTTCTGGAGGGCGGAGTCCGATACACCTGCGTCTCGCATGTCAATCTCCGTGTGAGGATATATCACCTGGTCTCGCAGAGTCCCGACGCTCAGATACGGTCGTTGAGGGAGAAACATGATTCCGTCTAGCCCGAACCCACGCGGACGGCTAACAAGACCACGGTAAACAGGCCATAGTCCAGCAACAATACGAGCAATCGCAGATTTACCCACCCCGTTAGGGCCAGAGATGAGGAGATGGTCTCCAGAATGCACAACAAATGACAGTGATTCTACAAGCTCATCCCCACCTCGGGGATAAAGAGATGGCGCAACAACAGGGACTTGCTCAAGGCGTACACCATCAAACCCATTGTGGATTGTTCCTTGGACATCTTCAAGCGAGAACAGCTCTGAATGAGCACCAGGCGGCGGATAATAAGCATTTGCATGCACCCTATGTAGGGTGGAAATAAGGCTATACACTCGTGAAGTGTAGCCAGCCAGTTCGGAAATATCTTTGATGCTGTACATCATTCGACCACCAGCGTCAGCCAAAGATAGCATCAGTCTTTTATTCGTAATGAATTCCTTCATGCGACCTCGTTCTCGGCCAGACGCCTCGGGTGAGTCCGCCAATTCCATCGCGCCGCCTAAACCACCCCACGCAGGAAGGAAAACCGGTAGGGATGTGACCAAGTATCCAAACGCGGACCAGGAATACTTCAGAATCACGTCCTCAAGCATATTGTAGCGAATCTTTAGGCTGTATATTCCCTCCATCCATCGTTGGAGTTCCTTAAAGCTTCTGGTGAGGAACACACGCTCGGTATCAGCTCCACCGTAGAAAGAGATTTCCTCGGCGTTAGCGAGCAATCTGGAATGTAAGCTCCTAAAATCGCCTTCCTTTTTGCCCTCTACAGCTTTCAGCTTTCCGAAGGGTGGGGAGAGCTTTCGAAGGATGACGGCGGTGCTGAAGTATCCCGTGAGGATCCCACTAAGAGCTAATGGTCCCAGGGAGCGGTATAGTTGGTAGTTGAAGACAAAGAGGTCCACCAAAGGTTTTCCCATGGAAGAGTAGAGTGCGGCGGCAGCCGAGCAAAACTGAGTAAGATCTTGAGTAATGAATTGATCAGGGTCTTGACCGATACTACCGTCAAGGTTCATCACCTTATAGT
Organism: Aspergillus amoenus; assembly: GCA_023624915.1. NCBI lineage: Eukaryota > Fungi > Ascomycota > Eurotiomycetes > Eurotiales > Aspergillaceae > Aspergillus > Aspergillus amoenus. Next base: position 276,052 of record JAMABK010000032.1, on the reverse strand, counting down.
AGTTGTTATCGGCCGTTAGGTATAGATCGTGAATATATCTTGTGAGTCGAGTCCGGAACGCGATGGACACCTTTGACTGAAGAAACTTGATCATAGCATTGGTGTATGATGCAAGGGTGCCGATGCCGCACCATTTGAGGATACCCCAAGTGAAGGCCCTTCCTTTCCCAGCGACGAGGTCCCTAACAATCTCACCATCAAGCCGTGCGATCAACAACGACAAGTACGTGCGTAGTAGCAGAAAAACTCCATGGCTCATGAGAAGTCCGGTTTCTTTGCTACCCCAACGCGGTACCATGATACTCCCGAGGCTCAAGAATTGGTGAAGGAATGCGAGATTCAATCCGGGCTTGGTTGTTGGCGGTGGTATTCGACCGAGAGGATCTTCGTCATCCATGCGAGCAGACGCCGGCGGGTTTAAGAAGAGTCTTCGATGTGCGTCGAAAGTCGTGGGTTTCGTCGGGTATATTTTGACCTTGGAGGTCATAGAGTCCTTGTAAGGCACGTATATGGTGCGAGATCCATCCTTTCCCCTAATCCCAGAGTTCCGGCGTAGTAATCGTTTGCCACGAGCACGTTCCTTCGCTCTCTCTCGGAACAAGTTGTAGCCCCCATATCCACTCCCAATAATCGAAAGGAGAAGCGCAATCGTCGCGACAATCCTAGTGGTCTTCGATGAACGCTTAAACTTGTCCCGGAACAGATTGGCGTAGTAGCTGTATAGCGTCACAAGAGGATCCTGGCTTTGCCGAAGCGTTGACTGGGCGGCCATTGTGTCCTCCCACGGGCATGGAAACCCTTCTTATTCCCTGCCCCTTGAATCGACAATTCTAAGGCAAGCCGTTGATGGCCATGGGGCCGTGAGCATCTGTAAGGACGCTATCAAGCGATGAAAGTCCGTGCTAGGGGCACCCGAAAACAACGGAGAAGTAATTCAGAGCTGAGACGGTGTTTAAGAAGTTGGCAGATGTCAAGCCAGCAAGTCACATTACTGAAGATGATGAGCGTCATGGAGTGTGAGTTCCTTGCATGTGAACGACCTCGGGCCCGGGTGTGGAGAGTGGCGAGGCGCCCACCTCTCACGTGCTGGTTCCCCAGATTGAAGAGCTGCTTGGAGATGAACAATATTTAAGTGAATACAAGTGTGTTATTTCCCAGAGCTTTATTTCGTTGAATTAACGATTATTAGTAGACCGAAACTGTCAATTTATCCCAGCGTCAGCTTTAGCAAAGGAAAGAACTCCCCATCAATTGGGCTGCACGGCGACACCGTACGTACACATGTGCAGCGCACATCCTTATGTAGTCTTTTATGCAAGAGTTGGATGCTGGCCACTACGGTGTAGCCGGGGACAACCTTGAAGGGTCAACTGCCCATGCAGGATGGCTGAGGTGCAACTCAGGGAAGGAAAAGAAAGCAATCCAGGCTATCTTGCCTCACAACCAATGAGAAACTTTGAATAAGATCGCTTTTCTCAGAAATGGATCTACTCTGAGGAATCACACCTCCCTGTTCGCCGGCGGCTATCTCGACGATGTGATTTGGCCGACCCCAGCTTTCCCCCCAACCACGACACGATAGTGCGACACATTCCGCGTTTCTATTGCTCAGCCCTGCATTGCTGGTCCAGACCGGAGCTTCCAAGTTCAGGATGGTGGTGATTATTTCCCTTTTCCCGCTGCTGAAGCCCTCGTCCGTCGTTTACCCCTTTCCCATCCGCCACGAGCTGTCAGCCTCCTCCAAACTCCCACCACTCCCATCCCCTCATCCCCGAGTCGCCTAGAAAATATGGTGCCGATCGACCTGGCATCCTGTCCTCTTGTGCCGGTCATTCTCGGCCTTGCTTGCCTCCCCTGTTGTAACTTGTAAGCCTGCACTCGGCACGAATAATAATGCCACTTGGCCGGGGGCTGCTCATGCGATTACCCTTCTTCAACTAAGTGGATGACCCTAGCGCACCACACCTCTCCATCCATCACATTATTACTATTCTTATTATATGATTACTTGGTGGTATTGTAATAATTCTCCCACCATATTTCAGAGCGTATTTGTTCCTCCGCAAACGCACCACTCATATTGCGCGGTCGAAGAGGTACACCTGGAGAGCGCCACGTGACGGACTCGCAGATCTCCAATCCATCTGTGCTTGACCCTTGGACATCCTCCTGCGAGTATCCTTTCGAAGCAAACCTGCCTGGCCATATACATGATTTACCGTCGCTTGTCGTACAACAACGAGGAATTTGGAGGGTGCTTTGCGGCAACTCGAGCAGTTCAACTCCGGGAAGTGCTGCGCATTATTGAGGGCGGTGGTGGTCCGGGCCAAGAAGAGCTGCTGCTAGCCTGCTCTGCTCAGCCTTAGGTAACCCAACTCACCCACGGACGGCCTGCTTGCCTCCTCCCATCCATCCTCCCCATCATTCAGGACCGCTGAATCCAGGAGGCGTCCCTTTCCGCACCTGCTGAACCGCCATTCTCTCGGCGGAACCCTGGTGGTCATCTTGTGCGTGCTTTCCGGCGTCTTGCTTCCGCGCCCCAAGTCCTTGTTTCCTCCCGAATCCTATCCTCCTCTCGTCGGTATCTTTCCCCCCGTTGCCCCCAATGTTCGGCGGAAGCCCAGAACGAAGTCCGCCCCCGTCGACTTCAAAGAGCGCAGAGGCACCAATGCCTATCGCGACGGGCTCCCTCGCGTCAGGTACGTTTGTTATATCTCGGTTTATCGTCTAACCATTGATTATCCTCTGTCGCGTCGATTCTAACATCTTGTTTTCCCCGTTTAGGTAATGAATCGCCGCCTGAAGGCCGATCTGCGACTACAGACAACTCGGCTCCCTCGACTCAACCCAACATTTCTGAACAAACTCAATCGCCATCCGCCGCCCCTCAACCTTCTGAAGTGGCGCCATCCGCCCCCCCTGCCGATGCTCCGAAGAAACATCGACTCTTGGCCCTACCATCGCGAACGTCTTTGAAAGCAGACAGGCCATCGACTTCAGATAGAACCCAAGATGGACCGCATGACGGGTCCGAGAACACACTTCGTGGCTCGCGGAGAAGTCTTTTAAGGGGTCGAAGAGATAGAAGTAGGGGGAGCAGCATGAGGTCTCGAGAACAGAACCCTGAAGAACCCAGCTCGGAGGAGAATAACAAGACTGTCAGTCCCGATGTGCACGATCCAGCAAAATCAGCAAAACCGCCCAAAACCTCACGCAAACTTTTTGCGTTCCTGAGCTGCTGCTCGTCTTCCGATGTCGACCCCGAGGACGGATCTATTCCCCCGAAGAAGACTACCAGACGACCATCAGTTCTACAAACCCAGCCAACACCAGAAAAGGCAGATGTCAATGCGGCCGATTCAAGTACAGCCGAGTCAAAGGCACCGAGCTTTTTCAAAGATGAAAAACCCAATATGGGTGTGGCCTCTGATAAACCAAACCCACAGCTCGATGAAGAGCGGATAGTGAGCGTTGGGGAGCAAAGTTCACAGTTTGACGGAACAAAATCAGCGACGACTATACCCGAATCTACTCAAGATACTTCTCCATCGAAATTGTATAATGGAACCTCGCCTTCGGACGCACAGCCATCTATCCAATCCGGCGCTGTCCAGACAGAGCCCACAGTGTCCGAAAAATCTGGTACTATCAAGGCGGAGGAAAATGCGCCAGAAGGCCGCAAGACGGAGGAGTCTGCGATATCTGCCCCAGCCGCGTCGACTGAGGAAGACACAAAGCAAGTTCCACGCGAGGAAGAGGCAATGAGATTACCTCCTCCTCCACCGCTAGGAAAGCAACCGGAAACGTCCGTCCAAGAGAAAGCCCAGCAGTGGCTATTACCTCCAGCCCTACCCCATTTACAGGGTCGAAAATGCCTAGTTTTGGACCTCGATGAGACATTGGTGCACAGTAGCTTCAAGGTCATACTACCCGCCGCACTGCCCTTTAAGGCCCTGAGCTGACAAGATAACTCGCAGGTCCTTGAACGCGCCGACTTCACCATACCCGTGGAGATCGAAGGGCAGTACCATAACATTTACGTGATCAAACGGCCTGGCGTTGATCAATTCATGAAGCGAGTCGGAGAGCTGTATGAAGTGGTCGTATTTACGGCTTCAGTCTCAAAGGTAAGTTATCGCCACCGTACTCAGCTGTATAGATGCTAAGTTTGCTCAGTATGGTGATCCTCTATTGGACCAGCTGGACATTCATGGCGTCGTGCACCACAGACTATTCCGTGAGAGCTGTTACAACCATCAGGGTAACTACGTCAAGGTAAGCACAGACGGTTCACTTATTCCATATCTGTGATACTAGATTTTGATTTTGTATTATAGGACCTCTCCCAAGTTGGCCGTGACCTCCAAGAGACAATCATCATCGATAACTCTCCAACATCCTATATATTTCACCCTCAACATGCGATACCCATCAGTAGCTGGTTCTCTGACGCTCACGATAACGAGCTCCTCGATCTTATCCCCGTCCTCGAAGACCTCGCCGGCTCGCAGGTGAGAGACGTTAGTCTGGTTCTCGACATTACGCTATGACATCTGTAAAAATACTGCGCGTACGGACTCAAAAAACATCTGGATTTCCCTTCGTTTGATTTCATGCCACCCCTCTATCCTGACAAACCGCACGGAGCTGATAATTTCTTCCTACAATCTCACCCCTGCCTACACGCATTGGGAGCTTCAGCGCAACCACTGTCAAAACTCTCAAGGCGGCTAGAAGAGTCGCCTGGCTATATATGATGGCGTGCATTTTCTATCTCTTTTCTTAACAGCCCTGTTCATGTACACGCTCCTAGCGAGCCGATACCTTTCCTCATTTCTGTTTTATTTTATCGATCCCCAAAGAAGTTTACCCCCTTTTGCGTTGCATTTTCGCAGGCGTCCGTCTTGGCTATCAGCTAAATATTTTTTTTTTTTTTTTTTTGGCTGATCTCATGTATACGCTGTTCAATTTACATTCCCTTATGTTTGGCTTCTTTCTCCTTATAACAGTCTTTTACCCTTTTTGTTTAACCAATGCCCCGAGAGGGCTCGACTTGACATCTCACCGAGTTCCTTTACTAGCCTTTGAATCTTTGAGATCTCTCCACACCCGCAACAGACCCTATGTCATCTTGTTGGCCATGATTTTCATTTCTCCTTGATCTTGATTTTGGAGACTTCACGAGCGAGTAGCATCTGCATCCATGTCTCCATACCCATGTCACAGTTTCTGGTACCTTTTATAGTCTCTCATAAACCCAGATTTCTCGATTATTGGTGGCTTGCAATGTATATGTACCATGGTGGCGCGCGCTGTACATAGAAGCGTTCATCATTTGCAATACAGCTTTAAGTGTCTTGTCGATGTAGAAAAAAAAAAAAAAAAAAAGGTGAGTAGAAAATCAGCGCAGCTTGCAATTTATTTCATCCTTTCTGCAAAAGTAGTCATAGTGAATACAAACCGCACTCCAGAGCCAAGCATGACGGCGGTGGCTCCACGCGCCTGGTCTTTCCGCCTTTCGAGGACTTTCCTTTCCCCATCGCCTCCGCGTTACCCCAAAGCTTGTTTAAAGAAAAAGTGTTTGCCTTGCTCTTCTTTCGAGTATATATTCGTCTTACCTTGAAACCTCACCGGTCGGCCAGCCAAACGCCTCCAAATTCCGCTACCTCACCTCGCATTCATTCACATCACCCCACCGACCCCTCATCCGCGGAACCACACGACCATGAAAGACAGCAAAGGCTGGGATGGGAAGCTACGCGTTGAACCCAAAGCAACGATAACGAACCCCGAGGCCTTAGAGGATCCAGATTACTCGGACGAGGACGCACCGCCCGTGGAGGAGATCAATGCCGATGAGGGTGAGTTCACAATCACAGCACGTCGCTTTCCATGACGAAGGATTAGTTGCAAGCAAATCCCAGTACTGACTCATGTCTCCGCCCCCCCAGATCTGTTAGAAGATGAGGATAAAGATGTCGAGGTATATATTCATTGAGATTAGGGAGTTGCGACCTGGAAGTCTTGAAATGCTCACAAGGCACCTACTAGGATATCGACCTCGTACATTGTCGCATAAGCTCCGTTCCAGCTTTGCGGTTGGAGCGGTTTTCGAAGCTACAGGTGAGATTATAGCGTACACACTCTACCTCGCTTTTTGGGGACGCTATATGCTAATTAACCGTGTTGGAATAGCGATTATGTTTGCGTCAGAACCAAATATCGCGGATCGAATTACCCTCGAGTCTCGGCCACACGCTAGGCGAACTGGACCTTTATGACAATCTTATATCGCATCTTAAGGGGCTCGATGACTTTGAGAACCTGACAAGCTTAGATCTGAGCTTTAATAAGCTGAAGCATATCAAAAACATCTCGCACCTGGTCAAGCTGAAGGAGCTCTTTTTCGTACAGAATAGGATCTCGAAGATTGAAGGGCTTGAGGGTTTAACGGAAATAAAGAACCTAGAGTTGGGAGCTAATAGGATTCGGGTAAGTTACTTGGTGGGAGTTTATGAGGTCCGGTGAAATGATCTAACATTGATCCCAAGGAAATTGAGAATCTCGAAACTCTAAGTGCCCTAGAGGAGCTATGGCTGGGGAAGAATAAGATTACAGAGATGAAGAATCTTGATGCGCTCTCGAACCTTCGCATCCTCTCCATTCAATCGAATAGACTCACAAGCCTCAATGGCCTTTCGTCTCTCAAGAACCTGGAAGAACTATACGTGTCTCACAACGCTATTACAGACCTCGCTGGGTTAGAATCAAATACCAAGCTTAGTGTTCTGGACTTTACGAATAATCAGGTCTCGAAGCTTGAGCATCTCTCCCACCTGAAGGACCTGGAGGAGCTATGGGCATCTAACAACCAACTCTCCAACTTCAACGAGGTAGAACGGGAGTTGAAAGACAAAGAGAACCTGAAGACAGTATACTTTGAAGGGAATCCCCTACAGACCAACGGGCCGGTGGTATACCGGAATAAGGTGCGGTTAGCCATACCGCAGATCATGCAAATTGACGCCAGTAAGTTCTGTCATGCGGCGGGGACAGGTCAGTTCACTAACAGTATTACAGCGTTTGTACGAATTGCTTGACGATTGCTGTCAAGAATAATGTCTGATGCCTCCAATATGATGGGTGTTGCCTCGAAGGCGAACACTTCTGTAACAATGTGATGGATTATAATACCAATGTATTTCACCTTCATCTAAACCCAGACTAGGTTGCCTTGGTAGATTGCGAGTCCCATTCCTGGAGCGAGCGGTGCCTCTCGGGTCAGTAGGTAGCGGAATAGCGTAGGTATATGAGTAGTAGGGTTGGGGCACCATTATCACACCTGGCGCGAAGCGTTCCTTTGCTTCTTTGCTTCTTGGATCGGCACTTCGCCCAGAACGCAACCCTGGGATTTTTATGGTCGTCGAGAATCGTATAGCACATACCGTTCCGACCATTTTCACCCAGTCTGTCCTATTATCTCTTCCTGTCCCTTCTCTTCTCGCCATTTTCTCGTCCTTTCCTCGTTCGCCTTCTTCTTCTCCGTCTTCCTAACCCCCCTGAGCCTCCTCTCGATTAATCCTTGGCGGGTCTCAGCTTGCTTTTGTTTCTTATCCCATTTCTCCGTCTGCTCAATCTGCCTCTCCAGTTCCGCTATCTCCTCGCTTTTGTCCTCCTGTGGCCCCTGAACCTCAATGTCCATTTGTAACTCCTCTATCTTCTTAACCAACTCCGGTATTGCCACCTCCGCCTCCCCTTTTCTCTGCCAAACATCTCTCTGTTTCCATAGCCCGAACAAAGATCCGCCTCCCATCGCACTCGCTGCATCATACGAAGCCTTTGATAAATTCGGAGGCTGACTTGTCTTTCTCGCTGTTGAACAATCCGCCAGCCCCTTCAAATTTTTATCCAGAATGTCCACAAGACCTTTATAGACAGGACTCCGTACATACGGGTTAAATGTCCCAAAGAACGGGTTCCTCTTCGCTGCTGACACATGGTCCACCTTGGATTCTGTGATGGAGCACCGTATCATTGTTCGCGGGTGTCGAGTCGAGGTTCCTGGTCGAGGTTTAAGGTCTTGTAGGGGTGTTTCGTCGGTGTCGGTTTCGGCCACGGCGTTGGCACTGTCACCGGTATTCGTATGGTTGGTAGAGTTCGATTTTTCGATACCGCGGAGGTCAATGAGGAGAGGGGATGAACTGATTGCGGCCTGCGCGGCTTGCGGGGAGTCAAAGGTTACGTTTATTGTGTTCACGTTTGGAGCTCCTGATATGCCGAAATCGCCTTCTCTGGACGGGTTCAACTAGAGATTCACCAGTCAGATATAAAATCTATTTATTAATCATAGCATGCTGCGGGGGAGCTCTCGGGGGCGAAACATACTCTGTTGTTGCGGAAGCTAACGACTTCGCCGAATTTCTGGAGCGCGGCGAGGATGAGTTTCGATTCTTCCAGATTGCGGGAGCATGGCTGGGTTTTTATGTATATTGAGCGGGCTTGAATTTGTGCGAGGTTCGAAAAGAACGACATCCTCGCTTTTTTTCTTTCCGCCGCAGCGGTGTGGATTGATAGGGAGAGAGGAAATAAAGAGAGAAAGATGTTGATCGCGGAAGTTTTGCGGAGTTGAATGGATCGCGGAAGTTGGGGTCTTGGCATGGCAGCGGTCGAGAACTACGCTGGCTAAGATTCGTTGCACGGACTTGTTTTTTATTTAGTCTTTAGTATATCGAATTTAAAGGATTCTACTTGAATTATCTACGCTCAGTAGTCATTATGATTATTCCGGAAGCATGATTGATGTTGTTATAAACTAGCAGTAAGTATGAGCAATATCCGATTAGAAGATAGTAACTGGCAAATCGTACTATGAGTCCTTGTTAGCATGGAACTACCAAACGGAAGGGTTTATATTGAGTACTCACGCTATGAGGGTCATTGAAGCGCAAACCCTTATCCAAAGAGCTAATAGCCTCTAGCTCCGCAGCCTCAAGGTCAAAGCCAACAACATCAAGGTTCTGTGCCAGGCGAGTAGGGTTGTTGCTCTTCGGAATAACAGCAACCCCACGCTGTGTCGACCAGCGCAGCAGAATCTGTGCCGGAGTCTTACTATACTTCTCTGCAAGGCCCTTGATAACATCATGCTCAAATAGTGGCGGCGTCTTCTCCGCATGCTTCACCTCCAACTCCAGGAAACTCAACGGCCCGAAAGACGAGTATGCCGTGACCGCAATCCCCTCCCTCTTCGCAAAGTCCACCAACCGCGTCTGGGTCAGGTAAGGATGGTGCTCAATCTGCAGCGTTGCAGGACGCACGCGCGCATAGCGCAACAGATCAAGGAGGAGCTGCGCGCTGAAGTTGCTAATCCCGATACTACGGGCAAGGTTCTTACCGACAAGCGACTCCATCGCCGTCCAAGTTTCCTGGATAGTGGCATTTCCGAGCTCGACCTTGCCGTTCTCGGACTCCCAGCCGGGAGGGTACCGGACCGAGGGGTCGACGTATTTCAGCGAAATGGGGAAGTGCACGATGTAAAGGTCAAAGTAGTCAACGCCCCAGTCAGCAAGCTGCTTGCGGCAGATGGGCTCGACGCGGTCACCGTCGTGGAAGCTGTTCCAGAGCTTAGAGACAATGAACAGCTCCTCGCGCTTTACGAGACCTTCTTTTATGGCGCGTGCAACGCCCTGCCCGGCTTCGACTTCGTTGCCGTAGTCTGGTGAAGATGGGGTTAGTAATGGCTTTCTTTTTAACTGTTTGCAGGGCATTTTTTTCTTGCGTACCGCAGGCACCGTCGAACAGACGGTATCCGGCTTTGATGGCCTCGTAGACCTGGTCTGCGCAGGTGTCATTGTTCACCTTCCAGAGACCGAAGCCCACAATGGGCATATCATATCCGCTGTTAAGTTTGATTGCGGGAGTTGACATCTTGAATATTTTCGTATGTTGGTCTTAAGAAAGAAGTAGTAAACAAGAGTGGTATTCTAGCAGAGAAAGCAAGAGGAAGAAGCAAAAAAGAAAAGCTCGGGAGAAGAGAATGCGAACGACAAATTTACCCCCCATGAGCCCCTCCTCCGCACCCAAAGGATAAAGTGCAAGCAGCGGCCAGGCCATCTGAGCCGTAGAATGCAAAGGAGGCTAAAGTGAACCGGCTGTATTGAAACCCTGTGGGGATGGAAGAGTGAGGAAGAATCGCGCCGGCTAAAATCGACGCCGGATAAATCGATATTTGGTTCAGGGCCCAGAATCTCTACGGATTTCCCGCCTCTGAAATCGGAGAAATCAGATCCTGGAAATTGGAAAAGAAAGATCTCGGGTTATTTCACTCCATTAGAACGAAGGCGCGGCTATCTCAGACCGAAAACGGGAAAGTATTGCAGAATAAAACGCCCAAAGCATTTAAGACCATACATCGTGCTCCACCATTAGAGTACAAGAGAAAAAGAAAGCGGGGCAGGGAATCATAAGAGCGGAAGAGAAAAAAACAAGAAGAAGCAAAAGGAAAATAAGAAGGAAAGGAAGGTAAGAGAAGGGAAAGAAAAAAGACAAGGTAAAAATAAAGAAATAGAAAAGATATAAAAGACAAAAGAATTATACACTTTTTTGTGCAGCCATGATTATCATTAATATTACGCAGGATCGCGGTCGCCGCAAATGCAGCCCTGAATCTTTCCTACCAGCCCCTATGCGGCCTCGACAGCAGTATGTTCAGTATACGCTGAAGTAGTATGCTCAGGGCCAGCCCCATTCATACCAGGATCGCCAGACATCCCCCCAACAATACCAACGAGATCATCTGGGGCCAATAACCCCTCGAAACTGTTGTGGTGTTGGTGCGGCTCCCGAGATACCGCAACCGAATGATCAGATGAAGAGTACGGGAGATGGTGGTAGTTGCCGCCATTGGTGTCCCCAGGAATAGTGGTACTAGGGTTTGACCATGGTGCATGGTTGTGACTAATGTCGTCCAGTGACTGGCTGCTTGGTACGAAAAAACTGCTCAGTCCATTGCTGTTATTGTGGTCATGCAAGCTCCCTCCCTGGTGTTGCGATGGCACATAGTGGCTTTCGTAGCCAAGCCCGTAGGTCCCAAGGTTTGGGGGGAGGGGCAGGTCAGGGACTTGTAGCATCACCGGACCGCCACTGGAACCGTTGACACCGGTGGGTTGACTGGTGGCTTGCTGCTGCTGTTGCAGGTTTGGGAAAGGATCAAGCACTGAGGTAGACGCGGTCTTATCTGATAGCCCATCTTCAGCTTTTGTAGTACTGTTGAGGAAATCAAAGGCTCCAGCAGTGTTGTACAGGCCAGTAATATGATCGTGGGAGGGTTGGTACAGAGGCCAGTGCTGGTGCGATGAGCCGGTATGGTGCAGTAAATCGTGCGCCTGGGTTGCCTGAGGTGCTTGAGGTGCCTGGGGTGCCTGGGGCGTCTGATAAACACTCTGGGTGGGCCTAAGCAAAATTGAATCTAGGGATAGCGGAGGAAGATCAATAGCGGTTGTTGGTCTCGGGCTATTAGTCAAGGCACGGTCAGGAGAAGTGAGGAGCCTCCGCCATGTCGTAGTGCCGACCTCGTTTGGTCGTGTTTGGCGGAACTTCCAGAGAATGATGGCCATTCTCTTACTTTCTTCGCCAGTGGAACTTGAATAAGAGTTCTGCAGACGTCGCAGGTGAGGAGGCACAGTAGCCCGGATCTCTTGGACTGCAGTCAGAGTATGGAAGTAGCGCCGAGTGCGCTCATCAGCAGTGTGGTGGTGTCCGGTATTCTCAACTTCACGCTTTTCCTGGGTCAACGAGGTGAATGTTTTCGCCCACCATGATGACTCAAAGGGCGGCTTGACCTTGGTGCCATGAGGCTTAGCGATATTATGATATGCCTCCATTGTTCGTCTACCGTCTTCGTATATGTGAGTCCTACAAGTCCAGTTCTCCATTTGGTTGGTCATAGGTGCGGTTCCAGTGGTAGGGTTTGCGATGTCAAGTTCCAGTTGGATTCCCAATCTTGAGCCCATGGGAGGGAAGTCATCCATCAGCTCAAGGTTGGTTTCAAGAAGAATGATTTCGCAGTTCAGTGGATCGGTCACGTCAGAAATTGATGTGTTCAAGAGAGGAAATGACAACCGCCAGTTCTTCAATTCCTCCAGGGGCATGGGCGCTTGGCGTTGGTCACCCTGAAGACGGGTATATATATGGAAGGCATCATCAATCCGATCGGGCTTGTTTGGAGCGCTGACCCACATGTCAAAGCTCAGGCCATGGACTGCATTGGGGTTCGTATCTTGATGATTTGATGTAGGATACTGAGGTAGCTGCAAGTCCGAAGTGTATGGAGGCTGATACCTCATGGGCTCAGGGTAAGAAGAGGTTACATGACTGCTGTAGTGGCTCGAGGGCAGGCTATCAATGGATGCTCTCCATCTCGGTCCAGCTGGTTGAGCTTGGGTAGCTGAGCGATCTGCTTGTTGTTCCCGCACAAGTCTTTCCCCTGTGCAACTTGTCAGATTAAGAATAAACCCAAGACCGCGTTTTGCATCTTACAGTCAGGGTCTCCCTTGAGGAATGAATCAAGAACCTGCAAGTGACTAGATACCTGCTTCCTGGTCCTGCGTTTGCCTGTCAACTTGTAAATGTATTCCGCAATCAATTCGTTCCGGCCGTAGGACTTTCCACGTTCGGACCACTTGCGTCTACCCATAGGTGGGTTTGCCTCAAGTGCTATGGGTATAGTTAGCGTTTGGTTAAACTGAATAACAAACAGTGCTTGCTTACCTTGCTGAAAAGCGTCCTCCAGTTCGTCCGACCATACTGGTTCTCCATCTTTACCAGTGTCTCGACGCGGACGAGCCCTATATTCCAGGTATTTCTGCGATTTGAGGTAGCTCCTAGCTCGGCGAGAACCGGCAAATGAAGACCCATTCGATTGAAGACGTCGTAGTTTCTTAGCCTGGTATCGCTGGCTTAGATACTGGGGATGATAGAGGCTGGTAGGAGCAGTCGGCAGTGGGTGACTGGGGACAGGAGGGTGAGGGTACTTGAGGGTGAACTGCTGGAGGTGGTCATCACGTCCAGCAGGATCACTGTGAGCGAGGCTATCAGAGTAAGCCTGTACGTTCCCAGACGTATTCTGAAGAGCTCGGTCTGAATGGGCCCCTACGCTCTCCAGAGCTGCTTGGTTTTGGGATACCATGCACTCGGGTTGCCAGTCGGTAGCCATGGAGCAGACCCAAAAGATTTGCTCTCAAGAATGAGAACAAATTCCAAAGACAAGATACTGAGAACTGCCCAAATGTTTACCGTCCGGCAAAGAACGCACAAAGCTGACAAAACAGCAATGAAGAACGTAGATGCTTGAGGAGAATGTCAGAGCCTGGGAAAGAGAATGTGGAAAGCGAGCAGCATGGTGTTTATACTCAAGGTCAGGAATCCCCTCGAGGGGGACGACGAATGTATCCCCAGTAATAGCATTGTTGGAACACGCTGCTTGTTTGGGGGGTCCATACCCCCTCGAGGGCTACCTGAACTGTCCTCAAGGCGGGGGAAACTCCTGCTGAGGTTCACGCGTTCGGCCAAGGTCACGAAGAAAGGCAGACAGTGACTCGTGTGATGCAGCAAATCAGACGCGGCGAAGCCTGAGGGAAACTAATGCAAGGGGCATCCAGGGGAGCACCATCCAGTCAACGTCCGTTCGGGGATTTTACAATTCCGAAGATAGACGTCGATACCTCCTGCAGAATCGGTGTAAATGAGCTGACAATAGAGGTATGAGTGGCAAAGACCGCACCGCGGAATGCAGCAGATCAATCAACATTCGTGCATTGCCATGTATGAGGAATGTAGAGGGTATTACAAAAAGCACGTCCGGAATGCCAGAGCGCACAGCTCAGAGCCCTCGGAGAATTTGGGATATCCAGGGTGCGAGCACCTAGTTGTAGAGGAGTTAAGGAGATATTGATATTGAAAGAGATCCCACCAAGATAGAAGTGGGATACAGGGTATCTGAGTTTCGGAAGCACGGAGTTGGCGGCACTTTGCAGGACGCGTATGTATGTAGGTACTTGACAGGAACGTGTCCGCTGCTTCTCTCCGGGATGCAAGGGATGATATCGCGCAGGTCAACCTGCTTTTGTACCTACCCACAGGGAGAAGGGACTTTAGCTTTCCTCGTCCTGGGCCCCTACAGTGAATTTCTTGCGCCCGGCTCCCGTGAGCTTTTGGAGCTTGACCCTGTCCAGCTGCTCCCCTACCTTCTTTTCGATCCTCTCGATCTCCTGCTCCGGATCGACCGCCTCCTCGTTCGCGAATTCCAATACTAATCTTCTGCCAAGAAGATGCGTGTTCTTCAGCGCGTCCATGGCATTTTCCGCTTCGCGAGCGCTTACGAAGTCAGCAAAACCGAAACCACGAGCAGACCGGTCGAATTTCTGCGGAACCCGCACAGAACGGAGCTGGCCATACGCGCCAAAAAGCGACCTGATGTCCTTTTTCGTGGCCTGGAACGGCAAGTTCTTGATGATGATCTTGGTTCGTCGTGCAGCAATTTTCTTTGCTGTGTCCTCGCGTCTTCTTTCCTCTGCTGCATCCATACCTTTGTGGGATGCTCTAACTACCAATGCATGTCGGTCAAGGGTGTAGCCATTCATCACAGCAAGAGCAGCCTGGGCCTGGGCATTGGTCTTGAAATCGGCAAAACCGAAACCCATGCTCAGTGTTTGGCCGGGGTTCTTAGGATCAGGTTTGAGCTTTATCCTAGCAGAAACGAAGCCATCCAGTGGCCGAAAGGCTTCTACTAAGGACTGATTAGTTGTAGAAAAGTTGAGGTTCTTGACGAATAGCGTCGCAGAGGCCAAGTTTTCTTCGTCACCTTCGTCTGCTGCAAAAGTATCCGCAGTTGAAAAGCCTTGAGAAACGGTTTTAGCTTCAGGCAGCGGCGCTTGCGGTGAAACATTTGCATCAAAGAGATTCTTTGGTGCTTTTTCTAGGAAAATAATCGAGTCTCCAAGTTTGCGGTATGCGAGACCTTTGAAGGCCTTCTGCGCTTCATCCGGTCGCGCAAATTCCACAACGGCTATGGTACCACTCGGGGGCATCAATAGCCTGGTGAGTTTCCCGAAGGGTTCAAACAGTTTGCGCAAGTCTTCACTCTTTGTGCCATACGAAAAGTTCTTTACGAGAATTGCCGTACTTCCACGCTCTCGCTCTTTAAAGGCGTCCAGATTTACGCCATTTGCTTTGAAGTAAGCTTTCGTCTCCTGGATTACGTGAGTCTCAGCATGGGCCTGCTTGACCGCAGCATCCGCAGAGGTAGGATCCAACAGGTCAGCTTTGGAAACACCTATCCGCTCCGCCACCGAAGACATGACAGCATCCGCCTATATAGGTTAGCAAACGTTCACCTGTTACAAAACGGGGTTGTACGCTCTCACATTCATATATAGCGAATTCCAGCTAAAAGTTGAAGAGGATGCATCTTGTTTTCGCTTAATCTGCTTCTGTTTCTTCAACGGCAGCTTGGAGAGCTCATGTTCGTCCAGCTTGTATGTCTTCTTCTGTGACGCCGGCAGTATATGTAATAATCGACCTTGGAAGTGTTTTCCGTCGAGGTTTTTGTACGCTTCAACAGCTGAGTCCGGATCAGCATACTGGACATAGGCAAATCCCTTGCTGATGGTGGATCGAGTATCGAAAGCAACATGAATCTGGAGAAAATGAAACATCAGCAATTGTTTCAATGGAGGCTAACAAATCATCACAGTTAAGGAAGCTGCTTTATCAGATAACGAGAGGCATCTACTAAAATTCTCTCTTCTGATTTCACATCACTTGCGTTTGCATCGGATGTCCCTATCAGGAGTATATCATCATTCAAGCAGCGATTACACCATGAAGTGTAATGTGGAGGGAAATATGAAACAGAAAAAAAGAAAGAAAAAAAAGACATCAATCTTACCTCTTCTGTCTTTCCAAATGGCGAAAACAACGGCTCGAGATCAGACTCTCTTGTCTCGTAGGACAAGTTCCTGATGAAGAGTCGTGCTGAAATGCGGATGTTTTCGATGTTTATGTCGACCTCTGCAGCTGTAGGCGCTTTTTCCGAGTCATTCACGGCTGGCTTCGAGGGGCTCGGAGCATTGGGCATGTCAACATCCGAGCCAGTAGCCGGCGTATCGTTCACGGGTGCAGCGGGCTGCTCAAAAGCCGCCTGCTCATCTTCGTCGAGGAGGCCCAGGAGACGACTTGTCTTTGACCGAAGCCAATCAGAGTCAGACACAGGCGCCTGCGGCTGGTCCTCTTGCTGGGACTCTTGCTCCTCTTGATCCTTTTCGGGTACAGGCTGAACGTCCTCATCAGCTGTCGGTGAATAGCCAGCATTCTCTGAAGTATGCGAGTTCTCCCTCGGATCCCGACCCATTTTCGCCTTCTTCCTCTGGGCGTAGGTCAATTCCTCCTGAGTGTCACCATCAACTTCCGCAGGCTGCTCTTTTGAATGTGAGTCTGTTTCAAGCGGGGCAGGTATTTGATCATCATTCGCCCATGTTCTAGTTTTGGATGGCTGTTGTATCAAGGAGAGATACTCTTGCGTCTTGGGATCCTGAGGGACATTTTCGCCATCGCGTTTACGCTTGAGAGTACTTCCGGAGGCATCACTAGGCAGAGGTGTTCTACTGTTCTTGCCGGCTTTTCTGGAATCATTGGTAGGCTCTGAATCAATCTAGAATCATCTTGGTCAGCTACAGACCACCTTCAACGGTCAGCGAGCTCGACGGGGAAAACACAATGCAAAAACAAATAGACAAAACGGGAGACATACTGGTTTAGCAATGTCTACTGAGATCTTAGACATCTTCATAAATGTCTTATTGAAATAGGAAACAGCCTGTTGGGCGACTTCGGGGCTTTTGAAGCCCACGAAGCCGATTTTGCGTTTCGGCAGGACATGAGCATCCGTGACCTGGAAGCGAGTTGCAAAGTGTTTCTTAAGTTGCTCATTGGATAAAGTCGGCGGGAGGCCCGAGACAAACACTCTTGTGCTCTCCATGGTTGAGTTTTGTGGCCTTTTCAAAGCCACTCAGTGGAATGAAAAGTTGCAACCAGAAAACTTTTTGGCGGCTTTTTTTTTTCTGCTTTCATAGGACCGAGGGCGGTGAGAAAGGTGGGTGGTGGTCTGTGCACTGAGCACTCGCGCGGAGTTTCCAGAGCGCGCAACCAAACATACGACCCATCTAAACCACGCCTTAGATTAAAGATCTTAATCATTGCGGACTTTAGTCGTTACCATTTCTTTCTTTTAATTTGATTGTATCGCCGATTGCGCTTACTCCTCAAAATGGCCTCCGAAAAGAAGGACAAGCTCGAGCGTAAGTGTCGGAATACCACAAGCTTCCCCATAGACCAACTAACATCAATGCAAGCTCAAATTAAATCCGTCGACATGGTAAGGCCCTTCTATTCCAAGTGAATAAATTGACGCTCACGATGTGATAGTCGGAAGATATGCAGCAGGAGGCTGTCGAAGTCGGTATGGACTACTTGGTCGAACCAGGAGAATCAGGCTAATTGTTTAGCTATCGAGGCTATGGAAAAGTACCACATTGAGAAGGTATGCCATATTTTCCGCTGCGTGGTCAATTCGATGCTAATTGCGGCTAGGATATTGCTCAATACATCAAGAGAGAAGTCCGCGATCCCCGATATTCCTACGATGACTAGTGGGTCTTACAAGGAAACAGTTTGATTCTCGCAAGGGTGCTACATGGCACTGTGTGGTCGGAAGGAACTTTGGCAGCTTTGTCACGCACGGTAATTGTCACCGCGCAAATGATGCCGGACATAAAGCATATGCTGACCCCTTCCCCTTCCAGAAACGAAGCATTTTATCTACTTCTATCTCGGTCACTGCGCCATCCTACTCTTCAAGACACAATAGATTACAACGGGCATCAGACCCATATACTACGGTTCGAACCGAAAATCGCCCGTCGGAGCTCACAGCATACCATGGCGTATGCTATTCCAAGGCCCCCATACCACTTTGTCACGATTCCCCAACCACAGCGAGAGGGTGTCTTGAAACCAGAGCACTTTATAGTTACCTCCGCGTGCTTTTTCTGTTACTAAGTTTACTGTTCGGTGTTATTATTGGCAAAATAAATCTCTCTGGAATTATAGTCGAGAACACGCCAGATCCTGCCATATGCCTGCCACGTAAACACATGCATAGCCAATTCCTCACTTTGCCAATTATTCCAATAAAGTATTCAACTCTGCAAGTGAATAACAAGGCCAAGTTTCATAAGAAAATCCCAAGAAAGCGGAATGGCACGTGCTGCCAGTGCCATGCAATCCTCATAATCAAACCCGCCAAGAGGTGCCTAAGCCACAGCGCCACACGTCAACACTTCCGTTCCCAGTTAAATAAGTGCTGCCTTCACCCTTTCACCACACCTGTGACAAACCAATCTTCTGCCCATTCCTGGACCCCCAAAACTTTATAAACCAATATCAAGTACAATCCCAAGAAATCACCCTTCCTGTCGTCCAAATATCCCAGTCAGAACTCAGATCCATCCAGCATGGCCATCTGTATCACCTTCGGAACACATGGTTCGTTCTACCTTACTACTCCTGGCTGGATCCTTCGTCATAGCCCTCCACCGGTTCCATGCGAACATCGGATGGCCCGATATCCACCACAACAGTTGAGCAGACGTACTAACTAGTTCTTAGAGTTTACTTCCATGCTGGAGGGCTACGAGAATGTTAGAGCTTTTTGCTATAACTGTACGTCTTGAGTTATCCCTGTTCCGAAATCTATGGTTGCCATTCGGCGAGCGCATTGGACCCCAGCCCCGGTCGGCGGTTCCTGGATCCAGCCACGATGACTAATTACTCTATACAATGACAGGCCAACATTACAATGGACGGTGTATCACCCGATGGTTTGTCTCCTGTTCTAGGTTAAATAACTTTGAAGCTAACATAGTGAGCATAGGCCGTTCTTCACAGTGTGCTTTATTGTATGACACCCACCTCTGGATTATCATCCTTCTCCAGTAGGGCAAGTGGAAGATACTAACATGCCCTCACATCGCAGCCTCTAATCCCAATGGCAATCCACAAATACAAGGAAGTCACCTGTTATACGTGCCGATTCACCCAGGACTTACGGTAGGTCTCGCACCTGACGTCCGCTCTTAGCCCATGGAGTCCACTAACAGAAACGAAAAAAAGCGACCGCCCTGATATAACCCCAGAAACCAGGGCTCCGCCAAATGCAGGCTATGGCCCACAACCGCCGCCAAATGCGTACTTCGGGGGGTATCAACAACAGCAGCAAGCACCACCGCAAGGAGAGGCCGGGCAGCAAATGCAAGGACCGCCTGTGGCGTCTGGCGCTACGTCGCCGCCTCCGCAGCAGTACGGGTATAAGTGATTGTAGTTGATGTTCACGTTCTCGATAATTATTCCTATAATGCTGTTTTTTGTTGCTTGATACTTCGGTTAAAGCATGGCTTGTTGAGTTTTGGGGCTGGGGGTTCTCTTCTGTTTTCATTTTAATGTATTGTACCTTGACGATGGATCATTAATGACATTACTACCGAATTGCTCAATCGTAACATTTAAAGGACGGTCATCATCTATTTGAGTATAATCAAGCCATTTACTGTATGGCATCGTTAAGTCGCATCGACAAAACCGAGAGGGGTATAGGTAATCAAACACACGCAACAGGAACTAGCAACCAAGCCAACCGCACTGACCAACATATATAATCAATAATACAGGCGCTTCAAAATCAATACATCCCAAAATCAAGCAGCATCCCGCTTAGCAGCAACTTTCTCAGTTGGTGTAGCAACTCCGGAGGGTATACTCTCCTCAACCTCACCCCCGCTTCCACTCCTTCCCTCCAACGCAGCCTTCTTCCTCCCCATCGCATCAAGGGCCATAAGCCTGGCAGTGCGTACAATACTCTCCCTCCCCTCCCACAACGGGAAAAGGATAACTCCAAACGCGGTCCCAAACAGCCAAATAATACCTACAACAATCCACCCGGTGAAAAACTGCCTGCTGAAGACATAACCGGAGCCATACATAGGGATCGGCCAGAGGAGAAGGAAGCAGATAACCATGCCGATCGTTAACCCACGAGACATAAAAGCCGCTTTGTTAAGTTTCTTCAATTCCTCTTCGTCTTCTTCTTCTCGTCTCGGTGATTGATTCTCGCCGGGGATGAGTTCGAGGTCGACGTGTGCGGCGGCCGCGACGTCCGAGTCGTCGACTTTGCGGATTGCGCGCATGGACTCGTAGTCGTAGTTCTGGGGTCCGAAGATATATGTAAGAACGGGTGAGAAAACGACGGGGCTGAGCAGGGCGGCGACATTTCCCGCGAGCATGGGATAGTTTGCGCCAGTGGATTCCACAGTGAAGACGCCGTACTGGGTTTTTGTTGTGACAAGCCATGCGATTAGGGACATTGCGAGGCCGAGAACCGGTGATGCGGCGGCAGCGATCCAGTTCTGGCCTTTCCAGACGAGGGTCATGGCGCCTGGGAAAACGGCAGAGGATATTATGACGCCCATGAGAAGGTAGAGGTAGCCCATGCCGATGCCGGCGTAGTGGAGGCCTGTGGCAAAACCCGCCATGACGATTGCGAAGACGACGCAAGAGAGATGGGAGATCCAGACGAGACGCTTGCCCTTTGCAGAGGGGTGGATGTAGGCTTGGTAGATGTCGTAGGTGAGTATTGAGGAGACGGCGATGAGCTGCGCGGAGAAGGCGGAGGTGACGGCCATGAAGATCATGAGGGTTGTACAGACCGCACCGCTGTAGCCTAAAAGTTCGACAGAGGCAAAGGGGAGCACGAGGCCTGCGGTTACGTCTACTGAGGCGATGCGGCGGGTACCCTCGAGGGCGAGGGCAGATAAGCCCATTGTTGTTGCGCAGAGCCAGGGGATTGCGAACCAGCAGAGGCCGCCGATGACATACCCAGGGAAAGCGTGGACTGGATGCGCGGCAATGGCTTTGTTGTAGTATCCATTGTCTAGGAAGACGGTGCCAAAGTTTCCAACGAGGTTGATGACCCAGAAAATGCCACCGTTCTTGGACCTCATAGTCAAGTAACTTCCTTCAGCATTTCCCTCGACGGGGTTACGCTGCGCAGCCTGGACCAGCAAATCGTACACCTTTCCAGGAGAGCCGAGTTTAGCACTGGTGGCGTACGCGGAGAATGAGAATATAAAAATGATGACGACGATGACAACTGTGTGCATGTAATCAGTAATGAAAGTAGCCTTGATACCTCCAAAGAGTGTATAAAGCACCACACCAATTGGTAGCAGGAAGCAAGCAGCAACCACTGGAACTCCGGTCATGGAGTTCAGAACCGCAGCACCACCGGTAAGCAACATGGCAGTAACGAGGATATTGGTCATCAAGCAAAAGATGATAAACACAATATGCACCACGGTACCGTAACGAGCACGGATTGCTTCCAGGAAGGTATGTGCGTTGGGTGCACGTCTCTTGAGCTCGATAGCGAGCGTTGCAAACAAGATGATCTGGACCGTGGCGCCTATTCAAACTTATCAGTATTGAGCCTTTGGTTCGTTGCTATGCCGTTGTGAAGAACTAACCGGATGCATAGAAGAAAGGCCCCGAAGTACCATACTGGTAGGCCACGGCGGACGATTGCAGAAGGGTAGCAGCCCAAGTCCAACTACTCACAACCGCTGAGGCCACCAACCCCGACTTTACGCTTCGGCCAGCGGTGGAGAACATCTCGGATGTTATAACTTCATGCTGGTACCTATTTATTGTCAGCGCTATTCAAATATCCCGTTGGGGCTGTAGTTATACCTCTTGAGAGCCCAGGTGATGAAGATCATCACCAGAGCAAAGGCGAACCCTAGCCCAATGATAATACCATAACCAAACCCTTGGGAAAGGGGAGCAGTAAATGTGACAGTCTCGACGCCCTGTACATCAGGGCCTGCAGTAACAGCAACCATGCTTGGATATATCAAGGAAGGCAAGCGAGGCGTGAGGTTGCTAATGCAGCTGAGAAATTAAAAGGACTGCAGTCCCAAATAAGTAAGTATTCTGCAGTAATTTCTCTTGTGACAGCAAACGAGGACACCAATGCAGAGCGAGTGGCTGATATAAGGCCATAAACCTCCGATCCCGCAGAAAACCCAATTAAGCCCCTTCGCAGACCGCGGCGATAGTCAAGAAATGATTGTCGATGTGATGATAAATAAAAATGATATATGGACCTGGGGTATAAGCCCGAACAGCAAGCATTGATAAGGACACCCATGTTTACCGAACCTTGGCAGTAGGGCTCCCATCGTTTTCACGGTCGACTCCGCCAGATTCCTGCGGGAGAATAGCATTAAGCTCAGGTTGACCTAGGTCCATATCGTTATCGTGGTAAACGAGACGGAGTGCTAGTAGTTTGTTGTCATTGGCGAATTGCATTCTTATCAGCAAATCTCGAGCGGTTCTATTGGGCGGGAGAGCAGGTTGATAAGCAGACCCGACAGACCGTCGGCCGTGGAAGCTGTCACTATGAGCAGAAGACGTAAACGGTCGAGATAACGGCTTTTTACTCTAATCACCCACTAATAATCGATAATTGCATGCTCGGGTTGTTTTGCATGTTCCCCATGGCTTACCCCCAGCTAGCTGTGACACGAGCTCCGCATCCGGAGTATACCTACCTATGCTCAGCTCCCATTCGATAGAATCATATATAACAAGACGTATTCGAACAGCGCAACGCTATTCGATTTCAAAGCCGCACGATTACTGGGGCTTCTCTTCTGGTACGCCTATCGCGGTTAGTCCGGCCATCGCCTATGTTCCCCGGGTCTGGGGAACTCACAGGACGATACATGCGCATATGGCGGATCCCTCGCTAGCCGGCTCCTTGGAAACAGGGGGTGCCTATCCAGGCTCTCCATGTTCTAGCTACTGCAGGGCTACCTAGCGCCATAGCGTGGGTGATCGTAGGTACATTTCAGTCTGGGGTAAAGCGGGATACACCACGGATATACATCGAACCGTGCTCCGATAGCGAACGAGAGATCTCCTCAATCCGTGAGGTAGGACTACGTCGTGCCGAGATCCTTAGTGGGTGAGACTAGTATAATATACAGATGCATTGTTCCCAATTGTAACTAACTTGACTGACTCT
The DNA here is from genome assembly GCA_023624915.1 of Aspergillus amoenus. NCBI lineage: Eukaryota > Fungi > Ascomycota > Eurotiomycetes > Eurotiales > Aspergillaceae > Aspergillus > Aspergillus amoenus. Next base: position 252,861 of record JAMABK010000032.1, on the reverse strand, counting down.
GCATTGACTTTATGCGATACCGAGCACCGAATGCAAACAAAAAATAATAATATTTAACGCAAACCCCATACTGCAGACGGGTATTGGCTCTAAGAGAGCTCCAGCAAGGAAAAATTCGGGAAAGGTGGGTTTCGAGGAACTGTGCGTCCCAGGCTCGCCGGCGCATGGAACGAAACAGTGTAGAGTAACGGGGTATATGGTTTTCGAAGGTTCAGAAACGGTTGAGTTCTATTCGCGCACCTCGAAAGTCGATGGGTTGCGGAACGGCCGGTATATTCATCGAGCAAGTAACGACAATTCAACAATCCCGAACCGATAATACTGCTAAGACGAACGTCCGGTATCCATTCTGCACACATCAAACTCGGTCGATCACGAGATGAGACGGCGAAAGACGCGATAGGTCGGTCATAGCTGCACAATTTACGAGGAGAACTTGCGAGTGATCTTGGCAATGACTGAAGGGACGCACACTAGTCAGTCTTCAATCGAATCAAGATCAGATCTCATAGAGGGAAACACATACCATGGAGACCAACAACGGAAAAGATAAAGCCTAAGCTGAGAACCAGCACGACAACGGGGTCAACCCTCAGACCAGGGCTCTCATCCGTGTACAGCTTGAGCATGGTGCTAGAGGAGCCACCAGCGCCGGCGGAGCGGGTCGAGCTAGGACGGACATTTCGGAGAGACTCCTTGTGGTCGGCGGCCGCGCGGCGACGCAAAGCAGCCCGAGGACCGCCAGGAGGAGTGGGAGAAGAAGGGCGGTTGACCGAGGAGGCGGAGGCGGCGGCGCCAGCGGACTTGGAATCCGGACCAGACTCAGCACCGGAGGTCAGAGGGGAAGCAGCGCGAGGAGATGCCTAGAGAGGAGAGGCCATATTAGCGATATTGACTCAATTGAGGCTGCATAGGGGCGAATCGCAGATGGATTCGCTCCGGAATATGAAGCAGCTGCTTCGAGGATCGAGGATCGACAAAAAGGGTCACCCACCATTGTGAGACGAAACGAAATGAGCGGGCAGAGCGGAAGCGAAGGTCGATATAAATTACAGAAATAAAGTTGAGAAGCCGAAAAAAATTTTGACTGAGAAGACAAGGAGAGAAAGGGGGGAGGAGGAAAGTCGAAGTTAAGAACTGGTGAGGTGAGGTCTGGAGTTGTCGAAAGGACACGATCACTTTCACTGGCCAGGTATCGTCACGTATTGTCATCTTTTGATCCCCCGGCTCACTTGGCCAATGAAATCTCTTTATTTTGCACCCACTGGGTAATAATATTTCACCTTCTGCCAGGCGGACAAATCGACGGTTTTGACTAATGAGCAAGTTGATGTGCTACATAATTAAAGTGAACCAAATACTAATAAGTTAAATAACAGGTGAATAGGGTGACATTCATATGTGAATGAGCTATTAGAAAAATACCTACAGGAAATATCGAATATAGTCGTGATAATGTGACATGAATGTAGCTAGATAGCCGCAGCATAGAGATATTCATCAAGCAAACGCTATGGGTACTTTGAACTGACATATGAAAGAATCAAGGAATAAAATAAACAACCAAGACTGTATAGATGGTAAGCAGTCATAACAAACCCCGAGTAATGTAGGAAAAGGTATCATGTTGTAAATATTCGAAAGACGCCCGCCGTAGTTCAATATTCCTGTCGAGACATGGCCAATTGGGTGGCATATATATATCTCGACCCAATAAACAACAGCCAGTCGCAGGGGAACGAGCCCTCGTTCACTAATCAATCATCATTCGGCCGGGCATCACTTGGCCATCAACGGCCGTCAACTCGGTAGAATTTTTCTCTGCCTCCTTATCCTTCTTTTTCTTGTTGATGTGAGGTTTCAATCCCTTGTTGAAGTTGTGCATGCATATACAAGCATTTATTATGGTCATCACAATCAGGATTAGAGTGATAACAGCGAAGAATGTCAGAGACCGCCGGGCCGGTGTATAGTCATTTTCGGTTTCTGGCTGGTACATACGAACCAACTTGAAAAGGAAGTACGCCATGGCCGCAAAATAAAGAAGCTATCGTTGTCAGTAAGTCGCTTTAATGGCTTCAACATCGACCGCGCATAGGGGGCGCTTACAATAATTGCGATCATTCCTAATGAACTCTCACGTCGCACGAGGAACGCCGCGGCGAGAAGGATCAGAATTGTTACTGGCACAGCAGCTATGGTGAGGGCAAACTCGCTATCCTTTCTTATCGTAACGATGACAAGGAATTGGACGGTAAAACCGAGGAAGAAGAAAAAATCGAACTTGAGGAGAGCGATGTAAATCTAGCGAGGTATCAGTATTCAGGTCAAATGCCGAATGAATGAGTTCAATCCCACACACCTGGTATGTCAAATAACGACGCTTCATACGTAAATCAGCACTAATATGTTTGTAGATCGACCACGCAAATTCATCATAGAGTTTCCAGGCGACAATTGTCATCAATAATGAGCCCATAGCCACAACAATTGGAATGATGATTAGAAACGGTTGAGTTTGTTCCCAGATATCCGGGTTGATAACGTCGTTGTCTGTCAAAACTCCCACGGCTTCTTTGATTTGCTGTACCTGTACGGCACCGTAAACCAAGAGTCCAACGTTACAGAAACACAGACCGATGACTTGAATGGTGTTCTTGAGTCGAAGCGCATCATATACAAGGAGCAATTCGTATATGAATCCGAAACTGTATAAGGCCAGGAAAGTGGGTATCGTTTTTGATGAGGTCACCATTTCGGCCTTGGGTTCGAGTTGGATTTGGAAATTTGCGAAGACATAACTATAGCATCGAACCTCTCGCGTCAGCCTCAAGGATCAAGTGCGGAGATTTCTTTCAGGACATAACATACCATTCTAGAGCAAGCGTGATAATTGTTTGTACTAAGGCGACAATGGCGAAGGACCATGTCCACATGGTATTTGGTTTATACATTTTCTTTTTTGGCGGTGGTGGAGTCACATTTATGTATCCTTCTCTCGCGCGAAAACCTCCGTGGTCTCGCCTGAAAGTCGGATCGAACGACCCGCCGAAGAGCGAGGCTCTCGATGTGTTGGAATAAATCTTGACGAATTGCTCCGTTACGGAGCTGGTGTCGCCTGGGAATTCGTTCAGGGAGTGACGGTGCAGTATGGCGGGTTACCACCGCGGAGGTGGTAAGCAGGCCAGGGGCGAGTCGTCGTGGACGATGGAGTGCGGTGAGTTCGTTTCGAAGATCGGGCCCTGCTGTCCCACGGCCGCCTCCTCGACGTGGCTTCGCTTTTTCCAAAGCCTTTTTGAGGTCAAGACAAGTCAGATCGCGAACGGACCGACAAGCACCGAGGGGGGCGGATCCCCAGCGATCGTATAAGCCGCAATAAAGCCCCCTAGAATCGACCGACAGACCGGAGATGGGGCGAGTTGAAGAAAGGGAGAGCGATCGCAGAAGAGGTTCGAGAAGAAGATGGCTTCTCAGGCTGCAGGGAGTGCTCAAGATTGCCAAGCCGCCTGTGACACGCCGTGGTTTGTCGGGCGGGGAGGCTCACATGGATCGTTAAGGCGATGCAGGGCGAGGGTGGTGGACTGGTGATGGAAAACCAGGAAAGCTGGGGACGAAGCGAGCGACAGAAAACGAATGGATCTTGAGGCCAGAAAGAATGAAGGAGATCGACGGACTCGCGGCGGAAATGAAGGCTAGGACCGAAGAACAGAAGGAATGAGGAAAGGCGGACAAAAAATGAAGACAATCAAACCCAAGGTTCCAAAGCTGGGGGACACGAAACAGCGGGAGACTCCGGTAATTTCCAGGCCAGCCCAAGTTGCCTGGCAGTGAACCGTGGTTTAAGGAGCAGAGGAGCCGGTGGGACTCCAGGCACTGGACTGCTTTACGTGGTCCCGAGTCCAGACTGTTGACAGCTAACGGCGGCCTTTTCCTCTTTCTCCCTCTGCGTCCAGCTCTTCATTAAATTAATTGTCCCGTCATTCTTCTAAAAATATTCTTGTGCCTGGTCTTATCCCGTCCCTAGCGACACGGCTCGCAGCTTATCCAGCAGCCAAGGGCACTTGTTTCTCATTAACATCGTTTCCTGAGCTATGGCCGCGGATTCTCTCCCAGCCCTGTTGCGGTCGTCCTCATTCCAGCCCTAAAGCCGAACCAAATCACGATCTTCACCCGAGAACAACGTGGATTTCATTATTTTTGTCACTACGGTCTGCACGTCGATTAGTATTACTACTATCTTGTTGATCTTGAACCATGATCGTCGTATTAGCAACACATCCGCTATTTATAGGTACTCTCCTGCAGCCCGCGAGGCACAAGTCCCTGCAGAAGTTCGATAAATGGGGGTCATAGTGGTGGAATGCGAGGACAAAATCAGCAGGCATTTGTCCACAGACCACAATATTATGCAAAAGTCAAAACAATTGGGAAGGCCGTCCAGCCCGTCCACAATTGTCCACAGTGATCCTACTCTGTGGTGCAATCGAATCTCAGGTATGGGGGTCAACACAAAAAATCGACCAATCTTGCGTCAGCGAAACAGCCAAGAGTTCCACCTCATTGTCGTCCAATAGCTCGAGCCTCGACAGCAGAATGAAATCACAAACGCAAGAAGGACAGTGGCCGAGTCCAGACCACGCGTAATCAAACCTCATCTCGGTTGCCGTGGAGTGTGGCGGTGTTGAAACGCGCAAGCCACTTTGTGCCGTGCAGGGCTGGGGGGAGTGGCTTCTGCGGGTGGGAACTGGGAACATCGTCTGATGTCGAACCCTGCGATCGGAAAGGGTCGACAGACTAACAGTAGCACCCTGTGCCCTGTGGACACTCACGATGGAGTTGGTTTGGTTGTAGTTGAACGGTGAGTATCCATTTAACTCTGGTCGCGTGCGTAAATCCTTCCCGAGATATATAGTTGCTCCCGGGATCTATAAAACTAAAGCAATCGTGGCAGCATCTGTCGTGAAATACATACAAACTCGCAAACCACGCAGACTGCAGAGTTTCAGAAGGACCTCGGACATCCTCTGCTTGAAATAACTGGCCACATTATTGGACTATTTTGGACCTGTCGAGTGAAGAGGTCCCATGCGAGAGCAATCTGATTGCACAATTGCTCCGCCTCACGGAAGCCGAACCCTGCATTTCTCCTGGAGGAGACGACGTTGAGTATGCTTTCGGGTCCGATATCATCTTTGCGACCCAGCCGCTACTTTCAGGAACTTTCGCGCAAAACAACTTTAATTGAAACAACAAATGAATGCCTACCAATTCCATACTTCACGTGATCAAATCAACATCTCCTCGTCCCATCTCAGTAGGCGGTGAACCCACCATCTCGGTGACTCAAAAACAAAAAAATCGAAAAATACCTTTTTCTTTTCTTCCCCCAAGCGCCATCCCCCCAATGCTGCGTTTCTTTGCTACACACGACAGGATGCCTGCCGTCCTGTCACCGGCATGACACCCCGCATCATCCGGTTCAACCCCCTGCAAATGAGAAATTCGGAGGAATCTTCAACCCACCAACCCGCCTCTTTTTTCCTCGCCTTCTTGGTTGAGGAAGAGAGGCTGGTACAACCCGCAAGGGTCTGGTGTGAGCACATCTGCAATTGGCATCAGAAACATCGGGGCCGTGGAAATTTATTTTTCTCGCGGGTTTCCCCTTGGGAGAGTCGTTGCGAAGATTGTGTGTGTCCCTTCCCGGGGTACGACACTTTAGTGCAATACGCAGCATACTGCGCCAGCTACCGCTACTAGCTGGTATATGTGGTATCATTCGATTCCGATTATTCTGGGGGGATGGCGCTTCTCTTCCTTTTTTCAAGGTTAGTTTGTTTCTTCCCTGCCTGTTAGACGAGATCGTCTACTGGGTGCTGGAAAGAGTGGTTTTTGAGACCTTGCTAATTTGTTGGGTCTGGGGCGTCAGTCCCTTAGGGTTGTTGGGTGAGCCTGGAGGGAGGCTGTCGGATCTGCTTTTGGGTGTAAGGAAGGCGACTGGGGATCTGATCTCCTAAGTAAGATATGTGGATCGATGCTCGCATCATGCAAAATAATTAAGGTGTCGGGCTAGTTTACGAATCAGATAGTTTACGAATCAGACATGACTAAAACTCGATTGGCAAGTAACGCGTAACACCATCAATCGCTTGATATCTAGAATGGATATTATGGTAGAAGACCTCCATCCTCAGCAGGATAACGTCAAACATCCAGGAGTATTTTGAGACAGTAGAGAAAAAAGGAAAGAGAAAAAAAAAAAGTAAACAGGGAGAGGTATGTAATCATTTCCACCTTGATGCATCCCTTTCGTGATCATAATGGTTTAATTCATATCACTGGGCCCGTGCTCACTCCTCATCACCGATCTGTTGAAAGTTCCATTGGTACACATTCTTTGCTTTCATAGTCTTTAGGGTGAACTTGGGGAACACTTACCTTGGGGGCGAGGTAGAACCTCAGGTGACCACTTCCGAGGCCATACTCGACGAGAAGAGGAACCTCCTGGGAGAGCGAGAGGCTCACTGTGCTAGAGAGGTTTGTGGCCTTGCAGAAGTTGACCAGGTACTTAAGGGAGAATGTGAGGGCAACAGGTTCGCTGAGAACGATCGAGACGTTCTGGTCAGGCTTATCAACGCTTGTGTGCTGGCGGATGGTAACCGAACCACTGCCGATGTCACCCGAGCAGGAGAACTTGACGCCTTCCTTCGTTGCTTCGATCACAACTGAATAGTGCCAGTCAGTTACAGTCCAACAATATTTGGGTTTACGCTATAAATCAAAGATAAGGCACGCACCAGATTCAGAAAGAGCATTGAGATCCCTGCAGATCCGTTGGAATTCCGCTGAGGGCATCTCCACTGTAGCAGCGTACTCTGTTTCGGGGATAGCCAAGTGCTCTTGGTCAATGTCCATCAGCTTGATGTCGTATTCGCTGAGTCTGTCCGTCTCGGCACTCTCAAACATCAAGTTAACGACATCTGGAGAGTCGTCCGCCTTCAGGGTCAAGATATCTTCATTTTGAGCAGCGCGAAGGACCTTGGTCAAGGAGACCAGGTCGATACCGATAGGGATGTTGCGGTCACAGCGGTAAGGGGAGAACCCTTCGGCCTTCAGAAGCATGGACACAAGGGCAACGTGGGAGTTGTCCATAGCCTGGAGGGCGATTCCGGAGTCATTGCAATCGAAGTTGCAGTACTGTACGAGATCTTTAATGGCGTCAACGACCTAGATGGTGGGGAGCTTTGTGAGCAACTGATCAGGATACACGATCCTTGATTGGGCTGATACATACGCGCTTGAGCAGACTGGCTTGTTCTAGGCGGGCTTCCAACACTGTTCTCCTGGTTAAACAAGTCTCAATCTAATAATCCGCTCCCAGCTACTTACTCTTGAGGATTGTGTTGAGTGAGGATGCGGTGAAGGCGGGGTTGTGTGATTGAGAGGTGATGGGGGAAGCGGATATCGATTGATTCTGGATAGAGGAAGGAATTGTCAGATCCGTTTCATCGAAGAGGTAGACTGCTGCTGGGGACTCACGAGTGATATGGGAGAGAATTGAGTGGTGAAAGAGCTGGAGGGGAGAAATGTCAAGACCAGAGAGATGTTCGCGTTCTGGTGGGTCGTGTATGGCTCACGCGTCGTGTTAATTAGACCAAATTGGGCTTAGTTCGGCAGCACCGTGTCCAAGCTCCAGCCTCAGAACCAGGGCTGGGAGGGGGTAGTCATGGGAAAAGCATTCGGTATTCAACAATTGTTTATTGATAGTATATACTGAGGCGGTAGTGATAATAACACCATGGAAACCTGTCATCCCGTTTTCCCGCAACAAAACGCCCAAGAGCCGAATAATAATATGGTACAGTGGATAAAGTATTTTACAAACGAAATCCAAAGTATCCAACCCGAATAATAAAATGTGCCAGACAAATGAGAAAAAAAAATAAATATAAGAAAGACCCTTAACGCCAGGCTCCAGCCAAATCTATACGGTCTGGGTATCAATCAGGGGTTGGGGACGAGCGACGGAAGAGTTCTAAGTCAAGGTATATGCAGAAGCAAAGAGATGAATAAACCGGCTTCGTACAGAGAGAACCGGCCGTTGTTCAGAGGCTTGTGACCCGTTTCGATTGTACGGTTCGGGGGCGCTGCTTGATCACCATTTCGAGCTCTTTCAGCATGTGAGTATTGGCATCTGTCCGGTCTCTCGCAGCGGCCTGTTTTGCTCGGTCTTCTTTCACCCGTGCAATGCGCTCTTCTCGCGTCAGGGACTGCCGTTTGTTCTTTCGCGCTGGAAGAGCGACAGCCTCAAAGATCTCTTCGGCGTCGTCAATGTTGTAGTTTATACCTGAGACTGGCCGGCTCTCGCCATTCAACGCTTTCAGCGCCTCTGATGGACTACCTTCTACCGCCGTAGTGCCTCCCAGACTAGGTGTAGGTGATAGGGGGAAAAGCCCACTGGGCGGCCGTGAGCGAGAGGAGTTGGTCTCCTTGTCCAAACTCGTGAGACTAGCCTTGCCGGCTTCCCATTCTTGTAGTAAGCTCTTGATATCGGTTCCGATGGATTCATACTGAGTCAAGAGTGACGCTTCTAGCTCACTAGTGTCAGTACGATCTAAATCGCCTGTAGATGCTTCCTTGAAGATGTGCATCTTTGCGTGAAGGGCACGAATCCCCTGCGAAAGCGAGTTCAGTTTCCGAAACTGAGAACGAAGGCGCTCTTTGCCTGGAGAAGCCGTTGGGAGTGGCGATGGCGGTATAGCATCGGCCGTACTATCTTCTTCGTTGAGAATACGAGTCATCCTTTGCATGCTGTTGCCAGTTATTGTCGTTAGATTTCGCATCTGTTCAACCGCGGTGCTCCATCTCGTAATATCGGAGCCGTCTCCGTCTGCCCCGAGCGCCAAAAGACAGCAAAGAATGCTCTTTCTGACGAGATATAGCCGCCCAAAAAGTGTTCGAAGGCCTCGTAAAGAAAACTGGTCTTCTGTTTCTCGATCACCAAACGCGGTTTCAATCTCCGCCAGTTCTTCCGGTGAAATGTCATAAATGTCGTAATATTTCGCAAGGTTGGAGCTGTCTGATAATGGTTCTAGTGTATGCTGCGCCCGGATATAGTGGTCTAGCATGGAATAGAAGCATTCGGATACGGTGCGACGAAGTCTCAGGCACCGCCGGACCTGGGTCTGGTCTTCAAGTCTACTTATCGGTGGCAGTGGTGTACTTCTATTAGCAGGTTAGCATATCGCTTTCACTTGATTTTATGTCTATGGGGAATACATGCATGCGGTAGCCTCTCGACACCAGTTCAACCTCTTGTATAAACACTACAGATGCCGACGCCGCGGAATCAAATCCCTGGGCATTGCCAATTAGATGGGCAGCTGCATCGACAGCTTGATGTCGCAGGTATTTGAGCCATTGACGTCTTGCAAAGGCATAAAACAGCACCCCCAGCACTGGGACTAGCACTAACAAAACGCCGACTTTTCGAGGATTGATGCTCGTTCCCGTCCGAGGTCGGCTCCAGTGCAATAACCAAGCAATCGAGAATGAGGTCGAGGCCGTCACGAACGCACCTTGTAGGCCAAATGTCGTAGATATTGTAGGGAGGTCTGTTGGAGCCGTATTGGACAGAACGTCATTAGCGGAAGTGTAGGAGGGGGCACTATGTTCGTTCAATAACTGTGAGGCGACAATCACGTAACCAAATTGTTCTAGGAACCTCTCATTGTCATTCCGGCCAAGACGCGAGTTCAAGACCGACTAGGAGTCGCCATTAGCACCTTTTTTCATCACGGTATATCGTTGGGATGTAAACATACAGCGCAGACATCATATAGCCGTCCCAATGCAGCCGTTTGTCGTGAGGCCTTGAGGTTCAGGGGTTTGGGGAGTTTGTTTCGTATACGCGTCTGGAATCTTGACGCTCCTCGGGGCGCGAAGTCGGCAGTGGTCGAATCGGATAAGTCGTCTCTGTTCTCAGGCTCTTTAACGGTCCAGTCTGGGTCGTGTTCACCTTCTCCTGAAGCACCCAAACGTCAGTCCCATTCGGTCCGAAAACGACTGGCAATCGACAAACTAACCTCGTAGGTATTCAGCCAAGGGCGAATTCTCATAGACCAGAGCTTCCATGACTTGTGCTCATTCCGTGTGTTTCGTCAACGGGGGAGGCGTCCTGGTGGCTTCGGAGCGGACTCGCGTTAAACGAGCAGGCGGTATGCAGTACGTGGAAGAGGCGACGGGTGACGTGATGGGCAGTTATATCTTGTAGAATATTATTGAAAGCAGCGTACTACTTCAGGGCCATCTCTCTGAACTCCTGAACGAGACGCTACTGTCTACCAAAAAGGAGCAGATGCCGAAATTAAGGAAATCAAGCGAGGAGACTCGGTGACTATGCGAGCAAAAATAGGGATGTTATTTCAAGCAGGTTCGGAGGCTGCAGGGTGCAAATTACACTGGCTGGTGAATATGCAGGACAGAACTCAATGCAGAGGGCCACGTTGGAGATCAGTTGGCCGGCTGGCGGCGTGTCTGGGGAAAGGGAGAGGGTGGTGCCAGTGGTGGGATCACAGGCCTTAGAAACGGCCTGGCCGGAGCTACTGCTGGTAAAAGTAACGGCTCAACGACTGGGCGACTCGCCCCACTATTAATCTCTAAAAACCCCGAGCATCTCGGGCGGAACCACGGAAAACGCAAGATTTGTGATGAGAATCGTCGGGGTTGATGTTTATTTCGTCAGACACTCTTGTGATGTCTTCCCCTCCGTGGTGGGCCGAGGTAGGTGTTCGTAGCAGAGTCCCTCGGAGCCAAGTACAGGAAAAGGTTCGTTTCAGCGTGACACACGGGGCAGGGCAACTCGAACACTTCGAGCTCAGGGCCAAGTTAGTGCCTTTGTTGTCTGAACAAAAGCGCTGATATATCTTGGACATTGGAAAGCAGCTCTGCAGGAATATATATAGTTTGTAGCCATGTCCTCTCTTCACTCAGCTGGAACCGACCAGGATCTGTAGTTTTAACCGCCTTCTTGGACAGAGTAATTTTGCTCGTGTGCACTAATCTGTAAGGGCGAGAAGATCATACCCCTCCTTCTCGGAAGGACATGGATATGACGATTGATAGCCTGACGATTCAGCCCGCCAGTGAAGGGTAAAAACACTGGTGAGGTGTTTGACATCTTGACATCTGGTGCCTTATCACATCAAATAATCGCCCGGTAGTCATAACAACCCCCGATGGTCTAGTTGGATATGGCGTTCGGCTGTAATATCACGTGGTACATCAGTACTTCTTTGTAACCGAAAGGTCGCCGGCTCGATTCCGGCTCGGGGGAGTTATATCTTTTTTTTTTGGCCCTCCCCATTATTCCTAGGGTTTGAACTTTTAAGCTTTGGCAAACGTATCAACATTATCATATAATAGGATGGCGCCCTGATCCAACCCAGCTGTCAATTTGTCTGTGTCGTAGCGCGGAATTCTTGGAATCAGTGAAGCGGGCCTTCATGCCTCGCGCTGTACTGGTTGCCCCGTGCAACCAGCCCTGCAGCCAAACCGTCAACACCGCGTCTTGCCTCGCGGCGGGCAGACAGTTGAACTTCGATTTAGGTAGCAGTGGATAAAATATATTTTCCACTGTTTGGTTCAATTTTAAATTCCTTTACTATACTTTGCATAGATACGCTTCCTCGAACGTACGTTACATATCGGTGTACTAAGCCAAATTCTCCCCCTTGCTCTCTGCCGTCCATTCGGCATCATTTCAGCATCTGGCTGCTCCAAACCTACAAGGTCCGCACACACATGCCAGATTGATCCAAAAATGTCCAGCTTATTGCAAGAAGTTGGGACACCTTGTCCGCGACGGTCGAGAGGCTCTAGAGCCAGCCACGAAAGCGGCAACGGAAGTGACCCATTCGATGGCCTATGGGACGATGGTGTCGGAGATTATGATGACACGAGGAACCTCGAGTTCACAACTGAAATCCGACCTCCAGTTCTCACCGGAGCCAAACCGAAACGACGAGCGAAGAACAATACGTCTTTCACCATACATAGCGACCAGGATGAGAAACCTGCACAAACAGCGGTTAGACCGAAGAGGGACCTCAAACCGGCCATCAGTACCACGACTCGCAAATCATCCCTACTTGCACAGCCAGCACAAAGGTTCCGTCCTAGAGTCAGCTTCGCTCCTAGCCCCCTCAAACACTCACAGCAGAGGGATGAGATTGAGCCTAAAAAGCGAAGTACGGAGCCGAACGCCCAGAGAAATAATGACCTCCTTAAGCGGATCAGTGGAAACGCAGACAAGGTCATTGTCAAAGATGCGTTAAAGAGGGACGTACGGCGAAACACTGTCTACATACCCCCGGAAGACACCACGGTGGCTAGTGTGTTCATGGGTCTGTTTAGCCCGCTCAAGTCTAACAAGCTCGAAGATACTATTTCCGAGAATACCCAGGTCGGCAGCCTTGAATCTCAGATCGCGAGGAAAAAACAAGCGAAGCGACTTGTCACGTCGTCTCCCTGTCGTGCTGCCCTGCAACCAAGCTCGAAGATCGCTCAAGAGTCGGCGGCTATGTCTGATATACCCGGGCGAAATGGCGGCAAGGAGAACATACCCCCCGGAATGGCTCTGATTGAGGTCAACGGAAAGAAGCTCTCGCCGACTACACAGGGTAACGGCACGGGCGACAAACTGGGTCAATCGAAGCCGGTAAGAGATCGGCCGGGCATGCCCCCTGGTGCAAATGGCTTTACCAAGCCTCTTGCAGCGAGAACGGTTAATAAGGGTGTGAAGAAGGTCGCTAGCGATGCCTCCCTCAAGAAATCAGTTTCAGATATCACTGAAAAGGCGCGGTCTCTGGATATTGGGACCAAGAACCCGGTTAAAAGAGGATCTACCTTGTCAAACTCCTTGAAGTCATCAAGACCGGTAATGAACCCAACCGATCGAACTAGTTTGAAGCGTCTCAACCACCAGTATCCACTGGCTTCAGGGGTTATTACGAATCCTGCAATGTACGATGACAATTGGCTTTCACATCAGGAAGTGATATTGACCCAGTTGATAAATGGACTTTTTGGCGACGCAGACAGCCATGATGTGGATGAGCCTGCCATACTCCGACAAGAGTTCCTCCTGTTTTACCAGGGAGCTCATTTTACCACTCTTTACAAAAGACTCCAGGCGTCACTGATGTATGGTGCCTTATCAATACCCCACAATATTGTCCTCAAAAATAGTCGACTTCGGCAGGACTTGGGAATGAAGCGCAAGTTTATCGATATTTGGCTTCAGACTTACGAGCCGAATGCTCTTAGGGCTGCACTGGAGACAGTCACTGGGAGGATAATACCAGCTACCAAAATAAGTTCGAGCAATTTTAATACATCTACGGATGGAGCTTCGTCACAGAAAGAGAGAACTTTGACGAGACGACTTGAAAAATTCTTGGATGCGTTCCTTGTGCAGAATCAGGATATGGATCGAAATAGCAGCGAGTTTAGAAGGAACGACCGCGAAACTTTGGCTGCTGTGTATCGCCGAACTGTTCACCGCAGCATTCTGCTCGTCATTCTTTTGGACAAGGCCAGGGAATGCTCGGAGACCTCATTTTCTCGTTGCCTATTCCTATCCTCATCACCATATAAGTCTTCTCTTGCGGTGCTCCAGGCATTAACTCGATTTTTACTACCATCATGTGGAGATGTTGGCAAAGCCGTTGCACAAATTGACTGCCAATTGACCTACGAGCAGCACCCACTCAAAGAGTATGAGTACGAGATATCTAATCTTGCTGTTGACCTGAGAGATGGTGTGAGACTGACCAGGGTTGTGGAACTGCTTCTTTATCCCTCAACGTCCTTGGATGACTGCCAGTGGCCACTTTCCCGACAACTTAAGTTCCCTTGTCTGGGCCGCGCAGTGAAGATGTTCAACGTGAAAACCGCCCTGGATGGGTTGGCCTCCACGCATGAGGGCAGACAGCTAGTCAGCAACATTCGCGCTGCAGACATCGTCGACGGACATCGTGAAAAGACGATTGCACTGCTATGGGGCCTTGTTAGCAATTGGGGGTTATCCGGTTTGGTTGATATGGGTGATTTGAGGGAAGAAATCAGCCAGTTGCGAAAGAGAGCTATACTGCCAAAAGAACCTGGAAGCCCAGAGGTGACAGACGAACACTTTGAGAGCGAGGACCCCCCAGTGCTCCTCAAGCAATGGGCCTACCTTGTGACCCAGCTGAGAGGGCTAAGTCCCGAAAACCTCACTGCAAACCTAATGGATGGCACGGTCTATGAGTGTATCTTGGATGAGTATGAAAGGTACATCCTGGCCTCCAGCCAGGACTCGGCGTCAACAGAAAGCAAGACTAGCCTAGAAGATCGTCTACGAATGCTAGGGTGCAGTACACAATTCAGTGAGTCCGACCCCTGCACTAGAACGAACCATACCTAACAGTTGTAGTCAACATTGTCTCTCCAAGTTCCAGACCTAACATTCTCAACTCCGATTCCACAACCGGAGCCCTCGCCTTCCTTTGCTCCAGACTCCTTCCAGTTGCTAAGCGTGTCCGCGCAACGCTGGTGCTCCAAAACGCATGGCAACGCGTCCTTAACCACCGAGAGACCCAGAAACGGATAATGGCAAAGGACGTTGCGCGGCAATGCGCAGCAGTCGTCCAGACCCGGGATCGGATCATCTGGGCAAAGAATGTCATCGTGCATTGGTGGCGACTCAACAAGACCAGACGGAAAAGAAGAGCGACTACATCAACAACTTCCATGACAAAGATGATGACAAAAACGAGGATACATGGCAGGAAATCTACCAAGATTCCCCTGCGTTGCGGGAATTAGGTCACCCAATAATCCTTCGTTGTCTATGTGTCTGATGGGTGCACTGGTTGGGTATTAACATTCATTTTGCATTCGTGGTGTTTATTTCTTTTGCTTGACTTGATACTCTCACTCTATACTTTTTCCTTTTGTTACTATGGAGTACCCTGCATACATGAAACAGACCGAACAAGTGGTGCGGTACTATTTTGATCCCTCTTGTCCACCTAGCTTGTAGATCCAGATGAGCTGGGCCCGGTGACAGCAGCGCTCCTCCACACTGCCGTCATTGAGCGTTAGGGCCCATCTGCAGTTTTCAATAAGAGCACAGAATCGACGACCCCGACAAGGGTATACGTAGTCAAGTCACCCCAGCCCCGAGTTTGAGATATTTTAGCCCCCGACTCATCCCCAGACACGTTTCAGATCATGCATGGTCCCCCGTCATAATCTGCACGTCTCCAGGTTGACGCAGCGCTGTCCACCGTCGATATCCGTAGGAATACTAGGATGTATCTACAATCTACACGCCTATCGGGCGCTAGGTACCCGCATATCAGAGAGTCGATCTCGGACAAGCGATCAAGCCTTCCTAGGCGGAGTATAGGGAATAGTCTACAGCGTTTCTGACGCAACTGCCTTTTCCTGCATACAGCAAGCTCCTCAAGTCGGGGGAGTAAATTTAATGTATTATTGGTGTTGATTGGAGTGTATATTTAGATAGCATACATAAGCAATAGGCATCATTTGCATTGCCACCGTTAGTGCCCGAATCGAATACACCCAAGTGGGCGGAGTTGCGAAGAAAGCGCGGGTAAAAAAACTGGTGCCTTCACTCGACGGGATCCGTACGACAAGCGAAGTAGCCAGTGGAATAGACGAAGTGAGTACCCGGAACGGTGTCGAGTCACATCGGCAGTTGACGGGTCCTTGTCGGGCTGGGTGACTGTTGGTGGCAGCTGGTTGGTTCGGTACAGATGACATCATCGGGTTGAGACGGTGAGCGAGTGATGGAGGCGATGATACCCATGTGTCATGCCCAGCCAGGCGGCCCAAGTACACCGTAATAGTGGGATTCCGGACGCGGAAATTGGTGATACTTCTAGGCAATCTGATTGATTGTTTCTTTTTGTGTAAGGCTGGAAATTAGGTGATCATCCTCGGTCTCCAGTCATAGTTGTTGTCATACTCAGTCCACTATCAGTTTCGGTGGCCATAGTTGTCGCAATACAGAGCAAGTAAGAGTAAGTAAGTAATGCGCTTTCGAAAAGCGCGCATTTACGGTAAGTATCCGATTACCATTAGCATACTGTTACCTTATATCATCATATTGTTTCTCCAAATCCTCGTCGGAAAATGCCCGGCCAAGCTGGCCAAGGGCCTGGTACTGTTGGAGTACGTAAACTGTCCCGCCTACATGTATTCATACTCCGTAGGGTTGGCATGACTCAATCCCGTCCCTCGTTAGGTAGATACCCGCGGCTGGTGTGCATTTTCGTGTCATTTCTCGGGTAAATTCGAATATAGGCAGACAGGCAGGCAGGGTCTTGTTTTGGCGCGCTGCACCCCGTCCCGTTACCCCAAGATTCTCTTGCGCACATGCCCGGCTGATCGATCGGGCGTAGACGGTACGGTGGTACGTAAACCTGGTTGTAATTTGTAGTGTAAACAAGGGTATGTACTTAATACTTGCCCTGCCGGTCGGATGCTGGTGTATGGCATATGACATATAGGGCTCTCTCGGGTTATAGCCGTTGGACATGCGAGATCTCAGGAACGTTTCAGCCCCCCTATACTGTTTGACATGGCGGACTCGGCACAAAGTGATGTAATGGTACTGGATGATAGTTTCGATGAGCTGTAATGTGATGGAGAAAGCGTTAGTTAGGGTTGTATGTAATAATATATGGGGTTGGATGCTCATTGCTGTTTCAACAAATTTATTCCTAGGAAATTCTAGAAGCGCCGTTGTATTGCTTCATCCGCTTGATTGAGTCGTGCTTCGGTCTGATAGATGGCCTCGATTTCGTCACGCTCGCTGTCATTGTCGCAGGTAGATACCAATTGTAGGCCAGGCCTTCAATCTTGTTTGCTAGGCCGTGTCATTATTGCGACAAATGAAGTTTCGATCGGTGTATCAGGCACTCTGTGCTTACTGGTTAACAAGCTACTGAAAGTAATGGATTAAGTAGCAAGGCTTTATTAATTGCTTACATTGGATATCAATAGACGTATATTTTGATTATTGAAGATGATATTAGGTTTAGGGCATTCGAAACGAGACTGAGTACAGAGTACCAACCGTTTGGTCACAAGTTCCTAATTGGTTGATCTTGACAACAGAGGTAACAACAGGGTTTCTCCCCAAGAAGTCGAATTAAGCATATGGAAATTGAATATCGATGGGTGGAGGACAGCGTCATGACCCCTTATCCTGGGCTCTTGTTGGGATACAATGTCTGCTAGCTGATGTAACGATCCATCGACTGACCGGGACCTACCGTATAGTTTAATCTGCTATATATCGATTGGACGAACAGGTGATGCTGTCTTGTGCCCCGCTCCTTACTGTACGTACACCACACCCTCGCAGTCACCGTTCATTCATAGCAAGTCCACATTATTATCGAAGTCGAGGTCGTCGTCACGGCATACCACGGCATACCACGCCAAGACCTCTGGCTCGTTAATCATCATGACTTATCTCAGGCTCTGCTGAGAATTAGTCAACGTGTTATTGAACAAAAATAGCCCAGATAAGAAAAACCAGGGGGACTGGTCAGGGGTCCTGCAAGGATCATCAGTCAACATCGAAAGTGGCAATTGTAGAAGCTTGGCATAGTTCCATCTCGCGCCGAGCGCACCATCTATATCTTTTTTGGGTTATTGAATCTTATTAGCTACTATCCTGGAGCCTGGGACTTGATCGCTGTTACAACACCAAGAATTCGGCCGTCTGACAGCGTATGACCGGTGGCTTGGACGAGAAGGGCGGAGAGCGCCAAGAGGGGATTGCGAACCAGCCACGTCGATCCTGTTTGACCTGAGCAAGGGAAGATTCTTCGGAGTTGCCTGGGCAAAGCGATGGCCAGAGCACCAAGTCTGGTTTTGAAGGTTTGTCCCACGGGCAGGTACCCCGACCAGGCGAGTAGGTACGTACGGCATTCGGGACCCTGGATTTCGAGCTGTGCCGTCGACTACTCAGTCTCCCGTGGATCTGGGGCCGAAAGAACCGAAGCTATGAAGATTACTGACCCGCAAATCGATAGAACGGCCTTATTTCTGGAGATTGGCGGACCCGCCATAGCCCATCATGCAATCTTTACTCAAGTCTTGGCAGGCGAGGTTCGGAGTTCAGGCTCCCCTGCCGCTGGACAAAATGAACAGGATGAACAGTCGCCGAGAGTCCAAGACGCAGTCAGCGAACATTGTATCGCCAAGACTGTTTCGAGAGTGTTTATGCACCATTAAGGGTAGATGATCGACGGCGATCTGCCGCCAACAGCTGCGACAAGAACGCATCATTTCTTCATAAGGATTCCGAGAAAACTGATAATATTGGGCTGCCAGCTTGGCAAATTTTGCTTCTCGACATCCTCAAGCCTCATTTTCGCTCAAATTCCATGAAACGCCACGCGAACATTGCGCTGAGGGATTTCAAGTAGCTCTTGGCGCCGCGCTTGGCGTGTATTTTGTGGACTGTGAGCTTGGGTAACGTTGA
Organism: Aspergillus amoenus; assembly: GCA_023624915.1. Classification (NCBI taxonomy): domain Eukaryota; kingdom Fungi; phylum Ascomycota; class Eurotiomycetes; order Eurotiales; family Aspergillaceae; genus Aspergillus; species Aspergillus amoenus. The sequence goes on along the minus strand of JAMABK010000032.1, from coordinate 234,299 downwards.
ACAGGCAAGGAGGGTGGAAAGTCCGCATTGAAACCACTTCTCCGTCCGATCGGAAAGAGGCTAGCGGACATTCTGTCGTGAGCCCGGAGTATCTTGGCCACTTCAGGTTGACATCAGCATCAACATCAGCGTCACCATCGCCATTACCGTAGGCAGTAATCGGTTGTCATCGTCATCGAGGCGCAGTTACAGTCGCAATCCCCCTGCCCACAGCCACCAGTCACGGATTCCTATCTTCTTGGCATAGAATCACGGATGCGCCGTTGCACAGGCAAGGTCACATACTCGATTAACTGCCGAGATACTCCTTTCTTCACCAGGGCATTGCCAAGCACTGTTGTGGTATGAAACACCGTGCTTGCCCCGAACTGGCGGGAGCAAGGGGTAGGTGAGGTGACAGAGTTTAAAAGGGATGCCACTTCAAGAGGAACACTCCAATTAGACGCCTAGCCTGCCTTGGATACAAAGGCGCATACTGAATGCCCTTGGCACATATCTTGGCGGAGATCTTGGCTGTATCACCGATCAGCCTCCTGAGTTGTGCTCTGTAGATCATGAGATCAATTGTATGCGCGCAACTTGCTCCCCAGCATTCCAACAATCACGATGGTGTCACTGCCACGGTCTGGAACTGCCTGCGCATACTCTTGTATTCTCCCAAACTCCGATGCACGCATTCTTGGTGGATTTCAGCGAAGGTTCTGTGAGGAGCATACCCTTGTTGGTGGATGATTACGATTGTATAGACCGGGTGGAAATTCCGCTTCTCTTGCTCCATAAGCATAAACCAGACAAGAATGGCGAACGCAAGGATCAGGGCGGGCTGGGCAGTTCGGCTGTGTTACACAGCAGATAGCTCTCCCAGCAATATTTCTCCGCGTTTTGTGACAGACAGTATCAGGTATGGTATTATCAATACCACCGGCAGCTCTTGGTGTCGCTGTCCCCGGTAATCGGGGCATGAACAACGGTGTTTGTTTGATCGTTCTCCGGTGAAACAGGTAAAATAGAGGCGCATATTCTGAGGCGGCAACCGCGCGTGTTCGTGCCTCAGCCCAAATCGAAGAGGCTGAATTGCATTTCAACCGAGGATGAGCTCGAGTCCGCCTGCGCGGCAGTTTGGACGGATTTTCGACAATTTCAATGGGGTGATGCGACAATGAGGGGTAGAGGTAGCCTTCTTTCGCTGTCTGTTTCCGTGTCTCTTCTCTTTGTTTTCTGAGCCAACCCAAGCGCACGGGTCAAAGACGCAGCTCGAAGGTACCGAAGTTTCTATTGTTCCAGAGATAGAAGTGTCACTTGTCGCTGGCTTACCGCTTTGGGAGGATCCTGCAGCCGAACAAGAGACCGGCGCAAATCCAAGAGAGCGAGCGCTGTCCCGTGCGCTGTGGGGATCTGCCCCCAAAATGCCTCATACAAACCTCGCCCATCACAACAAGTCCCCACCACCAATCAGAGTACAAAGTCCCATCATCACCTCAAGTCACTTGAGATAGACTTGGATCATCTGCATTGATTTTCATGGTGGTTCTTGCATGCTTGTTGCTAACGGTGGGTGATCAATTCGACGAGAGCTGTGGATGAGGACACTGCGACTTCGTGCCGAACTGGAGCCCAGTCTACGTACCAGCACGTTGGCTGTAGATGTCCTGGTCGTCTCCAAATTTAGCTAACCAGCCCCTCTAAGAGCGACAATTCATAGCCTCCACCCAAGCATTAAAGTGTTGGTTTTATGCATCCGCCCCATCAAAAGACGGGAGGAGGGGGTGCTCTCGGAGCCTTGGAGTGCTCGTTTTGATGGTATTCGTTGCCCGCTTCGCGTTAGGCAATCTTGCGGTGACAAATCGATCCTGTCATCCTACCAGAGCCCGAGATGATGACGGAGAAATTATAACTTGGGCAAGAGTACGTGCTCCTCGGAACCACATGGCTGGCGCTTCTTTTTTTCGCAGCGTGCGAACCGCCTCATGCATAGCATAGTCGTATGGTACAACTTTCAATCTTGGACAAGCTTACTCACTCGAAGGAATAATGAGAGTGCGGAGAACGACTTTGTGTGAAACATTGATGACATCCAGGAATGTTTTCCCGTAGTCACAGATATAGAGCGGACGTTGATATGCCCTTGATATCGGAGTATTAATGCCCAGCAATATATTGTCCGCATGTTTCACTCTCGCATCATTCGAAGCGAAGCTGGGTGCCAGCTCGTAACCGATTCTAATTCCAGCTGGCGGGTTTGCTTGATATTATTAACTGAATCCTGATTGCTGGGAAGGCGAGAAAAACAAATCTGCCAGGCCGAATGAGATCGCTTCTACTGGGATCATGGTGGGGGAATCCCTGAACCTCGAGAAGCTTGGCCAGGGATTCAGAGATCCAAGGCGCGCGAAAGCTGTCCATGTCGGTGAGCTTGCTGCTGCTTGATGGCACCCCGCTTTCTTTCTCTCTTCCTTTTTTTTTTTTTTGGAGCGATGCCTTGACCGATCATCGGGGGTTCTGAATCAAGATTCAAGGCTGAATGCTTCAAGAGTCAAGGCTGCATCTGTTTGGCTTTCCTCCGAATCTTGCATATGGTGTGGGGGTAATTCCTGCTGCTTCAGGTTTGCCGGTCAGAAGAGCTCCAGTGCGATCTTCGTTGGGCGCTGCTGCCACGAAGCTTCGCCGCTGTCGGCGTGCTGAGAGTTGGAGTCTTGACTGCGAGATCGTGCATCGATGAGGTAGGTGGACATTGATGTAACCAGAGTGCGGTCGAGGAGACGAAGCGAAGTCAGGAGTTGAACCACGTTGAGCGTCTGTCAATCGTCGCATCGGTGCTTCTGAATCCATGGCTCTCAGACTGCAAGCCTGGTTCCATCGTGTGCCGTGTCGGGTCGTATTGGCATCGTCATTTTTCCGTGCAATTGTTTCAGCAGGGCTGGATGGACTCGACGGCGTCATGAGCTGAGACATGGTAGCAGCAGTGAGCCGTGGCCATAGCGAGCCCTGCACTTTAGCAGTCCATGCTATCGCGAACAGTGAATGCTGAGCACTACCAAGTACGACTCCTCCAAGGGGCTCATGTATAGAACAGTGGCAACAGCCAGCGTACCTCAAATTTACGTTAAAGCTACCATATCCGGCTTAGTCCCAAGAGCTGGGCTCCTGCTGGAAGGGGCAAGCCCAGCAGGCGGAAGTGGACGGCAACCAATACAAAGCGCTCTTATTAATATTGAGCGAGAGTAACTCAGCGATAGAGGGGTTTGCTATCAGTTAATAGCAATTTCGAGTGAGGGGCCTGAGGTGAAGCGCGCAGAGCGCCGTGTTTTGCGAACCACACGATGGTCTCCATCGTTTGGAGACTCGCTGGTTTGGAATGGACACTGGGTGGATGGAGAGCCCCAGCCATACCTCATTCTTCTGTAGGCACATTCCCCACCGCCGTCCCAGGCACAGTTCGCCCTTTGGCTTTGCCCTTTAACTCTCAGTCTCTTACACGTGTGAATGTCCATGTTTTTCGATCGCCATCGGGGATTGAAAATACTCATGGCAAGAGTCACATTCAATGAGCCTTATGCGGAGAAGTCGGAGAAAGGCGTGAAGAGAGTCAGCCTCGAGGCCGTCCAGTTCTCGTCGGATCTGGATGCCGGGTAGGCTGTAATGTAATTACGTGCAGGTGACTTGAGCGGTTGAAAATCATCCAGCGGGTTAGCCTCGTATGGACTGGAGACAGCGCACGGATGGCAACAACGGCACCAGCTCGTGCCGCCTTTTCGATGCCTTCTGTTGTCTTGTCGTGGGGGGCAAACTTGGGGAAGCACAGTTCATGCGCGGAGATGCTTCGTTTTTTTAATTGGCACCCAGATCTGTGTAACATTCCTCAGCATCGAAGTTCGAGAAACCCCTTTGCTGTTTGACAGGGACGGTCCGGACGGAGACAGACTTCGAGAAGACCCCTTCAACAGCCGAGAAGAATGCTCGCGACCGAATCAGTTTCAAATTCGACAAAGTGTTTCCTTGTTGGGAACCGTGACAGATTATTCCACACTTTCTTCACCCAGAGCGCCCGCCGAGGAAGGTGTGTCTGTCTTGGTGACTGAAATAATCCCTCATAGTAAAAGAGATTTTCGGGAGTGGCCGTGGTGACTTGGTCAGAGAACCACTGGCAGCCTTGTTCTCGGCAGATGATCCTGAAAGAACTTCATTCCCAAAGCACCCCATTATGAGCGATTCCGCGATACTTCTTTCTTCCAGCTTCTGCCTTTGATCCCTGTTTCATCCAGACCCTCGCCAAACTCGAGACAGACTTGACAGACGCGCAGGGTCAGGAACCGATTGAGAGCAGCAAATGCATGCATCGTTTGGGTTTGGCTCAAGCCAGTGGGGCTTGGCCTGCTGGTTGGCGGGGCTGATTGGACCAAGCGTCCTGTGGTAATATTCAGTCCCAATCAATACCAAGATTACTCGCAGGGATCGGAGGTCTTGGTGGCGGTCGGGTGTGTCATTCATCTGTGATAATACGGCGGCGCTGATTACGGCGTCCTGACCAACTTACCATACCATTGAAAATCAGAAATAATAATGGAATTCCAGAAAGAAAAATTATTTTTTTAATTCAGTTTTTTTAATTTTTAATTTTTAGCTTTGCATAACCCACACCACCACGACCCCCTCTGTCCCTCGTCGCCGTCCCTTATTACTTTTTTCCGATCTGCCTGTCTGCATTCCTTCTTCCTCTCTCCATCGAACCCGATCTTCTTCACCCTGCCAACTCACCACTCTGCTTTTCAGTCTCACAAGGCGCGTCTTCTTCTGGCGCTCCTGGAGCTGCCACCCTTTGAAGAAGGCGTGAATTCCTTTTGGTCTTGGCTGCAGCCACCCTGCCTATCTGCGACCTGCCTTTTCTCATATTTCACCTATACCTCCCTCCACTATGTGTTTTATATTATGATCCCTCTCGTCCTCTTTCGGGCCTCACTTTCTGTCTACCTTCCGATCGATCACTGTTGATCGATCTCGAGAGCTACTGTACTGTCGTTCTTCCATTGCCGCCCTGCCTACTCGCCGCCGAGTGATTATTGCCTACTACCATCCATAACCCGACACACCGATCTCACCTTGACCTTGCTTTCGCTACCTCTCGATGATCGCCCCTCAACCTCGGATACGATGGTACACTTCCTCCGCGGTGAACGACCCTTCTCATCGGTGCATCACCTCTTCAAAATGTTTCTTTCATCACACCAGTCCAAGCACACGGACGAGGCGAACGACGTGACTGAGGATATGGACGAACCCCCAGATCACCGATTCCTTGATACATCCCCGACCATGGACGATGGCGTCGTTTACGTCAAGTCCCCAGCCAGCATGACTGATCGAAAGGAATCCCTCCTGACGCGTGCTCTCAAGAGCAGCCCCGTTGGCAGCCCTACCGACCAACCTACCTCCTCCCATGAACACACATTCTACCGCCAATATTCGTACGGCAACATCAGCGGCATCTCGACTGCTGAGTTGACCAGTGACGGTGGCTTAACAAGCCCGTCATTATCTCACACTTCGAGTCCGCCACTACCCTCTCAGATGCCCACTAGACCTCCCCTGGTGACCCACAACAGCGGCAAGGAAGCTGGTGCTGGTGGTACTGGCGAGTCTGCCATTGAAGCAAATCTTGGGCGTAAGAGATGCATTAGCTTTGCGTGTGGGCGAAAAACGGAAGAGCCGAAGCCACAGGTGCAACTGAAGCCACAGGTGCAAACGCCACGCAAGGAGCCTCTCGCCAAGGACAATGAGCCGACCCCAACCGAGCCAAAACGGAAGACAACACTCACGTTTGCGTGCCCTGCGAGAGATCCAGGGTCCAAGCGAGAACGATCTCCCATTCAGGGAAGTTCTCTACGGAATCGCCCTCGTGGATCTCCTGCTCCCTTCGCACGCAAGGCGTCCCCAGAACAGAAACCTCATCCGACAATTGCCATTCCCCATATGCAGAAACCCGTACCCCGGGAGCTCAAGGTGCCCTCTGATCAGCGAGGAGTCCCAATGAAAGGGTTGGGAAAATTCGAAGACTCGGAGGCGACACGATTCCACGAGTTTGGAAGTTCCTTCGAAGAGGACGCGGAGTGGGTTAACAGAGCCGCCGACTACAAAGAGAAAATCACTTTGAGCGACTGCATGAGGAAGGAGAATGCCATCAGGAAGCTTGCTGAGGAGGCGGAAGAAGAGGCCTTGGACGAAGACGACGATGACGCCGATCTTCCGGACGACTCTTCCACCTTGCATGACTTCTCATCCGACGAGGATGATGGAAACGAGTCGGACAACGAAGCCGGCTTCGCGGATTCCGACGACAGCGACGGGGCGTCCGAGTACGAATTTTGGGCCCCCGGTAGTACGACCGCTGCCACCAGTCCTCTCGAACCTCCTCGCTTTGCCTTCAGCCGCAGGGACTCAGCAATGTCTTTTGACTCGGTGACTGAAGACCACCCACGTCCAAACTGGCCTCCGGCCCTCGCTGGAAAGAGTGCTGGTCGGCCAATCAAGATCCCCAGAATGCGTCCTGGAACTCCCGATTTGCCTGACAGCACAGATTTTGTATGTGGAACACTGGATGAGGACCGACCGTTGGAAGCCGCCTACAAATCTTGCCTCGAGCAGCGTCGTCTTTCCAAACAAGTTGTTATTCCCCAGGACATCGACCCGAGCTTTCCTACTTCCGACATCGAAGATGACGATGCTGAGGAAGATGAGGTAAACGCCTCTGTCCCTGATGACGGACCTCGCGGACGATCTGGAGGCGAACAATCTCGGAAACCTTCTCCCCACCCTTCGCCGAAACGGATGGTTTCACCGCCGCCTCGTCGACACGGTAAAGCGTCTCCCAAGCGTCTCCGCTCGCCGCCTCCTCCCATAAAGATCAGATCATCTGCAAGACTTGAGAGCTCGCAGATCGGAGCACCCACTTTGAAGCATGGTCTAAACATCAGCGAGTTGGTCCAGCGCCCCACGCTGACTCGGACAAAGTCTTTGCCTCGCACACCCAACCCGTTCTTTGCCACGGAGGGCTCCCACCGGTGGTCTGGCATTCTCCCTATCCAAGAGTCGCATGAGCGCGATTCTTCGCGCACTCGTGATACTTACACCCGAGGACCTGTCGATATTGTCGAGGGTCTTGAAAAGAAGCGCCAGAAGAGAAAAGAAAAGTTCTGGCGTCAGCACTGCCGCAAAGCTGCCAAGGAGCAGATTCAACGGCGGCCCGTCCCCGGAAAAGGCGCTGAACGCATGAAGGAGCTTGGCCTCGAAGTTGCTGAGCGGACGAGAGCCTTTGGCGTCGGCGAAAGCACGCAGCTTGTCCTATCTGTTTAGACACCACCCTCTTCGGGTTGGAAGAGAGAATCATTCACTACTTCTTGTATATACTTGGATGTCTCTTCCCACGAGTGTCCTGCTACCCTGCATCTGTTAACGTTTCCCACGTCTTTCTTTACCTTTACCCTTTTTGGCTTTGGGAAGGTCACTGTCTCTGCATTTACAGGACGATCGCTTTTTTTTTTTTTTTCTTTCTCTATACATATTATGCCCGTTCTTTTCATCTTTACCTCTACCGCCTTTAGTGTATGACTTTCTGTCTTCGGGAGCTTGATGGTTTTTTTCTTCTTTTTTGCATTGAGGCGGTTCATACGGAGTAGTATACCCCTTGCGTTGGCTTTGAGACTGTAGAACCTGGGTGCATAGCTGGAAGGCTGATTCAAGAGAAAAAGAGATAAATCAAATTAACAATCTACATTGAACCGATTTTGAGTGACAAATTAAGAAATACCTAGCCAGTAGAGTAGACTCTTGAGCTTGTGAATGCCGAAAGAAGTGATTGAGCAGCCGCGGCTGGGTCGGGTTAAGCGCTCGGTTAAGCGCCAAAGCAAGCGACCAGTCACTTCAACGTCACTTGGCCGGCCACCGCAATCTTCTTCTTTTCGCTTGCTAGCCCAAGCACGGACGACTATAAACCGCAATCTCCCATCCAATTTTGCATACCGCAGGTCTCTCGGACGAACATTTGATCTGTTTCCAGCATGTGGATCATCAACTGGTGTAAGCAGCTTGTTGTTTTTATCACCTTTTATCTGGGTCCCCTCCTTCATGTCGAAACCTGGCCTGACCTCAGCCCTTTCCTCAACTGCGAACGCTCCCCATTTGTCTTTATTTTGACTTCCCGCTCCTCGCTCTCTGCGCTGCGCTGGTTTATACCGGATTACTGATCGTCTGATGTCTTTTTTTTGAAATAGTTTACGACGTCCTGGCGTCCCTTGGTCTGCTTAACAAACATGCCAAGCTCCTGTTCCTGGGTCTCGACAATGCCGGGAAAACGACCCTCTTGCACATGCTGAAGGTATGTTGAGTACCCAAGAATCAATATGAAATGCTGCAAGTGGAGGAATTAAATTCTATATTGAGAGAATCATGGAAGAGAGCCGGAAGCTGACGGAGATGAACTATCTATTAGAACGACCGCGTTGCGATCCTTTCTCCCACCGCCCACCCGAGTACGTTATTTTGACTTGAATCAGAGCTGGGAAGATATTGTGGCTACGTGGGTACTAACTTGAACCTGTGCAGCATCCGAGGAACTTGTCATCGGAAACAACCGATTCACCACTTTTGACCTTGGTGGTCACCAGCAGGGTGAGTCCCGTCCCCAGTCATACCACCCCCGCCCCGATTCGATCGGCGGGATATTAATAACGCATTTCTAATTCGTATAATTATATAGCCCGCCGCCTCTGGAGGGACTACTTCCCCGAAGTTAGCGGAATTGTCTTCCTCGTCGACGCCAAGGACCACGAGCGATTCCCCGAGTCCAAGGTCGAGCTCGATTCCCTCCTCGCCATCGAGGAGCTGTCCAAGGTCCCCTTCCTGGTCCTCGGAAACAAGATTGACCACCCCGATGCTGTGAGCGAGGATGAGCTTCGACACCAGCTTGGTTTGTACCAGACAACGGGTAAGGGCAAGGTGCCCCTTGAGGGGATCCGGCCCATCGAAGTGTTCATGTGCAGTGTTGTTATGAGACAAGGTGAGTCCGGACATATGTTTCTTATCTCCACGTTTGTCCATGACCGTTGCGAAAGGCGCTAACATTCACCCTCTATCTAGGATACGGCGAGGGTATCAGGTGGTTGTCTCAATATGTCTAAACCATCTGTCTATCCATAATCCCGTAAAGTCGTCTTCTCCCTCCCCGTCATACCACGCATGGCCGTCGGAGACCAACATATATCCCGTCACCATGGACACTCATACCCGACTGTCAAACAAACCCCTTCCAACTACTTCCCACCCTCGGGACACTCCCGTCAATCTTATATCTCATGAATCGCCCCGCGAAATGAATGGACTAGTTACAACAATCCATACATGTCTTGTCCTTTCTATTCCGTTCCGGTTCCGGTTTCTATCGTGGACATCAATCAATACATTCCAATGAATTCAATTTAGCCAGCCAGCTGCTTCTGCTTCTGCTTCTGCTCATCTACTTATAGCCTTCTGCTCACGCCAAAACTAAAGTACAAGACTCGGTCTCCCTATCTAATCTAACTAGTCTTCTGGAATCGTTGATCCTTGACTGCCTGACGTGATTCTGACGTACGAGCACGTGGTCCGATGGCCTAGTCTAGTCAAGCTAGGGTCTCGTGATCATTAGCGAGTTGTATATATTGTAAACAATGTAGACCTAATTATGGAGTTATATCCCATTACCTGTCATCTACTAACTACTGACTAATTTATCCACTCATACAGCAAATCCAGGCTGCCTCAGCTGTTGCATCCACCCGCCAAGGCCAGATACTCAATTGAATTATCGGATCGGATCTAGAAAACCAATTCGTAATTGAAACAAGGTTATTATACTATACGCTAAAGCAATGGGCTTCGGTCTAGAATGGCCTATCTAGTGTAGTGTGCTGCGCTGAGCCGGGTAATATGAATCGAGAATTCACCTCACCTAGTAGTCTAACTGTGTATTTGGTCTAGAATCCAGGTAGAGAAAAGTCGAAGGAATCTCGAATCGAATATCAGATGGATGGAACGAGGCAACAGCAGTAGTATGTAAGTGATTTTCTTCGTCTCTTGTGTTGTCGTGTGAGAAATTACCCGAAGTGGACGGACTGATAAGTTAGGAGGTGGAGGGGTTGGTTGAGTTGGTGCGTATTGCGTATTGATGTGGGGAAATAGAGGATTGAGCGTGGTATAAAATCTTGGTACACATTCCAAAGACACGAGACAATGTGTCGTTTGCTTGCTTATCTGTTTGGCATTACACTCACAGGAGGATTTTAGAAAGCGGGAAGATAAAAAAAAAAAGGCGGAAAACATAGACGACACAAAGAGTAGCAGAAATAACACGTATGAGAAGAACACCAGATGCAGCCGTCGCTTTCCCTCCCTTCTGCCAAACGAATTTCAGACAAACGAGAGGTAAATGGGATCGAGGAGAATAACGAGAAAGAGGTTGAAAATAAACAGAAGGCGAGTAAGGTTAAAAGAAAAAAAAAAAATCGAGAGTTAGGAAATGGAGATAAACCACCAATCCCTATTGGGAGCACAAAGTACCTTCCGTATAGAAATAGAATAGGATCGGCGCGCGGATAATCAAGTCGAAGTCGCTGGAGGGGATGCGGGGAGGAAATTGTGACGATTCTCTGCATGTCGTATAAGTTATCTCGGGAGGTTGGAAAAATTCGTTACTTCCGATCGTCTAGCGCAAAGGACATCGATGCCATGGGATGCTGAGTCTCTCGTGTACCGACATAACGTGGATATATGACGTGTCTATCTCCGCCCGAACCTGCTGCACATGGAAAAGCTCGTATGCTTACTTCTTCTTTTGTTTTCGCGGAGGAGTGATGGGTCGGCCTGAGCTCATTGCCCCGTAAACGTACTTTTGTTTCTTCTCTGCTGGTTTCAAAATCTGAAGAAGGAAAAGAAGTTAGCCATTGAGTCCACCAGTGCAGTTTTTTTTTGGAATTGTTAAAAAGAACGTACCTGGAAAGAGCACAATAAACTCTCGTCTACACTCATCATTGCACCAGCATTATCGAACTCTCCACAGTAGTTCGGAGCACTGAATAGTGTGACTAATTGTCTCTTTGAAAAGAATTCGTAACCATCTTCAACGACTTGGTGTGCACGACATATCAGATCCATATCATGCTTCTGTAGGAATCGCGATACGACATCTGGCCCGAACGTAAACGAAACACCTCGATCATTCTCGCTCCAGCCGGTTATATCTTTGTCAGGATCGGACCACAGGAGGTCACAGAGGAGACCGCAGTCGGGAATCTATAGCAGTCAGCAAATCAAAGCCTTGAGCTTTGTGGAGCCCGGCAGAGTATTGACTAGATGTATCAAAGGTGAAGACCCGACTGACACGGGATTCTCTTTATCTGGCCGGTGGGGGGCGCCCCGCCCCCCCCCCACGGGACGGGGTATGGGTAAACAGAATCCGAAACTTACATCAGTGGGACGCATGACACGGCGAATCTGTTCCATGGAGTTAAGGTCAGGGCTCAGACCACCGTGCATGGTGAATATCTTCTCATCAATGATAGCGGCGATAGGTAGGCAGTTAAAGCAGTCTGTGAAAGTCTTCCATAGTTTAATATTATACCTCCGCTTGCACTCGTCGTAGAAACCGTAGATACGGTTGATAGACGCGCACTCGTGGTTTCCACGTAGGATGAAGAAGTTTTCGGGGTATTTGATCTTGTAGGCAAGGAGAAGACATATTGTCTCAAGTGATTGCTTTCCACGGTCAACGTAGTCTCCGAGGAAGAGGTAGTTGGCCTCTGGTGGGAAGCCGCCGTATTCAAAAAGACGCAAAAGATCGTAGTATTGACCGTGGATATCACCGCAAATCTATCGGCGTTACTCTGTTAGCCCTCAGGTCAAGCGTAGAACCCGGGTGGATGTAAAAAGCATTTACCTTGATAGGTGCCTCCAACTCAAGCAGGATAGGCTGGGAGATGAAAATTTCCCGTGCCTTTGTGCAAAGATAGCGGATTTCCGATTCCAAAAGTTGGACTTGCTTTCCAGGTCGGCTGCCCCTCACCTCCAGCAGTCTGTCAATGATAGAATCCAGATCCACGTCCTGATCGGCCATGGCGTGTTAAGTAGCGAGGGAGGAAAGCGACCAAAAGCGATGAGAAAAAAAGAAAAGAAAAAAGAGCAGAGAAAAGTAATTAAACAGGCGTCCGGCGACGAGAAAAGAAGGGAGGTAAGAAAGGTAGCTTGAGTAGTCGGTTCAGTGTACGATGGATGACGCGGCGCCTATGGACTGTCAGAGCGAGGACGAAATGTTAGAAACGGCTTTTAACAATCCAAAAAACAATGGCGGAGGGGTAAGGATATAAAGGTAGGCCAAGTAGACGCGTGCTCGATGCGCCCAAGAAAAAAAAAAGGTCGAAGTTTTTGAGGGAAGATAGCGATAGGAGAAGGGGGGGCAACGAAATTTGCTTACCAAACAGGATCTGGTGTAGTCGAGGTCGAGAGGGCGGTAGGAGGCCCTTTGGCCTTGGAGAAGGGAGGAGGGGAGGGTTGGAGAGGTCGAGGACTGTGTGAGATGCGATAAGTCGAGAGCCCAGTTGATGAAAAGCGCGTGGAGAGGAACAAGTTGATGCGGCTCCGGAACGACGAGGTTGAAGAGGTTGAAGGACTCGGTCGGTCGTGGGGGAAGGGAGCAAAAAGCGGTACGAAGCAAGGGAAAGATTTGTGTTGCCGGGAATAGGGGAAAGCGACGTGAGGTGAAGTCAAGCAGAGATGTCCAGAAGACTGAGATTCGTGCAGCGATGCTTGAAGAGGGAAGGCTCCTGAGGCAAACTTCTATCGGCAAGACGCTGGTGGCGCGAGTGGAGGAAACAAGTACAGCAAGTGGAAGGGGATGGAGGATGGGCAATCAAGGGATCGGTGTTTGCCGACCCAGAAATAACGAGCAGTTGCACGGGCAGGCAGTTCTGAGCAGCAGAAGATGTCAGGGATGGGAGGATGGAGGAGGAGAAGATTCAAGCTCACCAGAAAAGCGACCGAAGCAAGATACGAGTAGAGTTGGCCGGTCTGGTTGGAGGAGACTTGGATCTTGCTGCGCGGTGGACGAAATGATTTCAGCTGAGGAAATCTCGAAAAACCTGCCGCCGCCAGGAAAACAACAAACCGCGCAGTCGTATTGCATTACCGCTCGATTACCCGTCGGGGGCTGTCGGCGTGGCCATTGGCTGAGACTAAAGGCGGTAAGCAACCATCCCGGTTCTATAAATAATGTACGCGTATCGACTCGTCAAAATTACAATCAATATCTGCTCAACAACAACTGTGGCCAACCATGGTTGGGTTTCCGACTCTACTCCGCTTCTACGTTCTCTTATCAAGGGCCATGAAAAACACTGGATACTATCACAATTGGAATTCATACTAGTATTCACGATGCTGGGCCAACTGCAAGGAGCGCACTCACCTGGGTATCCGCCAGCTTCGACTACAGCTACTCCTTACTCTCCAGTTCGTAGATGCCGCAGCGGACTTCGCGCATTGCATTCAACTAGTTGCAAACTCAACACCTCGCCCGGATAGACGCTGAAGCCGGCTCATCATAACATCCCATGCCCATTAATTCCGAAATTCGTCACGAGACATTGCCGGGAACCGAAAGCGTGAAAGACAAAAAATCCGCCCAGAACAACAAAAAGTTATACAATCCTGCAACAATAGCTCAAATCAATGGCATCTCGGCATGCATCAGATCCTCGTCACGTAATCATTAGATGGGGATGGAAGGAAACAAAACAAACCAGGCAATTCGAGGTATACCGATCCCAAAAGTTCAGCGAACAGGCAGGAGTCTCAAAAGAAAACAAAAAAACACAAATCGTCCCAAGAACGCCGTAGACTCCGATAGTCCTTTGCCAATAAAATACAAGCACTCTAAAATGAGGCCTCACACAACGGCTCTCACAGTCAGTGGAGTGGAGGGTGCCGTATATAGTAAAGTGAAGAGAGGCCGCTCTGAAGAAGTCAAATCGATAGGTTGGGGAACGGGGATATGGTGTAAGGAAAAGAACATTAAATGGTTCAGACATCCAGCCCACGATCTCGAGAGATCACATAAACGCCATGAATAATGCGGTTCAACAAGCCATTGCGGTCCATGTTTCGATATAGTCGATCACTGCAGAAACGAAACCGCCGCATAGCTTGAGAACGAGTCAAAGCAGAAAGAGAACTTTTCTCTAAAGATTTCTCCGTTGATTGGCGGTTCATGGTCCGATCCGTCAATCAGAATAAGGTAGAGGCGAAACCAAACAGTAAAACGGCGAATGGTATCGCTTTATGTAATAGGATGACAAGCGCTCACGAGAGGCTGGCTGTTAGCTCTTGTCAGGGACTCGGGAGACAGCCGAGTCGATTGGCTTATGTTTGTACCTGTGCGTGGAACAGCGACGTTCATTTGCGGCTGGTTCCAGGCGTGGTTTTGCAGAGCCGCGAGAAAGGTACTGCCGAGTTCCTGCTGGAGGGCAGCGAATTGGTGTTTCTGGAAATCCGCATCCATACCCCACTCGAAACCCTGCAGCGTGTGTTGCAGAGCGAGTATGTCGTTTCTCGGGGTATCAGAGATATCTTGGTTTCTGTTGGCCGCTCCCGTGCTTGGGAGGTTAGGGGATCCGGCCTGAGGACCACCATCAGATTTCCATTGATTGTCGGAAGGCGACGAAAGGGACGGATCAACAGGTAACTGGAGATCTTGAGTAGGAAGAACGGAAGGTACCACCGCACCTGTTTCTCTATCACCATCAACGGAGACTGCCCCCGACGGATCAACAATTCGTCTCCGGTGGCTCTTTTTCTTCCGGGTAGATCCGACCACATTATCGTTGGCCAGATGCTCTATCCGCGCGACGTCCGCATCTTGCCCAGACCGAGTAATTGAACCTCCCACCGCAGGGAGAATGGAAGACTTGCTGACAAGCGTCGAGTTATCCGCGGCTGTAGATCGAATGACCGGAATAACATCCGGTTCCGCAGCTCTCTCGACAAGCTGTTTTCGTTCGCTATACCCAGGACCGGATCCATCAATGATAATGTCTTCTGAGTAACCAGGAGTACGGCGGAACAAGTTGAAGATGACAACACGGTAGTTGGAATGTGTCTTCACGAAAGGATTTCCGGAGACCCAGATCTCCCGTATTTCAGGGAGACTTGTCAGCCGCGCAATCTCCGTGGGGTCAGAGAGTTTGTTATCGCGGAGATCTAACCGTTCCAGAGACAGTAGTCTTTCAATGCCCGCGAGTGAGCGGAGACGATTTGCTCTCAGGTTAAGAGCAGTGATGGCGGGAAGCGGGTTGCGAGACAGCGAATGAAGAGAATCTATCATGCAGTTGGAAAGGTTCAAAGCCCTCAAGGCTATTAATGAGGCTAGACTGTCGGGAACCTCAGTGAAGAGGTTCGTTGACAGATCCAGGGAGTGTAGAGTGTTGGCAACCGGAGTTAAGCCGGCCGCAGAGACAGAAGTGAGAGAGTTGTCAGCGAGCCCCAAATGGCGAAGGAACCGCCATTTGGATGATGGGAGGACATTGACTAGCAGGTTTGAGGAACTTCCAGTACGATAACCCGAGTTTTCACTTGAATTAGAGCTTCCTGATCCAGTGCGCCGTATTCGCGAGGATTGGGTTCTGCTATGACGGTATGTAGATTGCTTCGAGCCGCCTGGGCGCGAAGGGGAGAGACTTCCAGATCGTGGACGTTGTTTAGCTCCCTCGGACGCTAGCCTTATCATAGATGCTGCCTGGGGGCTAGTACTGGAGCCAAGTGCGGTGTCCGCCACTGGAGATCCAGGGGCTGAGAGGGAGCTACTGAGCTCATGCCTACTGACCGGCTGGGCGTTGGTGTTTCCACTCCACCCTAGCACAGGTGAGCTCTGATGTTTTGAGGACCGGCGGCGGCGTTTGTCAATGTCATCTAACACGATGCCTGTCAACAACTCGGCAGGATCTTCAATGTTTGCCCTCTTCAAGGTCAAGGTTCGCAGTTGTTCCGAGAGTCGGTCCCAGCCGTAGAACGAACGGTAGTCTATATCAATGATTTCTAGCGCGCTCAAGTTTTTGAAGGAGTGAAGAGGAACGGCGGTGTCAAAGGGAAATTCTTCGTAACCACGGATCAGGCGGGCACGGCGGTCAGGGGCTAAACGTAGACAGGGGATCTTTGTGAAGGCTGAGTATAGGTATTTGATATCCACTTCTAAGGCCGCCTTGGCCCTTTCGGATTTGGAGGAAGAGTCTTTGGATCCCAATCCGAATGAAGACCAGAGCGAACTCATACCAGACATGACACTACGAACACTAGACACAGAGTGAATCGAGTCTCTGTCACCCTTTGACCTTTGAGGCTTGTTCAGGAACGACACGTAGGACTGCGATACGTCGGTATGTATGTTCTCCAGTCTAACATTCATTGGACCCACGGCAATGGAAATGTCCTCGAAGCGGGAGAGAAGGTAGAAGAGGTGATGAGGGGTGAGGGTAAGCTTCGCAGGCTTGACACTCTGCGAAGTGAATTTCAGGGCCCCGAAGGACAAGGCCGAGGCGAGAGTGGATGAGGTCGAACCCGAAGACGAGCCCGACTGTGTAGTTTGCCCATTTTTAGTGGGTTGGCGCTTTAGCTGGAGAGCGTTCGCAAGCGCCTTCTCATGGGTTCGCACAAAGCTGGCGAGGTTCTATTAAAGTGTCATAGTTAGCAGGCCGAACAAAAGGCAGCGCGGTATTCTGCCACAGACTCGGAGCTGGACGAGTTGGTCCCGGAAATGCTAACCTTGATGAAAAGCTGTCCATCGGTAGTGTCCAGCTTCTCCATTACGGTAAAGAAAAACTTGTATATAGCCTCACAAGACACGGGTCGAGTCAGGTGAACTCTGGAGGACAACGCTCAAGCACTCGTACGGTAAAACCAGGGCGACATCTTGTTGACAAGCAACGTTGGGTTTAAAAAGGACGCGAACTAATCTGAATAGGCAGGTCGATCAGTATTATTGTTCATTTGATAAAAACAAAGAAGACAGGTGCAAGGAAAATAATAATAATGGGAGGCAGAGGTTGGATACGAGCAGAATGGGGTTATTTGAGGCTCTCGAGACTCAGGGGAGTGTGTGACAATAAACAAAGGCCGGGCGAGTTCCAAAGACACTGCGACAACAACAATCCAATGGCATTTGGTACCATACCTGTAAGGTCGCAGAGAACGGAAAGAAGGAAGGAAGGAAGGAAGGAAGGAAAGAAAGAAAGAAACGAAGCAGGTCCTCTCTATTGAAGGTGGAAGAAGGGTGTCGCCTGGACCAACCCGAAATGAACGAGGCGTGTTGAAGCCGCGAAGTGAAAAGGAGAAGGCCAGAGAAGGGAAGGGAGAGGAAAAAAAGACCGGGGCAGCTAGTAATATGCAAGTCGAGAGAGTGGCGCCTGGTAGCGCAGCGGAATGATGAGGATGCTTGGGAGGGAGGGGTGGATAAGGATGAGCACCGGAGCAGCGAGCAATCAGCTGAGACGAGGAGGGGCGCTATCAGGACTGTCACTGTACTATCAACGCCCAGGATAAGCGGCCGATGACAGACTAAGACGCCTAGCTGCTCTTGGGAATGAGGTACGGAGAAACGAGGAGACGATTAAACCAGGCGCTGGGGAGGAAAAGGAAAAGAGAGTAGAGTTACAGTGGAGAACAGAGGGATACGAGACCGTTCTGACAGACTTACCTGTTGATGTTTTTTTATTTTTCTCTAGGAAGCAGAGTTTGAGTTGGGTTGACTTGAGATGCACAAGTCAAGGGGCTGAGGGCAGATCAGCTCAAGAAGTATTTATTATCAGGATTCAGGTCAGATCTTGACAAGAGGAGGCCCATAAATTCCGAGTCCCACGGGCCTACAAGGTCGTTATCGCCATTCCGTTCAGTCGTATCGTACGGTACGGTGGAGCCCGACATACATCAAATGCTTCTGTCTGCTGCGAGGAGTTGCCCCATTGCGACGGCTGCGCTCTTCTGGTTCTCATTCTTTTCTCGGTCGTGCAATGAAACAATTGGCACTTCTCCAAGGCAGTAACCAGGTGGCAACCATGGCGAAGGACCGGAGAATTGGTAAGAATTTGAGCTTGTCAACAAAGAGTCATTCCTGTGCCGTGCCGCCCGTATCAAAGCAGTCCGTGTCCGGCTAGCGGGGTTGCTTGATCGTCCCGCCTACACGACCTACAGAGTACACTTTACTCCGTACGTCGACGTGCTGCTGCATGTCTTGGTGAGCACGCAAGTAAAATTCGAGCATCCCTTTCTAAACCTTGGTACGCTGCTTCAAATATTTGGAAGTTTCAGGGCAGATGCTCACATTTGGAACTCACTCTTCGCCTGCCACCTGGACCGCGGTGGAGCGTTGACTTCGGGACGCTTGAGGCGGCCATCCCGAGCGCTGCTTGCTTGCTACGGAGCATGCGTCGAGTCATTGGCCTCATCTTCAAGACTGAGGGGGTTATTATTACAATTACAGATGCGAAATGTGTCCTCATTGCTGGATCCTCAGCGGCGCCAAACTTTTTGGTCACAGCCACCGATAGAGGCGTCAGTCGGCCCGGTCATGGGGAGAGCCGGCCTGATTGGGTGGTGGGGTATTATTGTCCAACGTGCAGCTGATAGACTGCAGATTGCGTTCGCCTAGCACTAGGTGGGAATCGCTCGCCCAGCAGCGGGCCTAGTGTCGTCCGCTGGGTGACCCCGAGCGCCTTCGTCTGCATGTGCATCGGGCGAATCACAGCTTTGTTTCCAACACCTGCATCGCACTTTTCCTTGAGCGGCTCCAGGAGAAGGATTTGCTGCATCAAAGGGAAATAACAACCCAGGTTCCGTCTTTCGATGCACCAACAAGCTGTCGCAAGCGATGCGCCTCAGAATGACCATACATAAGCCCGGCGCGTCGCTTTCGGTCGGGAGAAAGACGTTGCAGCGCGATCGGTGCCAAGAGCTGAGAGCTTTTATTTGGTTCTTCTACCTGTAACGGCTCTGCTTCTGATACTCCCACGGTTCACCTCAAAGACAAAACGCACCGTTGACTCGAGCGCCTGCATTCCGGATGACGCCAATGTTTTCCAGTTCCCATCCCTCTGAGAGCATCACTACCGAGAAAGGCAATATCGGGAGGCTCAAGTGGGGAACATTGGCCCTCTTCAGTTTTGATAAAGAGAGACGATCGCAGGTAGCGGATGACCATCGCGGGGCTCCTTGAGAAATCAAGATGAGTCCGCCGAGCACCTGCATCACTGAGGAGGTTTGATTCATGACAAGCGTCAAGGCCATCAATCATGTTGATTGCAACTAAAGTCTCCGGAACCGGCGACGCGATACTATATTTGCAAGTCACACCGCTTCCGCTCTCGCGCCGTCACACCACATTCTTTTTTAGCTTTCCTCCCCTCCTCCTAAAACCGATCTCCCTGATATCCCCATTGATTCGATGGCGGTTCCATGGTCCAAACTCCAAACCCACCCTTCTTCATTTCCACATACTTTATTGTCCTGATGATCAGCGCTGTTTTGGTAGAACCGCCGGATTGGTTCATACTTCGGCGGAACTATGGCTCTGACAAGCCTCGTTGGCGAGCATGCCGTTCTTTGATGAACGTGACAGAGAACCTCACCGACACCGAGCAGAGACGGAAAGAATTTCAAAGAAAGGCAAGAAAAACAGGGATTTAGTTTCAAACTTTCAAAAGGCATGCAATACCTGTCGAAAGCCTTCATGAAGTACGGAGTAGGCCAACTGTCCATGGAGGTCTCAAACTAATATACTCCTTACTTCTCTGCCGTCAAGGGATAATGGCCGAGTGCCCGCCTCCAGCGTCTGATATTCTCCGATAATTCACCAACATGAGTACGTAAAATCCCCTCGGAGGTGTTGCGACTTGCGAAGGAAAAGAAAATTCTACGAGCACGTTCCCGTCTGTGACCCCGCCCTCACCGACCTTCTACCTGATATGTACGACTGGCATGGAGAAGCGATAGACTTGGTCCGTGCAAGCGCAAGGAAGAAGGATCCGTCCTCGTCAGTTTGTGGGGAGTTTGATATGCAGCCATCCAAGGTCAATTCCTTTCAGCATATTTTACCGCTTCTACTTTCAAACGAGCTTTGATCATTGGGTTGTCCGAGTCGAATGGCCTGACTGGTTGGCCTCGGTCCTCCAACCAAGTCATCACTATGGCCATCGCTGTCGACCGCATTGAAGGGTGGCCCATCCACTCGCGACTGATAACTATCCGATCCCTGCACCTGATACCAAACCAAGACTTTTAGCACATCCTATTTTGGGATAACCCAAGATGCATTCAATCCTCGAAAATCTGCGATCAGTGTTAAATCTAAATGGCCCGCCTTCCTGATAGATCGACATCACGACTGGAGATGACAAGCCCCGCCCATTTTCGCTTGACGGCCCTTCACTGGTTCTGTAGAACTAACAGAGAAGCGACAGTGATACTTATGCACCTGATGGATCCGCAATGGTCTCATTTCCATCTCCCTCCTGCTTAAAGACGGGCGATGTTGCTATTTTGAGTAGCATATTATGGCTTTAGTGCAAGCGTAAACTGATGGTTCACAGACGGAGGGGCCTGGACATTAGAGTGGTGGGTGGCCTCGAGAAACCCACGATCGAGGATATTATAACCGTCGGTTGAAAAACCCTTGATGGCGTTCGCGTCCGTCTGTGCACCGTTTCTTTCAGACCGAGTCGCAATCCCAAGCTTCAGCCGTTCACGTTGTTGGTGGTGGACCTTATTCCCTGTGTGACCCGAGCATCTGAAACCACGAGAGGCTAAGCTGAGCATCAGGGATGGCCGAGCTCTTCAGATTGTCATTTCCTTCAAATGTCAGGGTTGCGGGGTATCCCTGTAAAGACGTCGTGCCACCGGCTTCAATCGTTTGATAAGTCGCTCGTTTTGCCTTTGATTGACTTGACCGTCTTTTCCATCGTGAGACCAACAGTTCCAACGCGGTGGTGATTGGACGAAGAGCAGAAAACAAACTAGCGAAGCCAAAGGGACAAATGATTTGCAGCTAGAGATTGTGGAGGTGGCCCTGAGTGCTGTGAACCGAGGACTGTAGCCCGCCTCTGTTACTCTGCTCCTCTGAGCATCTGAAGGACCGCCAATCGCTCTCGGCGACTGACGACTGGCGACTGGCAACGCTTGCTATTATGATGCAATTTCGCTGGCCTGTAGAAAAAAAAAAAAAAAAGGAATGCGATGCTTAGAAGGTTTTTGCTTTTCTTCTCTTCGTTCTGTACTCCTTCGCTCCTAGCTTCAATCAACCACTGCATATACACTATAACAAAACAACAACATTCCCCAGACAACCGTGATCGAAACGTCAACCCCGCGATTGAGGAATGTAGATAGAGTTCCTAGTATGGACACCACGGACGTCGGTCCCTTCCCTTTTTAATCTTGCGCGGTAGCCGCACTGTTTCATCATCCCTTCTGAACCTTGGGACTGATTAACGTTCAACATGGCTAATTATTACTAACTCCCGTACCGCCACTCCATTCTTCATAATATTGTTAGCATCATCGGATACATCTGACTCTACAATTTTCGCTGAATCCAGAGAGGGGTGATTGCCAAAAGCAGTGGCCTGCATGCCAATCCAAGTCAATCCATGCCCGTCGGCTCCGATTGAAACAAAAACGCCACACCACAAGACAAGACCCCTCGTTGTCACTGGTCGCCCAATGCAAGTCCCCCTCAAACCGTATGGCTAAATTGGGATTGGGAGTGATCGCCTCGGGGTTTGTTTTCCAACCAGTCCACTTGCACGGCACGTCGAATTCGACGCGCAGGCCGGTGTGGAAGGGGAAAGCTACCGACCTCGTTTCGCTTCATTCCAACGTACTACAACGACCACTGGCAGCCTTGGCATAGCTTCCAGTGATAAGGGACCCCTCCATCGCCCGCTGTTTGGGGAAACTGACTCGTGGCACAATGAGCAATGACGACGAAGACGATGGGCTTGATAGCGGCGTTGATTGGCAGCGAGTCGCACCGCGCGGAACAAACTTGTTGATCATTTGGGCGGTTCGACTGCGGTGGAGACCAGGACCCGCCGTCGTCTTGATCGTTTGTTATCAGGAAGAAGGGGAAGATCGCCCCCCAAATCAAGAACTGAGAACCCCTCCTCGAATCCTTCGGCTTCGACAATCCTGGTAAGTGCCACTGCCACCCAAGCCGCGCATCACGTTGCTTGCTCTACCACGTGACTTTGACGTCGGAGGCCGCAACATTATTGTCCCGACAAGGTACGACTCTAAGCCGGATACGGCCATGTGGGCCCCCGTCAGCAGTGGCAGGTCCGGATTCCAGACCCGTGACGTCGATGTCATAAGTTCATCACTTGTCTTTTTCTTCCCAGACCTTGTTATCAAGCTTATCGCAACAACACCATGAATGCTCCAGACACAAGCCGATAATGGAGAAGTCTGCAGCTAGCGACATCTACAGTCCTAGCTCGATCCCGGACTACGACACTGAATTCCTCAACCCCGATGACCTGCGCCAGTTCGAGAAGGCCCTATCCGACCAGGACGCAGATCCCCTTATTGCCCTGAATGACTGGCGGCCCGTATACCAGCGAGTCCGGAAGGGGCGAAAGAGCAAAAATGCGGCCGCACCACGGCGGACGAAGGATGAAACGCGAGAAGGCGTGCTGTATACAGTGTTGAAATGGCCGTTTCTTCTAATCGTCCTTGGTTGGATCACGTTCCTGAGTGTCGGGTATGCGCTTACTCGGATCTATATTTTCCTATACGAGCAGTGGGTGACGTGGAGAGGGAAGAGGGAGAGTTTGAGGAGGGAACTTTACAAGCATGAGAATTACGACGATTGGTTCCAGGCGGCACAGGCGCTGGACGAGTATCTGGGAAATCAGAGGTGGAAGAAACTTGATGAATACGCGTACTATGACCACATAACGATACGGAACCTCAGTCGACAGCTTCGAGCGGTCCGAACGCAGGTCGAAGAAGAAGCTCAGAAAGACGATCCTGACTCTGCGGTTGTTGTGGACGAACTGTGCAACCTGCTGGAAGCTTGCGTCAAGGCGAATTTCGCTGGGGTTGAGAACCCCCGACTTTATAGTGAGGCTTATTCTGGAACTAAGGATCTTGTTCAGGAATACGTTGATGAGGTACATGCGTGCATCGAGGTTGTTTCGGAAACCCGAGGCGCCAAGAATGAAGACAAATATCACCATTTCAAGCATCTGGACACCAATTTTGGTCGGACTGCGCTGTGTCTGTCTGGAGGGGCGACGTTCGCTTACTATCATTTTGGTGTCGTACGAGCACTGCTCGACAATGAGGTTCTTCCGAGCATTATCACTGGAACGTCAGGAGGAGCGCTCGTTGCTGCTCTAGTCGGTACTAGGACGGATGAAGAGTTGAAGCAGCTGCTGGTGCCTGCCCTTGCACATCAAATAAGAGCTTGCTCCGAGAATTTTACCACGTGGATGCGAAGATGGTGGCGGACTGGCGCTCGTTTTGATACGATGGATTGGGCCCGTCAATGTAGCTGGTTCTGCAGGGGTTCCACAACATTTCGAGAGGCCTACGAGCGCACTGGGCGTATATTAAATGTGTCATGCGTACCATCTGATCCCCATTCGCCGACGATCTTGGCCAACTACTTGACGTCGCCCAATTGCGTCATCTGGAGTGCGGTGCTTGCGTCTGCAGCGGTTCCTGGGATTTTGAACCCGGTGGTCTTGATGACGAAGAAACGCGACGGCACCCTTGCACCATATTCCTTTGGCCACAAATGGAAAGATGGCAGCTTGCGAACGGACATTCCCATCAAAGCGCTGAATCTCCACTTCAATGTTAATTTCACCATAGTTTCTCAAGTGAGCTTCACCGCACAAATCTACAAACCCAATACCCGTTCTGACCCTTATTCTATAGGTGAACCCACACATCAACCTCTTCTTCTTTAGCTCCCGGGGAACTGTCGGCCGACCAGTCACCCATCGAAAAGGGCGAGGGTGGCGCGGCGGCTTCCTAGGTTCGGCAATAGAGCAATACATCAAGCTAGACTTGAACAAATGGCTTAAAGTCCTCCGACACTTAGAACTTCTCCCTCGACCAATGGGCCAAGACTGGAGTGAAATTTGGCTCCAGAAATTCAGTGGCACTGTGACTATCTGGCCAAAAACAGTACCCTCCGATTTCTACCACATACTCTCTGATCCCAGCCCTGAGCGCCTCGCGCGCATGCTCCGCACAGGCCAACAGAGCACTTTCCCCAAAATCCCATTCATCAAGAACCGACTCAAAATCGAACTCGCTATCCTAGATGGCCTTCACCGCCTCTCCCCCTCCGGCGCCCCCGCTATATCCCAAAAACGTCCGTTCCCGCTTGACCACGACGACCATGAGGGCCCCTCCAACCCAAGAGAAGACCATCTGAACCACGACCTCCCCGACCGAGCCTCCGACTACAGATACAGAAACCCTGAGTTCAGATTCTCAGACGCGTCTGATGCTGTTGTTTCTGCTGAAACCAGCTCCGTAGACGATAATGACATGGTTCCCCTAAGGCCGCGAAATAGGGAAGCTGGAGCTGGGGGAAGACGTGGAAGTGTCTCGAATCTCTTTAACTTTGAGGAGATGAGAAGACAGTCTGCTGTATTCTTCGATGACCCCGATCTATACAGGGATGGGGAGTGAATTACTTGGGTTGCCTCCTATGATGTCTGGACACACTTACCTACGCCGTATTACGTAGAGAATTTGGGGATATATCGATGCTTATCCGGACGATGGATGGATAGATCGATAAAGGGGGTTACATCATGGATGTATGTATGATTAGGAGCATGATCTTGGCTTATCGAAAGAATATATTTCCGTCTACGCCTCGGTAGTTTTGAATTCTACTCGGTTTGAAGACCAAGACGAATTACGTACCCTGGATGTGATGGATATTCCGAAACTAAAATTACTGAGTTTGAACCAATACATTATTATTATTATTATTATTTCTCATTTTTCTTTCTTTCCCTCTCTTAAATCACGATGGAGGCATCCTGGAATAGAACTAACTACCCAGCCTTGAGGGCACTGAATACGGTATACTGGCTTAGTGAACGCTGACTCTCCGGTCCTGCGCCCGCCTTTGTTTGATCTCCGACACCTCCCACGTCATGGTGCATAACGCTAAGAGGTAGGCGCCACGCCGACGTTGATGCTTCAACCTCAGCTCACCCCAGCTACTCTTGAGTTTTCGTGATAAACCACGTGCTTTATGTGCCGCGGGTACTCCGACGGGTTTGTTGGTCGGTTGATTGCGACTTGTGTGGTTTGCTTTGTTGCTTTGTCCCTGTGGTGTAGAATGATTGATTAATTGATAGACTGGAGGGTGGGGGTGGCGATTCCTCCTGCGAGTCGCGCTGCAGTTTCATTACTCCATAGCGCAAGTGTTTAGAGCGGGCATGTGTATCGTATCGATCGGGCTTCGTTGTATGATAGCCCGAGGGAGGACCTGTGGTTGTACGGTGAAGATGTACGGTGTAGGCAACCTAGAATTTAGTTCTACCCGGGCTGGCGAATGCGCGCATTTGACGCTCCTATTGGAGGGAAAAAGATGTGGAGAGAACAAAGTATCAGCACTGGCTATGATTTCGTTTCATCCAGCGTTGAAAGGTAGCTAAGTTTAGTAGTTACGCAGTCCTCAGATCACGAGCCAAGTCGACGTGATGGCTCGTGCTGATTGGAAGTCGCCGTTGAGTGCGTATAGGTTTTGCAGGGCGACTGCTGCTTCGCGCGAGAAGTCCTCCACGAAGGATGAAGGAGTTGTCTCCGCCACTCCGATGATAGCCGGATCGACATCAACATCGAGCATAGGGGTGTCTTTGTCGTTGTTCTTGTCGTTCGTGGTCGGAGGAGGTACTTGGCCTCGAGACTGAGCTTGGATTTCCTTGCCGAGGTCGAGGACGCGTTTGTAGCCTTCTTCTGCGAGATGTGCAAGGCCCAGTGTATGCCAGACGCGGGCGAAATTGAATTCCATCTCTTGCTTTTCGACAAGCAGAGTACCCTGGCGTTCGCGGATGCGTTTGTATTCATGCATGAAGGAGAGGCCTTGCATGATTTGATAGTGCCGGTTTTCGGATTGCCGCTTCATTGAGTGGTTGATGTAACAGAGGCCGATGGAGAGAAGGACGGCCGGGTTCTGATCGTCGAGGGCGTATGCACGGAAGAAATAGTTCAGCGCTGGGTAGAAGCTGTTTCCTGAGTAAAGGATGTGGCCGTAAAGCACCAAGAGTGCTACATCCATCTCCTCAGCTGGAATCGCTTCACCCGTGTCGTCTTTAGTTGACAGCGCTGCTCGCTCTTTGTATATTGATTCTCGAACGCCTTTGTTTGGACGCGTCCCGGTGATGTTGTCCGGGAGCGTAAAGTCAATGGCTTTGATTTGGCGGAGCATAAACTTCATCAATGGCGAGGAATGGAAAATAGACCTACGAGGGTCTCCGCTGAGACAACTAAGCATGGCAAACAGGCGGTATGTATCTGTCACAAACTGATACTCTTTGATGAACCAGCGCGCTTCATTTGCGAGAGTCTCTTCGTCCTGCGCTCGGAGTGCACAAGCTGTTATATGTTAGTCAGTTACTTCCTAGCTAGGAGATGGCAAGGGCTACTACTCACTAAACCAACAGACATGGATCAATCGGGTGCTGTCCTTTGAATGGTACCAGATGCTCGCGTCCGCAGCGGCGCCTAGAGTGTCATAGGCCTCTTCAGCCTCGTTCTGACCTGCTACCACAAGAGCATATTGCAAGAATAAGTCTAGCCATGCGTCGAAAGTGATGCCATGGTAATCCGTGGGGATTGTAGACTGCAAAGGCTCTTCAGTGACGCCTATGTGATCATTAGCTGAGTTTTATAAGGCATATAATTTGGAGACAATCGCACCTAATGTCTCTTGAAGACGGCTGGCCATTTCTTGCATTTCATCCATTAGGGGGTTTTTACCCGTCTTGCTAATGTAACCAAGAAAAGCCACACTGCGTTGAACAGGGTAAAAAGCCCTATTGGAACGAAATTCACGTAGTAGAGCGTCTGCAATATCTAACCAATCTTCGGTGGCTTCGGCGTTCCCAGCTTGAGCCCTGGGCTCCAGCTGGAGTAATTTCTTGTAGAGAAACTGTATATTTTCTGTCCTCACCATCTCACCCTCGCCAAGGACGTCTGTACGACTAGCAGCAATAGAGCCACCTTGATCTAGCCTTCCAGGTTCACCTGCTAGATCCGCCGACCTGAACTCCCTTGCAAGTTCTTCTAGGCGGGTGTCCTTCCGTCGGCGATGACTCCTAGTCTCCTGCCTCCCCAAGAGAACAGCATCGTTGACATATTTGAGAGCCTGCTCAGACATGCCGATACTCTCGTAAAGCTTGGCAAGTTGGGCTCGAGATTCGATATTGCTTTTATCATGATCTGAAACTGTCAGGTAACAATTCTCTGCGTCTTCCAATTCACCTAGGGCCTTGTAGCAATCTCCCATGGCCATGAAGAAGCTGACATCCGCGTGCTCGGTATTCTGGACAGGTCTATAAAACCGAAGGGCCTCATCGAACATCTCGGCCTCCTTAAGCCCATCGGCAGCTTCACGAAAAAGGTCACCATAATCGTAAATTAAGGCGCCTTCCGAAGTATCTTCTGGCTTTAACCACTGGAAGTGATGCTGCATAGAAGTTAGAAAAGGCAGAAGATGGATATTTTAAGCCTTACAAGAGCTTCATTAACGTGCCGATCGCCTAACTTCAAACGAAAAAGGCCCATCTTGGTACGGAATTCTAACGGCAAACCTGGGCCGTATGACTCTAGCGGCCAACGTTTTGGAATATATCCATCTGCTTTGATTCTTCGAGGGGAATCATTATCATCCCACTCGCGATCATCCTCATCGAAATCGTCCCACATTGTGTCGTCTTTGCGGCCCAAGAGCCAACGAGAGACCGATTTCGCAGCCTTGAGTCCTTCAAGTTGTCGACCCAGGTAGGTATAGAGCTCGACATATATATTGGCATCAGACCAGGTGAATTCCGGGGTTTTCTCAGGATCCTGTGTCATATAATGTTGCAGACTCTCTGACCAATGTTCCAGCGCTTTCTGATATTGATTTTGCTCGGTGAGAGTGTCGGTAAGGAGCCGAAGCGCCCTTACGTTGTGTGGAATATCCCTAAGAATTCTCTCATACTCAGTTACAGCTCTCCCATTGTAACTCAGGCCCCGATAGAGCGCGGCCCTCTGGAAGCGGGTATTGTGGTTCTGCGGGTCGATATCAAGCACACGACTATAGCAGTAGAGGACGTCGTTCAGCGCAGCCTCTCGATCATCGCCTACCTGCTCCATTATCATCTTTGCTACCTTCAACCATACAGATGTATCCCTTGGTCGGGTGTGAGCACCACTAAACAGTGCTGTCACTGCCTTATCCTTGTGGCCCTGGGCCAAGAAAATTTCCGATAGCAAGGAATGGGCAGCAAACATCTCAGGATTGATCTGAATTGCGCGTCTAACTGAGTCGATAGCACGATCGTAATCTCCATCAATGAAAGCAGACGTTGCCTCAGAGTGCAGCATTTTAAACTCCGGGCTGGGCTCTACTGGCTTACGGGGCCCTCTCCTGACCCCTTTACCACCACGAGCACCATACCGACCAGAGAACCGACCTCCGCGCCGTCGACGCCGACGTGAAGACCCTTCTTCATCATCTGAGCCTTGGCTGTGAGCACTCGAGGACTCCTCTTCCCTGCAATGGTTAGCTGTAATTTAACGAGATAACTTTGACGCGCAGTACTAACGATTCATCTTCGGAGGACTCTTCAAAAGAAGAGTCTGATTTGGTGTTATCCAGCCCTAAAAGACTGTCATCGACTGCTGATTGCTCCTCATCAGTTTGCGCAGGCGCCTGGGAGTCGTTCCCTGAGAAAAGACCTCTGTATAACCGAGGATCTATGACCGAGGTGTCCGTTGGGGCAAGCGGTTGACTCCCCTGCCATGGGTATTGAATTGTTTCATCGATGTCGGGATAGGCGATCTCTCCTGAACCAGCATTGTGGTTGGGGTCATCCTCATCGAAGTAATCCATTTTGGTTTGTTATCATACTCTAGCGATCATCATTGGACGACGATATCGCGCACCAGGATCGGGCGACTGGGCACTGGGCATCCGACTAGTGCATGGACCCTGGAAGGAGAAGTAGAAGAGGGCCCTGATTTGCGCGAGAAGAGTGATGGAAGCGGAATGAAGAAGGAACCTTGCGACGTTGTGAGGGAGATCAAGAAGTTCTTGAGGTCCAGTGACCCCAGTGCCCGATGCGGACAAGCGCGTGCATAGTCTGACTAACGACCGGCATAAGCCTTTTATCCACACTGTTCGGGAAATTTGTTCGGTTTGTTAAATTTAGTCTTTTAGTCTCGGCTCGAGGAGTCAATCTTGATTCTGCTCGACTGGCGAGACTCTTCTTCGCTTCTCCTTCTCTTCAGCACCCCCCTCTGTTTCCCACCTCATCGTCTTCTCTCCTCTTTTTCTTACTCTCCTTTCGCCCCCCACCCCCTCTCTTCTTCGTCTGGTCTCCCCCTTTTTGGTTGATGCTCGAGGCTTCGCTGTTAATCTGTGTTTGACACACTGTTGCAGTGCTTCTCAGCATCCTTTCGTTACGGCAAAAGCGACTCGAGAACAAGAAAGCAGGTCTGGAAGGACAAAGAAAAACATTTCCCGCTTTTACGAGTAACCGCCGTGGACCCTCGTCGCAGACGTCTTTTTACGATTTCCGTCGAAGCACACTCTTTGTTCCTCCGCTCTCTTCAGTCTGACAACTCCTTTGATGCCCTTTCGATTCGATTTCTCTTTCAGAATCCGAGTCAGGTAGTGCAGCCACTGGACTGGCCTGTGCCTCAATCGACATCGCCTAATACACTACGTTTAGGTTTCTAGCACTTCGAGTTTCCGACAAAAGCAACGCTAGCGATTTCCTTTAGCGAGATCGTTTCGTCTTCATTCTTAATATTAGTACTCGCGCTCTAATCCGGCTCCAGAGTCGTTCCGATCAAGGCTTCGACAAATACACGCAAACTCAGCAGGTGCTGCAGGTGCTTTGCAGTAATAACTATCTTTTCTGTATCTATTATTCACCGGACCCTCGTGCACAAAAGCCCCACCAAACCATTATCGCCCCGTCGAGTTGACCTGAACCGTCATCTCCCACGTCTCCCTCATGGCTAGTCATATAATCGGCAACCGCAATAGCACTCCAGAAGCCTCGAAATCTTCTCTTCGACCGCCTTCGTCGTCTCGAAATCTGGCTACTCATCAGCTTCGGGCATCCGCCGACATGTCGGGCTTTCCGTCCCCCCTCTCCTCCCGCAGCATCCGCCCTGCGTCAGAGGTATACTTTAACCAGCAGGCTCAGACGCCGAGCAACACAGAAGATCCTCTCGACCGGGCAGCACAGCAGTGGTTGGCTGATATTGATCAATATGAAACCACCTTAGAGGAGATGGCTGCCGCAACGCTAGACCAGGATTTCAAGGACGAGCTCAGCGCTATCGAACAGTGGTTCCGTGTGTTGAGCGAGGCCGAGCGAACTGCTGCACTGTATGCTCTACTGCAGCAGACCACACAGGTGCAGATTCGTTTCTTCATCCAAGTTCTGCAGCAGATGGCCAAGAGTCACCCCATGTCGGGTTTGCTGTCCCCCGCTAACTTTGGAGAAAAGGGTATGTTTTCTTCGCAGCAAGTATTATATATCTTTGGTTGATATCTAATTTGAACTCACACGTAGATGCCATGTCCAACCGTTTGAACGATGCAATGTCTAAGCTCAACGTTGAGGGCTCTCGAAACTCTCTGGGCCGCCCTCCACCTTCGCCTGGCGCCAAGCGTAACTCTGGTCTTGACTCGTCCACAATCAACGCCATGTTCCCCGACGCAGCCGCTGCTATTGCGAAAAAGAAGGCCGAATTCACTCAACAAACGGGCAATGCACCCCCCTCTAACAGGAACAGTGCAGTTTTCAATGAGCGGACATCATTCGTTGCGCCCACTATCTCCGCTCCCGATAGCAATGCGGACAACCTTGGCCAGCCACCGGTGTCACCGTGGGCTCAACGCGGCGCGTCGGAGCCCCAGCCACCAATCGCTCGGCCCAAGTCATCATCTGGACAACAGCCCATGGGACAGTTCAGCCAGTCTGGCCTGCGTTCGCCCCTACCCACGACGCAAACCGCAACCATTCCCGCTCCCGAAATTGAGGCTCCGTTGCTGTCACCATACAACGTTGGAAATGCCAGCTGGGCTTCCATGACCAACACTCCGATGACTGCAACTTTTGGGCAGCAGCTTGGAGCTCCTCATCAGCAAGGATCTCAGGCTGATATGGTGGCCAATGCCACGGCGATGAAGCTGGCCGCGCTCTCGACTGTGAACAACCGTATTGCACTGGACGATGCTCGCAAGTACCGTCGCGCTAGGTCCAATGATGGCCAAGGAAAGAACACCCAGAGCGCCAATGCGCAGCACTCTATTCCGCAAGGTGGTCTGCAAAGCCCCGGTCTACCACCTAGCGGGAACAACCTCGTCTCTGGCCAGTTTTTGAACCCCCAGCAGTTCGCCGCCCTTCAAGCACAGCAACAGGCAGCGATGGCAGGCCGCCGGTCCCGCCCAACATCGCCCGGAATTGCTATGCAGGGCGGCAACTTAGGGCCTATGGGATTCACCTCCCCGCAGAACAACGGGTTCTTGACTGCTTACGACCCCAACAACCCTCTTATGGGTAATGGACTGGGTACGATTGGCATGGGACAGTTTGGGCTCGGTGGCCATGAGGGTTATCTCTCTGACCACTCTGAGGTTGCCCGCGGTCGTTCCCCACGCGGTCGTCGGGGTAGCTCGAAGCCTCCAGAGGACCCTACGGACCCCAACCTTCTCAAGGACATACCCAGCTGGCTGCGATCCCTGCGGTTACATAAGTACACAGACAACCTGAAGGATTTGCAGTGGGGTGAATTGGTTGAATTGAGCGACAAGCAGCTAGAAGAGCGCGGTGTGAATGCGCTTGGTGCTAGAAACAAGATGCTGAAGGTGAGTTTTTTTTTAATATGAGTTTGTAGTTTCTTATGAACTAACTGGATTTGCAGGTCTTCGAGCAGGTCAGAGAAGCCAAAGCTGAAGGAAAGCTTGAAAATGCTGCAGCATGATATGCTTCTGATTTATAATTTCTTTCTTTCTTTCTTATCTTTTTTTTTTTTTTTTTTTTTTTTTGCGTTGGACATTCCGCTCTATTCATTTAGTTCGATTCTCTCTGCTGCATTAATTTCGTTAGATCGGCTTGGGGCATAAGTGCCAGGATTCGATTATTTCCTAGAAACGATCTTGGAGGAGAAGTGCCCAGCTGCGTCCGGGCCGGACACCTGCTGGCCAGCCAGTGGAAGCCTGAGAGCTGATTATATTGTATGTACTGTTCGATGGATGTGATGTGATGAGCGGGAGGACATGAGCTTGAGAGACCCGGTTGTGTCTCAAGCAGGGTGTTGCCCAAATAATTACGACGACGCGCATGTAATGGTTGAGTACTATAGTAACCAATATGACTGTACAAGATTTCTTCACTTAATTTCTTCCCTTGATTTCTATACTGTTGTTCACCAGAATTGGAGGCTGTCTTCGAAGGCGGAGTTCACCGGCAGAATCACCGAATAACTTCACCTCCGAGCGCCGCCATAATCCGTGCAACCAATCCATTCAAGCCCCAATTCCACACCCAAATCCCCCCGGAAGGAAACATACAATATCAAAATGCCGCCAACGAACCAAGAAATTTCCCTTCTCATCAACCCCCTCGTCCCCGAATCCGTCCAACACAACAACCGAGTCAGTCAACTCACTCCCCCAACGTCCCACTCCAACAGAAACCTGTCAAAGCTAACAAAAGAAAACCAGGTCCTAAACCAACTCCACTCCCTAACATCCTTCCTCCTCGGCCTGACAGCCGGAATCCTCGCCCTCCAATCCGCCACCGGCTTCATCTTCTACTTCATCGGCACGATCATCGTCTCGGGACTATTCCACCTTGTCTTGCTGTACCGGTCGAATGGGAAAGGCGCAGGCGGGTTCTACCCCGGGTCCGGAGGAGAAATTGACGGACTTGTTGTGAGGAAGGATGGCGTTGTTAAGGATGCGGGGACTGGGTTGAGGAAGGGTGCTTGGAGGGATGTGTGGTTTGGCGGTGGTGTGTTTGGGGAGGCGCTAAGTGGGTTTGTTCTTGGGTGGGCTGGTGTTGGGGGTGTGTTGAGGTGATTTGCCTACTCTTTTTCTTTTTCTTTCCTGGTTCTTAGGAAAGGAGGATTGGATGTGATGATTACATTTAATTAAATGCCTGATGTCCATGGGCATGAAGGCGTGGTTCTATGGTGGAATACATAAATTTTTGAGAAATTATTGCTCTGAAACCAAAAAGTTTAAGAAGAGGAGATGCCTTTAGCGAAATAACTGGGTATTAATTCTAGACAGCCCCGTTATATATATTTTCACGCACGCCGTGACGCATAACCAACGCATGCAAATCACTGATTGTCGTGCTGCAGTCAAGCTGCATCAATTGAACTCTTACCCCAAAATTGACATGAAGATCCGACTGCAACTCCAAGACAGCCAGAGAGTCAAGACCGAGACCGTGAAGTCGCGAGCTGGACAGTACGGCCTCCCCACTGCCTACATGGGTGGCCACTATCCTAGCCACCTTTTCCACGGTTGGAGCGCTTAGACTCAGTTCCGTAGCCTGAGTATCACTGTCGGACTCGAAAGAGGAAGAAGGGGTACATTGAGAGGAAGATGAAGTCGTGTTCGAGGTCGAATTGCCAACAACATTAACCAGCCCATGGCTCGGGCTTGTCTGTGCTGTAATTCTCTCGCAGATTGTCTCGACAGTGCTCCCCATATCGACGGGGCTGATGCGGATATCCACATTAAATACTTCCCTGATCCTGGCTTCGATCTCCATAATAGCTAGAGAGTCCATTCCCATATCTGCCAGGATCGTTTGCGGCGAGATTTCCTCTGGAGCACATCCCGTGAGTTCTTGTAGTAAATTCACAGTGAGTGGCCAGACATCAGCGGATCTCTCTTGAAATTGCAAAAAGTCTGGACTAGTAGAAATTTCCTCAGTCCCAGGAGATCTTGATGGAGTATTGGCTAGTTCAACAATCTGTTGAAGCGCGCTCGCTGAAGTCTTTATGAACTTCGTACCGGTTAGGGCTAAAGCCAGAGACCCAGATTCCTCTCCCTCACCGGCCTCATACACAAAGGTATCATAAAAGAGTTCTCGACCCTGCTTAGCCGACTGTCTGGTATAGACTTGCCAGGTTTGACCGCGGCTTCTTTGTGTTGCACCCTTGAAATTCGCTGAAATAGTTGCTTCGCCGAAGCCAGAGCAGGCAAAGACCTCGGAACGTTTAGAGTCTACCATACTCAGGGCGTGGATCTCAGCAACTACAAGAAACTGGTCGAGAGTAAGGGTGTTGCCGACAAATCTTGAATTTCCCGCTGCTGACGGAAGGTGGACTCGGGCAATGGCTGTATCTTCGTTCATGCTAATCGACTCGAGGCCGCGGTGTGCAGTGTCGTATTCTGCTACCTTGTCGAGAAGCTTATACGCTACACCTCCAGGTGCTGAGAAGACGGCGGTAGTGGTAGCAAAATCTGGGAGACTGGAAAGATGGTATGGGGTCCTACTGGTACGCTCGTCGTCCACGATAACAGTTCCTGTGGCATGCTGCGCGCAATCACTCTCGAGAGAAAACGCCCAGCTCCATGCTTCGACCTGCTTCAAGCGCAAGCAAAGACCATTTAATAACTCAGAGCCAAGAGGTGTTTTGATTTCCCACCCGGCGAACCGTATAAGACGGGATGCTGAGGGAATGCTAGATGTTAGGAGAGTGGCCGCTTGAGAAACCAATTCCATGTACAGCGCAAGCGGCCAGAGAGTTCCGCCCAGAACCTCGCGCCCTCTGAGGATATGTGCAAGGGTCCAGTCTTTCTGATCAAGTTCGAACATGAAGACATGGGGTTCCGGGTGTGAGAGACGTTCCAGCGAGATTAGTCCGTCGGTTTCCAACAAAGGGCCTTTGCTTTTGTTATGATCAGTAGTGGCAGAGGGAAGCCAATGTGGACTTGTATCAAACTGGTACCCTGGGAGGTCTAGGAGATTACTAGGATGATCTAGGTTTCTGGGATTATACGCCCAGCATTGGACAGATGATCCCTGATTCCATAGCTCCAATGTCGTATCGACAACCGAATCCAATGGGTTTGTACTTGGTGAACCCAGCTGCAGTCCGCAAATATAGTTCGATTTGCTAGTTAGCGATTGCTTCGCTAGTATAACTGCCCCAGAGCCAGAGCCTGCTTCTAGCCAGATACATGGCCCAAGATCTCGTTCTACCCTGCGTACCGCGTCGCAGAAGTAGACTGGGCTGCGTGAATGCTCGGTCACCAGCTGTGGAGTGAATGTCTTCCATGAGGCAGTCTCAGAGCAGGTCTCAATGGGGATAACGGGGGCATTGTAAGAGACAGTATGGGCTAGATTGGAATACTGCTCCATGAGGGCGTCAACAAGCTTAGAGTGAAAGCCGTGGGTGGTTTTGAGTCTTTTGGTGGCCAGTGATGCGGTTGATGCTCTTCTCTCTACGTTCGTGATGGCCAGCTCACTGCCCACGAGAACATGGCTGTTTGGGCCGTTGTAACAAGCAACCTCTATAGAGTCGTCTCCTATGCTTGATTCTGACCACGCCAGGGCTTCTGCACCGGCTCTGTCGATCTGGACGTAGAGCATAGAGCCCTTCTCATCTCCCCAGCAGTCCCTGATTAGCTTTGCCCGTCCGACAACAAGTCTTAATGCATCCTCGAGAGTAAAAACGCCAGAAATACACATCGCGGTTAGCTGTCCAAAACTATGGCCGATGACTCTGTGGACTGAAAGCCCTGCGTCTAGCCAGGCTTTAGCGCAGGCATACTGCACCGAAAACAGGCAAATGTGGAGCATTACTATGTCTTCAACGGGCTCTTGACTGAATATATCAGGGAACAAGCTGGGAAATTCCATCCCTCGGATAAGCGAATCGCACTTGTCCATGTTCTGACGGAGATAGCAAGACGAGTCGTACACTGCTTTGCTGAAGTGGAGATTCGAGCCGGTCTGGCCGCCGAAGACCAGGACAATGGGCTTTACTTGTTTTCTGGGAGATGGCGATAGAAGTACCGAAGTATTCTCGGCAGCTTGGGCGTGAAATGTTAGGAGATCCCGTAGCTCTGGCAGTGAGCTTGCGCAGAAAGCTATACGGTGGCGTAAGTTGCGATTCTGCTGCTGCGCAACAATGGAGGAAATCGCAGCCAACGAGAGAGACTTTGAATTTGTCTCAATATATTGAGCAAGAGCAAGACAGTATCTTTTCAGACTAACCTGGGACTGCGCGGTTATAAGAAAGGGGTAGCGAGTTAGGGTTTGCGTCGTATCTGTAGAGGAGGGCAGCGTTTTTGGTTGATATTGGCAGATAAGAATGGCAGTATTATTGCCAGCTGCCCCATAGTTATTGACACACGCTGCTCGGAAATTTCTTTTCCACTGATCCGGCTGTGTGGTGATTGATATCTGACGAGACTCTGAAGGTGGAATCGCAGGATTCAGACTGGTAAAGCTTGCTTGCGGTGGGATCTGGCCATGCTTGAGCATCAACAAGACTTTCAGAGCCCCGGCTACCCCTGACGCAGCCTCCGTATGCCCAATATTGGCCTTAACGGAGCCAATATAGACTTTGTAACTTTTTGCCTGATACCTCCCACTGCTACCGAAGACCTCCCTAGCACTTTGATATTCAATTGGGTCTCCCCGCTGCGTCCCAGTGCCATGAGCCTCGACATAAGAGACATCAGACGCGTTCATAGAGGCCCGAGATAAAATGCGTCTGTATAAATCACTTTGAGACCGCAAGACAGGAACAGTAATGGAACTACTCCCATCCGACTGATTCGTCGCCGTTGCCACAACAACACCAAAAATATTATCACCCTGAGAAAGAGCATCGAGACGCTTCAGCACGATGAACCCGCATCCCTCGCCGCGAGAGTAACCAGCAGCATCTGCATCAAATGGCCGACATGGTCCAGTTGAGTTCGTCATCCCCGCAGCTGCAATATTCTGGTCTGCGGGGGGGCTCGACATGATATTTACCCCTCCAGCTAGTGCAACAGAGCAGTCCCCCAAAATGATACCGCTGCAGGCTTGATGGATTGCTGCCGCGGATGAGGAACAGGCAGTGTCGATCGTGATAGAGGGGCCTGTCCATTTGAAGTAGTGGCTGACTCGACCACTGATAAAGGCCCGTGATGTTCCTGTAAATGAGTACGCTGTTGGCGTGTTGGAATGTACATTATCTTCATAGTCAGAGTTTCCGACTCCAATATAGCACCCAACGTCACCGTCTGGATTAGGGCTGCCGAAATACCCACTCGACTCAACAGCCTGGTAAGCGACCTGCAGAGCAATGCGTTGCTGGGGGTCCATGTACATGGCCTCGCGCGGAGATATTCCAAAAAGGCCATAATCGAATTGATCAGCGTCGGCGAGGAAGTTGCCAGCCACAGTCTCTTTTCCGAATCGGCCAGGAGGAGCTTCGCCGTACATTGTCTGCCCTGTGGCAATGATGTTCCACAGCTCGTCTAGACTGTTTGCGCCGGGGTATTTGCACGCTGCCCCGATGATCGCAATTGAGGTATCTGGGTAGTTGTAGGGTTGAGTGGGCGGGGACAGTGATCCACGGATGATATGGTGATGAGGCAGCGCAGCCAGTGATGGGGGAATGCAACCCACAAGTCCTAGCTCCAAAGTAGTTATTGGCATCTGTGCTGACGGTGTAAATGAATCGATAGTTTTCGACATATCCGAGAACCACCCCGCTGGCTCTGTAAGTATTGACCGGAGACAGCTCTCTAGTTTATCCTGCCCCCATGGAACCCAAAATAGGCCAGAAGGACCAGGGGAGCATAATTGTCGTAGACTTTGCAGAAACTGATCATTATTCTTGCTGTGATACCGCCCATTAACTGGGACATTTGCCATTCGCACGCCTTCTCTTCTCAAGTCTTCTTGCAGAGAGGGCGTATCGCCGCTTGGTACCGTGATGGTTATGCTGTTGTAGTCCAGTTCAACTGATATGTAGGCCTGAGCATTACTTGCTTAGCGTAATCCTATCAAAGCTTGCATTTAAGCACGCATAGAACATACCTCCGGATACCGACTCAACACCCCCTCCACCATTTCTCTACAACAGTCCGTCCCCCACCGCGCAATAAAGCATACCATTTCAGAACAGGAGTTGGAGCCAGAATCAGCCAGTCTTTGAGCATCGACATAAGCCCCAATGCACAGTGCAAGCTTCATAGAAGCTGTAGCATTCTGCGCGAGTGCTGCCCGCGTTGGCGAGGCGTCAAGCGCTGCGGCACTCAGCGAGCCGATACAGAGGCCCTGGAATTTTGACTCCATGCCTGTTGTATTCTGAGAAGCAGTAGAATGCCGTATATGGACATGGGCATCATCACTATCATCTAAACCGAGGCCGTCAAGATACTGGGAATACTGCGCAATGTGTATTATGACCGTCAACGGAGCGAGGAGGATATTCGGCAGCGTCTCACATATCTTGAGATGTGACAGACTGTAGCTATACTCCCCATCCTCACTGTCGGTATCATGGTGCAAAAGCCAATCCCGAAAAGTGATAATCGGCTCATCTGATAGCGCCTGAAACTGGGGCTCGGTAGCTTTCAGTGCGGCCCACAGCTCCGGAAGAGCCAATACTACCTCCCGTACGGCTTGTAATTCTGGATTTGGGCTTTTCGTCAGGTAAGAGGCAATATTATCGAGAGTTTCCCGTGAGGGAGGAATTGTTTGGGAGCCGCAGACAATGAGAGAAGGGATTGAGGAGGGCATGATGGACTGGCGGTGCTAGAAAGAATTATCAAGTAAAAAATAGGGAATCATTACAGAATAATGTATGTAGTTATGCTCTTAAACTATCTTTACTGCTCTTAATCCATAATAGCTGTATCTACCCCGATAAGCATGTCCAGCCCACGGGCTCACGATAGTGCATACACTAATGTAGTGCTTACTATCAGCAATATAAATTTAGCACAGAATTAAGGAATATGAATAACTGCATTTGGAACGGAGGATATAGCGGATATACTCTCCGTTATCCGGGTAATATCGCCTTGCAGGATGCTATGCACTGCGTGCATAGCCCTTCTTAGCATGTCTCCACCAGCGCTGTAATATAGCATGCATCTGGTTCCTGCTGTACATGGTACTTTTATCTTACAAGCCATACGTACAAATCGTCATACTCCAACCTACAAGTAAGACGGCTCTGACCTGGGGTACAATGGTCCCTTGAAGCCATTCAAATATACAAAACCAGTACAGAAGGACTCGAATTAGCCTACTACACGAAGGAAGATGCTACAAACTCAGCTCCAGCTTCGACTTCAAGGCATCAGCATCTTTCATCAAATTGGGCTGCTCATCGGCTTGAGCCTAGTACTAAGCATAACATGGACAGCCTACACTATTCTCTCTCCCTACCTGCGCGTCAAAGGAAAGAGGATATTCAATGACAGAGGAAGATCCGAGCTGCTCTGGACAGGCGCAAGAAAACGCTTCCAGGCTGGGGCGCGAGATCTCTTCAAGTCTGCATTCGCGCAGCATCCGGATGCCTTCTATATAATGACGGATACAGACGTCGAATTGATCCTCAACTCCAAGTACGCGGCTGAAGTGCGCAATGACAAGCGGTTCGATATAGGCAAGTATAACGAAGATATGTTCCACGGGACGATAGCGGGCTTTGAGATGTTTGAGGACGATCATGTCCTGGAGCGGGTCTTTGTTGAGACTGTGAGGAATAAGTTGACGAGGGCGATTGGTAAGTGAAATATTTCATCTTGGATTTTCTTGTTGTAATAGAGATGCTGATATCAAAGTGAACTAGGCAAGTTCGTCGAGCCCATATCCCAAGAAGCTGCCGACGGCCTGCAGAAGCAGTGGACCGACAACACAGGTATCTGAATATCCAAACCATTCCTAGCTCCAGCTCCAGTTTTTGATAAATGCATAATAGAGTGGCACGCCCTCCCTCTGCACCAAAGCATCCTCCGCACAATCTCCCAGCAATCATCCCGAGTCTTCCAAGGGTTCCCACTCTGCCGCA
This sequence comes from Aspergillus amoenus, assembly GCA_023624915.1. Taxonomy (NCBI): domain Eukaryota; kingdom Fungi; phylum Ascomycota; class Eurotiomycetes; order Eurotiales; family Aspergillaceae; genus Aspergillus; species Aspergillus amoenus. Next base: position 193,931 of record JAMABK010000032.1, on the reverse strand, counting down.
ACCCAGACTGGCTGCGCATTACGGTGAACCATACGGTGACATTCTTCGAAGCAGCCGAGTCGCTTAAAGTATGGCCTCACCCGCTCCGGCCTCTTGCGGCCAAGTTCTTGCCTTTGTGTAGGAAGCTTCGTGCTGAGGCTGAGGAGGCGAGGGGCATCATTGCCCCAGTGCTGAAAGAAAGACGGGCTAGACGCGCACAACAAGCTCAAAAATCCATAGAGAAGAATCCAGAGAATGAGAAAAAAGATTATGAGACCGAAGACGAGGAAACACCAGGCGACATGATCGAATGGGCCGAACAAACAGCCAACGGCGCGATATACGACCCTGCGCTCTTGCAGATGAAGGTCTCGCTTGCGTCTATCCACACCACATCTGACCTCGTCAGCCAGGCCATTTTCAATCTATGCAGCCGGCCGGAGTTAGTAGAGGATCTCCGCAAAGAGGTCATCTCGGTGATTGGCCAGCAAGGCTGGGTAAAGACGGCGATATATCAGCTGAAATTGATGGACAGTGTGTTGAAAGAGACGCAGCGTTTGAAGCCGATTTCCATTGGTAGGTCCCTCTCCCTTTCTATCTTAATTATTCGAATTTGTTAATGATAGATCCTGCTTCAGGTACAATGGTCCGCACCACAACCTCCCCCGTAACGTTCACCGACGGCCTGCAAGTCCCTCCAAACACTCGAACCCTAGTATCCTGCCACAACATGTGGACCGAAGCCGTGCACGCCAACGCCGCTGAATTCGACGGGTACAGATTCCTGAAGCTGCGGCAAAAGCCAGGCCAGGAAAACTGGACGCAGCTTGTATCGACCAGTAACAACCACCTTGGCTTTGGACACGGGATGCATGCGTGCCCCGGGAGATTCTTTGCTGCAACTACGGCTAAAGTGCTCCTCGCGCATGTGGTGCTAAAGTATGATTTGAAGCTACTCGATGATCAGAAACCGGATATTATTGAACACGGGGCGGCGCAGTATGCGAATGTGTGGTGTGGCATTGGCGTGAGGAGGAGGAAGGAGGAGATTGATCTTGCTTGTCCAATGGGTACTGTGTAATTAATTATTATTCCAATAGGATTTAATGTACTGTTGAGGTACTCATATTGCTATGTCTTGGTCCTCTTGGAGTAGGTTCTTCCAAGATCCTTGAGGAATATCATCCCCGTCTTAAGGAACGACTATTATTATTCACAGCGCACAATACGCCTCATTCGGGACGACGGAAGGCCGGGCCGTGTCTAAAATAATAAGCTAAAATATACCAAGGCCTGGAACTTGGTATGCTACACTAAGTCTAGATCGCTAGATACACTTGTATAGAATCAGACCCTGAACACAGACTAAAACAAAAATACCCTGCAGCGTACAATATCACCTCAGAACGAGGAGAATCTGGTCCGTATCCGGAATAACAGAAACAGAAATACAACAAGGCCAAGAATCCCCAAGCTAGTCCAGAGTACTGTGTTCTTGGCAACGCCCTTTTTCATGCTATACTTCTCCCACCCAGGCCCTGAATACAACGATGGGGCCAAAAACGACAATTGGACTCCGTCAGCAATCAGCTTCGATGCTGTGTTTGCTGGCACGTCACCGGAATACGGCAAGTAATACCGACCAACAAGTCTCAAGGCCAGGTTCTCGCGCGCATGCAGACGCACTACCACCGAGGCGGACTTGTAGATTTCCTGCACCCTGGGGAGCCGGGATTCATTAAACGAGCGGAGAAAGGATTGGACTTCAGTCATGGAAGGGCGGTCGACGTGTTCGATGGCACTGTGGATTGCGTTCGCAAGTGCTGCAGCGTCTTCAATCGCGCAGTTTGCTCCCTGCCCTGTATTGGGTGCCATCTGCCGATACTGTTAACTGGTTGTTAATGATTAGAGAGAGTGATATACCTTGTGCATGCTATCGCCAATGCAGACAATCCGGCCGGAGTGCCATGTGGAAAAGACATTTTCTTCAAGGTTTGTCATACCAGTGACTTCTCTTCGTTCCCAGAGACTACCAAAGTTAACTCCATTCCAGATATGATCTTGGATGAAGCTTTCCGCTATTGTGTCAATATCAACTTCAGTCCATCGCGGAGCAGAGGTATACGTGTATCGCCTGTCGAGTTTCTTCAGAAGGAACCAAAACACCCGACCATCTTTGCCTGGGAATATGAGGAACGACCTTCCATCGTGCAAGCTCGCCACTTGCTCTCCAGGGCGAAGAACAGGAACTGAAGCTGATATGCCAAAAATACAGACGTAGTCAACCGTCAGACCTATATATGTTAGCCACCTTTACACCGTGATCAAGAGGTATGACAGACAGACCATCTTTCTCTCGCTCAGTTATAGAACCTGGAAGGTCTATTTCAGCAAGTCGCCACATCTCACGACGCACTCGACTGTGCACGCCATCTGCTCCGACGACAATATCACCATAAAAGGTGGATCCATCTCGAGTTCGTACAGCCATACCAGTCTCTCCCCAGATATGGTCAACAGCAACGACCGTCTTCCCAACATGCACGCGGGAAGTATCAGGAAGAGACCAGTACAAGATCTGAAGCAGCTTCCGCCGCTCCAAAAACGCCAGCGGCAGTCCAAATCTTTCTCATAGTATTAGCCGAGGGCCAAATATCGACACAGAAGACGGACAGCGACATACCGCTCATGGATTACAGTTGGCGACTGATTCGTATGGGTGAAGCCATCAGGATACGAAATATGAGCCGTAGTCAACGGCTCAACATTCCTCTGAATCGCATTGAACAGTCCCAATTGGTCTAAGATTCGTCCGCCGTGAGGTAGGATGCCGATTGAGGCGCCCTCTTGGGGAGCGATCTGCTGTCTCTTTTCGAGAATGACGTAGTCAACGCCTATCTTGGAGAGGCAGTGCGCGAGGGTCAGGCCTGCAATGGAGCCGCCAACAATTATTACTCTGAAGTTGGTGGGATGGACAATGAGTGAGGAGGAGGGCGAGGAGGTGGCTGTGGATTCCATGCTGCGTGCCCTATACATCGGGTTGATTTGATTCTGATAGAAGATAGTTCAAAATAACTTGCGTTTAGAAAAAAGAATAATAATGAATGACAAGTAGAATATGCCGTTAATTGTGTGGTGAAGCTCTGGAGATTTGATAGAAATGCAATAGAGCACCGAGTCCATCGCCCCTTCCTCACCCCTGCATTAATCGTAATTTCTTCTATATTCCTTGGATACACAGCCCGCCTTCCCTAACGGCATGATGGTTATTATGGCGCAGTACTTGGCATATTAAGTGATAGCTGTATATTTGTCTACGCTAGTCGCTAACCGGCGCGTCGGATACAGGGAAGTAGATATTGTAGTACGGCCATGTAATTTAAATTACTTGGATTGCCCAGTATAAGCACTAAGTTGGAGTTTCCACCTGGCCAGACTCAGTTGGGTAGATTGCAGGGACAGAACAGGGCACTAACAAGGGTCTGCTTACCCCGCGGAGGGCAACTAATGAAATAAAGATCAGGTTGGAAATTTGGTAATAATGGAGGGCTCGCTATAGCATGGTCTAGGGAAGTACATGCAGGAAACCTTCTCGACCTTGGGCCTGGATATATGTACCAAGTTGCTACTGGGAGATTATATTAGGGCTGTGTCCAGCTTAACAGATCAGGCGAGCTACTCATCACCAAATCAACAATGACGATGTTTGACATCTTCACCAGCTCTACCCCTCTTGCCAGTCCATTTCCCCTGACTATTGGCATCCTGTCAATCTCATTGTCTGGGGTGCTCTGGTATCTGCGGCGAGAGAAGGGACAGACTCAGGCTGCTCCCCCGGTCTATCCTTTTGATCCAACTACTTTGGACCGAAAAGAGGTATCTCACCATGTTCACTCCTCATACTATACAGACTAACAATCCTTAAATAGTCCAAATCCCCAATCCTCACGTTCGGAAACTCCATGATCCTACCAAATCGCTATGCCCATGAGATCCGGAATAACGACCTTCTCAGCTTTCGAGATGGGCTGGAGAAAGTAGGTTACGAAAATTGAATCAATTAAAATTCACTAACAACATACAACTCAGGACTTCCTAACCACAGTCCCCGGCCTAGAAGCTCTCTTCACAGGGACATTCCATAACGACATTGTCTGGGACACTGCATCAGCATTCTCGCGCAAGATAGGCTTGCTGATTGAGCCGCTCTCGACAGAGACAGGCATTTTCTTGCAGGAGAATTGGTCTGAGGATACAGGTACCTTCCTTAGTCCGCATGAATGGTAGGGAATTGCTACTAAGTGTATGAAACCAGAATGGCACGCCATCCCACTGAACGAGTCTATGCAATTTCTCATCGCCCAGCTCACAGCTCGCATCTTCGTCGGCAAAGAGCTCTGCCGCAACCGCGACTGGATCCAGCTTGCTCTGGCCTACACTGCAAACCGAGCGGCCGCGATCAAGGAGCTGCATCAGTACGGCCGCCTTATTCCGATTGTACACTGGTTTCTCCCGTCTTGCAGAGCGTTACGGGCTTGTGTTAGAGACGCTAGACCACTTGTTGAGGGTGTTTTGAATACTCAAAGGAAGATACACCAGGGTGAACAGAAGGAGGAATCACTAGATGCCCTATCCTGGATTGATGGCGTTGCCGGTGGGACTGGGGTTAAATACGATCCCACGCTCACGCAGCTCCGACTAGCATATGCAGCTGTGCATACAACCAGCGACATGATGACCAAGGTGCTGGCTGTAATATGTGAACACGACGAGCTCATCAAACCCCTCCGCGAAGAGATCGTGGCTGTTGTGAAAGAGCATGGATGGACTGAGGCGACATTGGCGAAGATGCATCTGCTTGATAGTGTTTTGAAGGAGACGCAGAGACTGGAGCCGCTGGCTAGCTGTGAGTTTCAATTTATAACCTGAAAGGTCCACGTACTAATGCGTGTGAAATAGTCACCCTCTCGCGTATAGCCCGCGAAGCCGTTATCTTGAACGACGGCACTCGCGTCCCTAAAGGCACGCAAGCCCGTCTAACAACCGACAACATGTGGAATTCAGACATCTATCCCGAGGCCGCAAGGTTTGACGGATACCGCTTCGTGAAGCTCCGTGAGCAGGATGCGGCCACTGGTGCCTCATCCGGCGGCCTCTCGTTCGTCAGTGTCAGCGCCAACCATATGGGTTTTGGGTACGGGAAACATGCGTGTCCTGGACGGTTCTTCGCAGGTGCAGAGACGAAGATTGCGCTGTGTCATATTCTGCTTAAGTATGACTTTGAACTGGAGGATAGGGAGCTCGCAGGGGCGAAGACGGACGGGATGATGATTTGGAGGGATAAGAGGGCGATGTTGAGGGTTAAAAGGAGAAGCGAGGATATAGGACTGGAGTTTTAGAAAGCTTGCTGAGAATTTTCAAGCTTGATCGGAAGAACACAATATCATGTCACGCATCTCTCGAAGTTTAAACCTAGCCCTAGCACAGCAGTCAAGCAGTCAATCTACTTGATAAATCCTAACAGCCATTTCCCCCAATAAGCAACTCAACTACACAAACAAAAACCGTCCAAACTCCCAGCGCAAAATTCTCTTTATGTAAAGGACCCCCACTCTCCGGGCGACTCTTATCAAACCTAACCAACTGCCCCAAGAACGACCACGTCCAAACCCCCATCCAACCCCCCCAAAGCCAATGCGACCCCTGGCCATATATCTGCCACCCTACAGCCCCAAGAACAAGAACCGCGAGAACCACAAGCAAGTGATGGATATACGAACCAGCCAGGACATAGGCCGAGTTTACGTTCATCTTCTTGTCGTCGACGACGTCTTGGTAGCTGTATGCGGTATTTAGGTAGAGTGTCCAGGTAAAGACGGTCACAAACATAGGAAGGCTTTGGCTTATAGAGTCCGAGAGGGGCTGTGAGTTGCCTTCCGGCTTTATTGCGAGCGTGCCGATTAGAGAGGGGTAGGCGAGTGTGAATCCGAGCAGGTACTGCGGGTAGATATGCAAGCGGCGGAAGATGGGCCGTTTGGCGAAGGGATACAGGATTGTGCTGAGGGTGACGGGGAGCATTGCTACTTGTCTGAATAGCATTTTGTGTTAATGACCTGAAAAAAAGGGTTGTCAAGGCTTGCGCGGACTTACACATTTTCTCCATCTAGCATCCATGAAACTAGCACCCAGCTTGATATAAATTGAAACGCCATCCAGACCAGCGCTTCCGATGTCGTGACGGCCCCTCTTGCAAGCGGACGGTTCTTTGTTCGAGCTACCTGTCTGTCGATGTGTAGGTCTATCCAGTCGTTCCAGACCATTCCGGCACCGCAGAATACGAAGCTGCATATGAAGCAGAGAAGGGCCTGGTTGAGGACATATTCGGATGTGACTGAGTCCGGGGAGTGGGCGATCTTGTGGGATCCGGCTAGGATGGTGGCCCAGACTGTACAGATCAAAAGGTTAGTTGAATTAAATAGAATAACAAAAAGAAACGGGTATCTACCTCCGGAAAAGGTGGCGAGTAGCGGGTTGTACCGATTGAACCTCGATAAAGTGATGAGGTCAATGGCTAGTTGGTTCGTGTTCCTCTGCTTGTATGTCATTGTCGGCTTGATGTAAGTATAGGAAGATTTCAGTAGGGATAGGCATGGGACACTAATCAGTTTGGATTACAGGTATTTAAGAATATTTGGCCGAGATAACCTACTGCATAGGAGTGCCGCCGTAAAAGCACTGGGCATTCCTTTTGAGGGCATAGTGCTCCAATACTTTTGCTATGCGGGGTTCTAGGTCAATTACTATTCATGTATAGTAATTAGGATATCCACCTTGATTTACTACGTTCTTGCTGCGCCCTAAGCTTACATATCTAGACTTGTACTTGCATGGGACTACCACAGTATAGCACGACGGAAAGGCCTTCAACGCAAACTATGCAAGCACAGTATCTACTAGTTCTGCTTCGGGTAAGCTGAAGATGTGCTTTATCGAACTACCTCAATCAAAACCCAAGCACGAGATTTAGCCTAAAGAGTCTCCATCAATGGAGGTCTCCACCGGGATGCACTCCATTCTCTTATTGACACGGCCAAAGAAACTCCGACCCCGCTTCAGTTTGGGTTATACTCTGCGCCCTGGATGGCTCATACAGGGTCCAGATTCCTACAGATATGTATAGTATAATAGATAGGGTAGAATAGTAGTATAAAGTACGTGTTTATACTCTGGTCCCTGATCTGCATAATGCACGGAGTAAACCCACGAATCCCTGTTATGTTGGGGATTGGACGCCTAAAACCCTTTCGTTCGTCAAGGATATAGTTCCTCGAAAACACCGTATCAGCTAGTACTGCATATTTAGTTGGAGGGGGAAAACAGTAATAATAAGCTCGGGCCGCATCTCCGTATCTCTTCAACGCTTCCGCCTGATCCTTGCATTCTTCTGCAGCGGACCGGAAGTTACCCTTCTGTAGCTGACTGCATGGGTGCCTAGACTCGTACATTGGCGTTGGTAATTATTGAGCGCTCATTGGTCTGTTTATAGATGGTTGGATATGCAGTGACACCATAATATATATTCTATATTAGATAAGAATGCCTAGCTTGGTATGTAAATACGTCCATCTCAAGTATTGAAAAACAAACATAGTAAATTTGAATAAATAAATGAATAGCAAACTACTCCTTCAGTTCCAGAAAATCCAATATCCCCTCCAATCCAGCTGCTTCAGCTGATCTAAACCTAGCAAGCACAGCTCTCGCCGCAGCCATCAACTCCATCAACTTCCGCCTCGTATACTCAAAACTACCCGTCTTCTCCAGAATGCAAATCGTATATCTTTTAACAGCCTCGTCATCCGTCTTCTGACGCAGGATGTTCATAAGTTCAGAGCTGCCGCTGCTGCCACTTGCGGCGCTACTCCTGATACTATGAACAATCGGGTACGAGAACTTGCCCTCGGTGATATCCTCCGCAAAACCCTTGTTCTTCGCATACTGCTCGTTCTGGAGATTCTGGTAGTCGTCGCGGATCTGGAAGATTATTCCTAGCAGGTCGACTAGCGGGACACAGTCGCTGTTCACGTTAGCAAGATCTCCTGCTTCTATTCCAGATTACAAGGATAGAAAGCGTACTCTTCAACATCACTCTCCAGCTGTATAAGCTTAATCGCAAGCCTGAATAAACCACCGGTCTTATTCGCCACCATCTCAAGGTACTCCTCCTCGGTAGGACAGGTGAGGGAATCTCTCCAGTATAGATCCATTCCCTGTCCTCTATGCAGCCGGAGGAGTTCCTCCGTGAAGATAGTAAACGCGGCGTTGCAGTTCCGCAGTTTCAGCACTTCGCTTTGCGCTTGGAAGTAGGCGTAGTTGGCGGAGTTGATTGTCTGGGGGATTCCAAAGATGCTGTGTGCGACGGGGAAGCCGCGGCGGAGCTTGGAGGAGTCTTCGATGTCGTCGATTCTGCAGGTAATGTTAGATTGCCGGAATGATTTCCAAGGGTTGAAAAGACGGATATGAGCAGGGAGGATACAGTAATGAGGCTACGTGTAGTAGCCCGACCACCCGCTTTATGATCTCTAGCTGTTCGTCGGGGATTCGGAACCACTCGTTAAACGCTGAGATGAGCTTTCCGCGGATGTCTTTGCCTGGTAGGCCTGTGATGTAGTGGAGGGGAGCGGAGATGATCTATCCGGGCTTAGTTGACGTTTTCTTGAATTATAGGCGGTATACCTCTTCTTCTATGTTATTATGTTGGAGGGTATCTGCTCCATTCGTGGCTGGGACTGTGCCCTCGGAATATGGTTTTATCATGGAAGGAGCTTGTTGGATGGAGTGTCCGTTTGCCTGCGAGTGTGGGTTGTGTATGTTCCACCGGGGTGGATGGTGCTGTTGGTATGGCTGGGGGGCATTGAAGGCGTCGAACGGGTCCATTGTGCTGGACATGATAGATAGTTTGAGTTGAATCTGTAGAAGCACAGATAGAATGCAGTTATTGGTATTAAGATAGCCTTCGTTTATATTCTGCAGGTAATTCTAAGAACAACGAGACTGCCCATTAACGATGGATATTGATACAGAAACTCGGGGTTAAAGACAGCTGGAGGTAATTCCCAATACTAGTGACAACATAAAAACATTAGCTTTATATTGTAACAGAAGATAAGCGACTTGAGGATCCTGTTGGAGATGCATGTTATGAATTAGGGCTGGCCAGAACAACCCCGCACCAGCTGCGTGTCTGAACCGGTAATACTCTGCGCAGAAACAATAATTATCCACTTAACATGAGCTGAGAATAGACACGGAGGATATTCCGAATTATTATGCGAGGCTGAGGGCTCTGCAATGCAGCTGCAGGGGCCTCGATCCATAGCCATCCTTCACACTTCCCCTCAATCCAAGATGATAGAAAGCGTCTTCCCAGATTCCAAACCTCGAAACAACCACCAGCACTCACCTCTATCCATCATGGAAGAAGGCTGGGACTTCGACTCCTCCCCTCCCTCATTCAAACAAGTCCAGCCCCTGTTGCTAACCCTCTTCTCCCTCTCCGGCACAGGCTGGCTCATAAACTACATCACCACGATCCGCACCGCATATCGCGACCGCACCCCAGGCGTGTCCCTGGTAGCCCTAACCAACAATCTAGCATGGGAACTCGTCTTTGCGATCCTGCACCCGCCGCCTCTGCCCGTCGCGAAAGCTATACTACGTTCGTGGCTATTTGTTGATATCTTTGTGATATACACCACGGCCAAGTTCGCGAGAGCTTCGTCGAGTAGCTCCAATGCACCGCTTTTGCACAGATATCTGCACCTGTTTGTGCTTTCTGGGGTTTTGGGGTTCTTCTCTGGACACTGGGCTCTCTCGGTGCTGCTTAGCCCGATCAAGGCGTTTTATTGGAGCGGGATGATGTGCCTGGTGACGATGAGTGGGACGGCGCTGGGGATTCTGGTTCAGAGGGGTCATACGCGTGGGATGTCATACGGGATGTGGTGTGTTATATTCAACTATAGACAGATGGGATAGCTAACTTGGATTGTACAGGCTCTCGCGGTTCATCGGGTCGATATTTGCGGTGGCGAGTTTGTTTCTGCGGTCGACGTACTGGCCGCAGGTATGGGGGTGGTCGGATAATATCCTGATGCGGTGGTTCTCAGGGGCGTTTGTGGTGTTGGATGGGCTGTATGGTGTTTGCTTTTGGTATACTCGGCGGGTTGAACAGAGGCAGAGAGACAAGGTGGACTAAGTTCATGACTTAAACAGATCTAGAACGGGATAAAGCTGATTCCGTTCAGTTGTGGAATTGATAAGACAATCATTACTACCCTAGCTAACCAACTTAACTTAGATGTGCCTTCGCAGGAACAGCAGCGACCCTAAACCCATGCCTAGGAGCATGCACTCTCACCGAAACCTCACCCTCAGTCGTATCCAGCGTAATCTCTTTACTGGTGAACCCAACAAGCTTCCCTTTTGTTTTATGGTTCGCCCCAGTATCAGCCGGCCACAGCAACACCTCCTGTCCCTGATAGAGCCCCTGGGCCTTAACAACGGGATCATTCTCCTCTACACGCGCCTCATCTTGATCTTCAACACCAGCCTTCCCAAGCCACGCAGCAACCTTCTCCCCCGAAACGGTCTGGGGCCTACGCAACCCCTTCTGCGCCTCCCCCACAGCCCTCTCAAACCTCTCAACCCAGCTATACACCTTTGGAAACTTCTCCGCAGTAATATGTTCCTCAGGAACAGCCCCGGGAATGCTAAAAAGCCAATGCAACGGCCAAACCAGCTCAATATCCGCCAAGGTCGGGTCCTGCGTTTCCGCAACCCACTGCCGCCCATCAGCCAGGAGGGTGAATTCCAAGAACTCGAGTGTCTTCTTCACCTCGACGATAGCGTCATTGCGCGCGGGGAGGACGAAGTGCTCTGCGAAATTAAAGCCCGGTGGGCCACCGAGCATCTCGGCGCGGTCTTTTAGGAAGGCTTCGTCGTGGATTAGAGGGGTTGACGGGAGGAGGACGCAGACGACGTTTTTGAAGAGTGGGGTGTCGAGCGTGTAGGAGGCGAGGAGGGCGGTGAGGGTGTGTTGGGAGGGTGTTGCGGTGGATTTGAAGGGGGGTTTAGTTGTGGATGATGGGGTGAAGCGTTCGAGGCGGTTGAGGATTAGGGGGGTGTCGAGGTAGACATCGCGGCCGATGGCGAGTAGGGGGATGCGGCGGTAGCGGATGCCGAGGCGGGCGAGGTCTGGACGGGGGAGGATGTTTGGTTGGATCTGTTCATGTTAGCTGCTGAATATTATATATTATAGGGATTATTATAGTGACAAGGTCCGTACGCATTCATCATAGGGGATGCCGCGCAGGGCCAGATAGTACAGGACTCTGGCTGCGAAGGGCGAGCCTGGATAGTGGAACAGGACAGTGGGGGGTTGGGAAGCCATGAAGAACAATGGAATTATGAATAAAAAGGAACAATGGGATTGTTAGAAGAAAGATAAAAAGGAGATGACGATATATTGGCCCCGCTCTAGTTCCTCGGTAGCTCGGCTTATATCCACTTTTATGATAACATATGAAGAGCATACCGCTATGATGATAATTATGATAACATGAATCTGAACATGAATACACTGGATATTTAACCAGCTGGAGCTTTCCCGGCGGTATAGATATGCCTCCATCCAAGTTATGTATACCGTTCTGATCTCCGCGACGCAGGGCGCGTCATAGCCAAACTCACCGAGCCACTTGAACAAAAAAAATAAAAAATAAAAATAATAATTAAAATTAGAATTAAATAGATAGATTCAACATGGAATAGATGGTTTATTTATGCTAGATAACTTATACCGGTGTGTTGTAATAAATTGTTGGCTTAACTGTCGCTCCCTGCCATCTGGGTAGTTCAGCCTTTAGGGCTTCCCTTGTCAGTGACCACAGAGCAGGCTTGCATCAGCCAGTTATATAAATAAAGAGACCAGGCGATCTGTATAAAAGCTTAAAGCTTATACCAGTGGGTCCGAGGTTTATTAATTCGAGAAAGAAACAGACATATTCTAATCCCCTCGGCCCGCAGTGGATTACAATATCATCCCAGCATATTTAAAGCCATCCCAACAATCCGAGAAATCAGGACATGCTTATTTCCAACTTAAATAATTGGGATCGCCCTTGGAATTTACAACAACCTCTGGTATAACGACACTTAAACATGATCAACATTTTCATTACTCCGTCCCATGAATGGGAGAACCACCACTGGGCAGTCATCACCGCAATCGCCGGCTATACAGCACTGGTCTGGCTTCTCCGACACCGTCGCATGAAGCAGATCCAGGCCCCCTTCAGTTCCGGAAACAGACAGCTATCGTCCATGACAGTCAAGGAATCGTACGAAATTATCGAGCAGCTCCAGACCCTCGAATTCCCATATGCATTTTCCAAGGGTCGGCGGATGGCTTTGTTAAAGGTATGGCCGCGGCATACCCAGTCACCGAGCCAGTGACTGTGAGTCTAATCTAATATCTTGTCTAGGCTGGAGGAATCCCAAGCATGTCCAAGCTATTCGCAGTTACAGGCCAGAACAACAAGCGCAATGCCGGGAGACGCGCAGTCGACACCGAGATCCTCCTGCGGGAGGCCCAGTCCAAGCCGCGCGATTCTGACCGATACGCAGCGGCCGTGGCAAGGATGAACTATCTGTAAGACAAGTGACCCTAGGAGCTAAAAGAATATGTTCAGTCTCGCTAACTTGGGATCTCAGGCACTCACGCTATCGCCGTGCCGGTAAAATCACCGACCCCGATCTCCTGCACACACTAGGCGATGGCCTCGCAGAGATCCTAAATGTCGTCTCCCGAGAGGAATGGCGTGATTTTACAAACGTTGAAAAGTGCGCACTGGGCGTGTTCCATCGTCACCTGGGCGAAGACATGGGGATCCCATTCGACCCACTCCCTTCAGCATCAGAAGGCTGGACCGATGGAGTGCATTTTGCCAAGGAACTGGTAGACTGGACAGTCCGCTACGAAGAGGAAGTTGCGAAACCGGTGGCGACAAATGACCAGTATGTCAGGGTTTATGTTGATTCGGCGCTCTCGTCTCTTCCTGGGTTTTTGAGGACAGCTGTGCGGAAAGTATTGGGATATGCTTTGGATGATGTCATGAGGACGAGTTTGTGGTGAGTCTCGAGAAACATATTCTACGTATTCTCTCAGCTTACTCTTTTAGCATTGAAAAACCCGGTCCATTGTTCTCCTTTGTGCTGGGTTTTATCCAGGAAGCACGGAAACTGTTGCTTCGATACCTCGCACTTCCACGCCCATCGTTTCTTGCTGTCAAACCGGTACATGACACGCCGAACCCTGAGACGAAATTATATAACTTCGAAAGAAAGGGCTTACAGCCATGGTATATGAAGGCCAGTTTTGGGTCAAAATGGGGACCTGCCGCGTTGCTGGTCAAAGCCTTCGGAGGGAGGGTGCCCGGTGCACAGGGAGACCGATATATATCTCAGGGATACGATCTGATGACTATTGGTCCTGAACCGCAGAAAGGAAATGGAATTGAAGAGATGGAGCTGGATATCGAAGCCATCAAGGCGAAGGGTGTGGCTACCTGTCCGTTTTCTCAAGCGAAGTCTGGGGCTTTTAATTAGGGTAGACTGTTGCGTTCTAGTTAGGTAAAAGTAGGAAGCAGGTAGAAGCCGTATCACCAAGTCTTATTCAATGAATAACTGGGATAAGTTGAACCACCGGGCCTCCACGGAGATTGCCTGCACGCCAAGGTCTTGGAGCCTTTAGGGCAAAACACCACCAATGGAATACTGTCAACTATGTTGGCTCAGGCTCGCTTGAGCACCTGCAACCTCGCTCGCGCCCAGTGCCCGGAGTAGTGCCCAATGAACGGCACACGCAGAGATCATGTTAATAATGGCCCCAGTTCAGGCCCCGTTCAGGTCCCATTCTGGCCTAGCCCGGCCGGAGGATTAAAAGAGCCTTAAAAGAGCCCCATGCCAGATCTGATTTATCTGGATAAACAGCCGATCATGTCCAGTCCCATCCCTCTCGACCCAATACCAAGGGTGTCGCAAGACTCGTATGCCTCAGTTAGAGACAGAGACCATGAGAGACCGCCGAGTATCAACGAAGACATCCCACCTCACTATGAGCCCCCCAAAGAACAAACCCAGATGGAACTGCACCGCCGCTCTCTGCAGGCTCTTTTTCTAGCATTGTTTTATGCGGCCCTCGTGCTTGCTCCATGGGTGATTGTTTGCATTCTCGCAGACCGTCCAATTACCACCGACCGCTATGGCGCCGTCACCGGGTATTATAAAGCCCACTTGTACGGAAACGATGACCCCCATTCGCCGTATAGGAAGAATGAACGCTGGTACCACGCTGCCCAGATAATCCAGGTCATCGCAAATGTGCTCACTTTACCTCTGATCTCCACCATCTGCGCTAGGGCTGCAGTTATCTTCATGCAGCGCCAGCAAAACCTCACAATGCCGCAGCTCATGACCCTGGCAGACAGGGGCTGGATGGATCTGGCAACATACAGACGGATCTATCTTATGCAGTGGAGTCACTACGGCAGCCCATTCCTCCTATTCGCACTACTGGTCAGCCTGCTAGGGCTGATTATCTCGCCGATCCAGTCCATATTCCTGACCTCGCAGGCCGTCAAAGTCCCAACCGAACACCAGCGAGTGTCGTCTCTTTGGGACCTCCTTACCCACGTCCAAACCACCTCAGACCCATCCAGCGAGGATAACAATCTCGTCACCGTCATGACCCGCGCAGCCCTAACAACGACAACCACCGACGAGCTACATTCCCAGCTCTGGCCTGGCGCAAACGTCTCCTGCGACCCTTCAACGTACGAATATTCCTATCAACAAGACGTCTGCTCGCGCAAGGGCGCAACCTTCCAGAACATCTCCGAATACCCGGACCCATTCCTCGCCCAGCTCCCAGCCAACTTCCACACGGGCCTCCTCCGCCAATTCCTACCGCGGATTAACTCGACCGCGCAGGTTGAGTCCATCGCCGAAGCCGAGTTCCCTGAAGATTGTGATACACTGCCAGGCGCTTTCTTCGTGGAGTATACCAATACAACGCAGTACTACAATACAGTGCAAACATGGGGATTGAAGGCTTGTATGCCGGCGGATGTCATGCAGTCGCCGTGGAAGGCTACGCGAGATCGCCATGACTTTGTCGAGGAGCTGTTTCTGGATGTGAGGCTGGATGAATACAGTTCTACGGATAGGAGTCGCGCGATCTATAGAATCACGCTTGCCACGACAGCCGGGTACTTCGAGCTGCCGAACTATATGAACGGCGGTGTTGCCGGGTTCTTGCTGGATAAAGACCCGGATGCGCTTTGCGACGACTATTGTGAGGATCAGGGGGCGTCTATTTCGGAATCAATGTAACTGCCATTACTAACCTGCCACTATTAATACAGCATTTTCACTTTGCTAACATTGCTAATTGTAGATACAAGCGGCAGACCGATATAAGACCAGCCACAGGCGACGTCCAAGTCGTGAAAAACAAAGGCCCTCTACTAACAACAGCCCTGGCCCTCTTCGGCGAAGGCTCCTACATCGAAACACGCGCTAAACACCCAGAAATCTACAGCGCCCTCGTAACATACAACAGCAGCACCAAGGACCGGCCCAGCAGCTTCTACGCCTGCAGGGACCTCGTCCCCCTCGGCCACCTCGTCTCCGACAGACCCTCCAACATAAACAACTGCATCCTAAACTCCGACGGAGACTGGCCAGACGTGCGAAATCTAATTGCAGACTGGCTGATGAACTTCCTAGCGGAGCCCGAGCGGCTTGAGAACACATTCAACGCGGCGGCGTTCATCGCGACGAAGAAGTGGCTTGAGAATCCGGCTGTTCGGATTTCGTTTCCTGAGGACCGGAAGGTTAGTTTCGATATGGGGGCTGATACGCAGGTCCCTGTTATTTCGCGCGCGGGTGTTATTGTGGGTTCGTTGCTGCTGGGGATTAATGTCCTGGGTGTTTTGGTGCTGGGGGTGTATGCGGCGTGGTCGCCGCGGTGGACAAGGGTGCTTGATTCGTTTGCCATGATGAGGATTGGGGGTGCGATTTCGCGGCATGTGCCGCTGTTTATGGCGTATAGGTTGGATCTGGTGAAGGAGTTGAGGACACAGCCTGGGTGGATGGGGGACCAGATGCCTGAGAGTGAGAGTGTTGGGATGTTGGGGCTTGGGGGGCCGTTGGTGTTAAGGAAGGGGAGGAAGTATGTCTCGTATCATAAGGAGCCATTGCACTAGAAGTTTATACTCTGCCTCTCACGGCATGCTGTCATTCTATAATAACCGACTCAGTGTGTATCCCCCCCAGCCCGCAGAATGTATACTCAATATCCAACCTCGCCGCAGATCGTTGAAGGTCCCCTGGGATATGCATAAAAGACAGTGCCTCGATTCTGCGCCATACAGGAATCTGTTCCATGTACTCTCCCATTTGCCCCTCTTCAATTTCAATGACCCGCTCAACCACCCTAGCAGTAGAGATACTATCCCACGACGCCTCGCGAATGAACTGCCGGCGGAGAATCCGCAAGACCTCACGCCGGACGGTAGGATGTCGGCATTTGGCGCCGATTATATAGAGGACGGGCATGAATCCGATTTCTGGGGTAAAAGTTGACGTTGACGACGAGTACCGCTCATGCGACGCCGCAACTTCATCCGCTAGTGCGATGCATTTCTGGAACTGAGGCAGGAAATTGTCATAATCCATTTCTCTGCCCGGACCGTATCCACGGAGGAGAATGCATGCTATTGTATGTTGTAAGCGGAGCAGTGATACAAGAGGGCCTTTAGTTTCAAAGGCCGACTCTGAGCTGCGGAGGAGGGTTTCAAAAAGACCCTCCCACGTCTCCAGCTGTGCCAGAACGAGGTCCTTGAGTGAATAAGGTAAAGCTGGCATCGTACCCGTCGGGCACATTTGCTGTTCCGTATTGCGCAGCCTCATTACCTGGGCAATGAGGATCTGGAGATAGTCGGCTGCTTCGTCGAGTGAGCGAAAGGTACTATCACGGAGGGCAAGGGATAGGAATGTCTCTTCGATGCTGGTCGGAGTCCAGTCGACCAGGAACATGACGGCCTGCATGTCCAGACGGCGAATCTGTTCTGTGACTTGGTTAATAACCGCGGGAACTCCTGAGTGAGTATTGTAGGTACAGTTGTCGATGAGAGCAACACCTCCGCGCAGGTGTTTCATTGCTTGTACGTCGTCGCCTGCTAGATGATCAAAGCAGGTAAAGAGATAGCAGACCAGCAGCGTGACAGCTGTGGTTTCGGGATCACCACTTTCAGTGTTCAACAGGTGTTGGATGGCGCGGTTATAATGAAGCAAAGGCGTTTTATCCCGCAGTCGTTCTTTCAAAGCAGGCGGTTGATACACTCGACTATCGGAATGATCTAGGTAGGCTCGGTGCATCAAGGCCAGTGCAATGGCAGCATGTCGCACTGATGGCACAGTTTGGGAGAAAAGCATGAGGGTATTCCGCCACTCCTCACAGGGGCGGTATTCATTGAGATGCTTGATCGAAATATCCCTGAAAAAGGAGATTGCCTCCGCCTGGGTTGGCTCAGTCATAGGCAAGATCAAAAAGGATCCGAGATTTTGCAAGCATTCCGCACTGTCGCAGCTATCTACTCTATCGGCGATCTCCTCGTTTTTGGAAGCGTTGTAGCCATCGCAGGAACGGCCGGTAGAACGGCATTTCAAGCACGAAGGCCGAGATAGATCGCATTTAATCCGTCGTATCCTGGGATGTCAGCTGAGTCTTTGAACACAATCAATCGCTCTGTAGAAAAACGTAAAGAAGCATACTTGCAAGTCTTACAACCCAGTCTTGACTTTGGAGAGAACTTGCGAGGCTTTCTTCTCCAGGCGTGAGTGTCCTTCCCTTCCATCGGAGCTGGCAGAGATCATGAAGCATCAGCAGGAAAGAACTCGAACCATGCGGGGAATAAAAATAGCTTAAATTAACCAGTGGGGGCTGTGAGTGTCATTGGCCAGTTCGTACATGCGGGTCTGATCGACATTGCAGCCTGCAGGTATACAAGAGATCACTGGTTATACTAGTGATCGAATATTGACTGGCTTGTTCGTACAAGTGGACACAGGAGCAGGAATTCGAGTTGGGAATGGAACTGCCTTGAATATGACTAGATGCTGCAGCATAAATAGTCCAATATCGCAGTTTCAGCTCAAGCACTGAACGCAAAACTCAAGATACAATGCGACTCTCGAAAGCCCTCCTTTTCCTAGGCTTGGGACTGAACGCCCACAGTGTGCCTGTCTCTGGATTTGACAATGTGAGTGACTTTACCGTAAAAGGTTCGAGCTGACCATCTAGATTGAACCATCGGCCGACCTCATCTGGACACCATGTTTCGATACCCTTAACTGCTCCAGACTGCGGGTTCCTTTGGACTACGCAAACAGAGACCTTGGAACGACGTCGATTGCTTTTATCAAGCTTGCTGGAAAGAATGCCACCATCAACTCTCCAAGCATTGTGATCCTCCCTGGTGAGTTCATTCCATCATTCATGCAGCTTTGTCCAACTAAATGTTCTAGGCGGCCCCGGTGGCTCTGGCGTCGACCTACTCCTCTCGTACCAGAATCTCATCGGGCAGATGTTCGGAGAGCAGTACAACTTTGTCTCCTTTGATCCTCGCGGTGTGAACAACAGTGGCTTGCATCTCGACTGCTTCAACGATGCAGAAGCAAGATCGGCTTTCTATCGACTGCACAGAACAGGCGCTACCAATGTCTCCTCAGAATTGCTTGAGGAGCAGTTCTATTCAAGCTCCATCTACGGTGAATGGTGCAACAATGCCGTCGGGACCAGCTCTCTCCATTCATACTATGTCACTACCCCAGCAGTTGCCCATGACCTGCTCGCATTCATTGAGGCTGAAGCTGAGCTGGTTGGTAAGTCACCAGAAAACGCCAAACTGTGGTGCTATGGTATTAGTTACGGCACTGTAACCGGCAGCACATTCGCATCCCTGTTCCCTGACCGCGTAGGGAGAATGGTCCTCGATGGTGTTCTGAACGCAGAGCAATACTACACTAACTACTGGACGGACAATGTGGATCAAATGGACGAGGCTATGCAGACATTCTCGACCTTTTGCCACTCCGCCGGACCAGAGAAGTGCTCATTCTGGGGCCCTACACCGGATAATATCACGGCAAGAATGGATGACATCGTCCGCCAGCTTCAGAACCATCCCGTCGCATTAAGCGGTGTTGGATCAGGCCTGCCGACAATGGTCACCCATTCAGACTTGAAGACTCTTTTTCTGAACACCCTCTACAGCCCACTGGAAATGTTTCCAGGGATGGCAGACATTCTTCACCAGGTCGAGCATGGCAATGTGTCTGCACTGGCGGGCACATATGACCAGTCGAACTCTATATCCGATGCCCGTCTCGCCATTACGTGCACCGATTCGTACCGAGGAAACAGGCTTACTACCTTGGACGAGTTCAAGACTTGGGCAGAGTACTTCGTCTCCAAGAGCAAGTACACAGGTGATATATACCCCAGCTTACTGGAGGGTATCTTATGCCGGTCATTCAATCCGCAGTTGCCTGACAGCATGATCATTCAAGGTAGTCTCTTTCTGTCTTTTTTTTTTTTTTTCAACATGAAGCAAGTTTAATATTTTTAATAGACGAGATAGGTGCACTTGACAAACCTACGTCGTTCCCGATCCTCTTTACGAGCAATACCATCGATCCTATCACGCCATTACTATCGTACGTTCCAAATCATCAACACTGGCATATCACTAACTATATTACGTATAGGGCGCGCAAGATGGCCTCTAAGTTTGCCGGGTCGGTAGTTTTAATACAAGAAGCCGTTGGTGTAAGTTCATTCTCAACCCTACGCCATTAACCAGAGTCATGCTTACAGTATTCGCGATCAGCATACGGTCATCAACCAAGGAGCGTCGGACTGTTACTTTGGACATATCCAGGCGTATTTCCACGGAACAGTTCCCTCGTCCAATACTACATGTCCCCGACAGTATATTCCCTTCATAGATGCCTCCCCCTTTTAAGGCTGTTAACCCTGTCGAGACAAATCAACGAGGTAGATATATTATACCATTATAGTAGAGTAGTATTGGTTGGCCCTTTACTTCAATATTACTACTTTTTGTGTATATGCTGAGCCGACATAGGATGCATTCTGTATACTCGCTTTCATTATACTAACCAAACTGGTACGATAAGTCCATAATTGGCGGAACATTGCCCCGGGCTTGTTGTCTTGCAGGGGATGGTCCCTGCTGTCACACCGCAACCTTCTCCCACCAGCCAATAGAAGAAGGGCAAATATTTGAAAGCCGATAGCCAGGTTTTTGCATTCAGCTCGGGCATTCTTGCCAGCACTCCTGACCCTGAGCCCTCGGGTTCTGTCATACAGACCGACGAGACCTGGGTTACCAGGGGTGGAAAGAAGTTGTTCGCTTGGCCTCCAGATTTCCCACCCAGTCTGATGGAGACCCACAAGAATACTATTGCATTGGGAGGACTTAGCGGCGAAGTTGCGGTTCTCGAGATTGATCGCTGAGGATATCCAGTCAGCCATCTTCAACTTTCAAGTTCAGTGAAAACAGTCCTTTTCTGCTTGATTACTTAGGGCACTGAGTCTAGGCTGGGCATCGCCATAAAGGAGCAGACGTTGTGGGCATAGCCAGGATTTTATATAGGAATTGATAATAGATTAATACTGAATGTATTCTTTATAAAGAGAAGAGCTCCTCCAGGCTGAGTTAGTCTCAAGTTTACTCGGCTTACAGAGGAGGAAACGCATTCACCTCAAGTGGACTTAGTCCAGGTCGAGGGAATATCTGATATAGCAATATACACATAAATATCATAAATTATCTGTATATTAAGGCTGAAGGTAGGACCATTCATCAACAACCGAAGGAAGAAAGCCCGGCATTAATAAGGAGTCATCCGCAAGTCCTCCCTGCATAACGGTATCCCAGTTCGAACCGAAGAGATAATTATTCATCAGGCTACTATCTTCCTGTGTTTCCCCTTCTCGTAGGCACATCGTTTTGAAGTGTAGTCCCATTTACCTCCGACTGCTGAGACGAGGCACCATTCAGTGAGTTGTCCTGGTGTCTCATATTGAGAAAGTCAAAGATCTCCATTGCCCATTCACCGGGCTGATGGTCCATAAAGCTAAGCATGTCAAGATTCTCATTCAGCCTGGCGGTTAACCACCCCTGTGATATCTATATAGGTAATGGACGTGTTCCATATAGCCGGATATTTCTGGTATTTTTCTGTGAAGGCAGTGGATGAAAGAGAAAGGTGCGAATATCCGGCAGTCGCTGCAGGAGGCAGACTAATATAACTAGATAATGTTGCTCTCTGAAGGAGCCTTGCACTGTCACGCTCAGCCGCACAAGGCTTGGGGCAAACGCGTAATATGCATTGACAGCAAGGCAGATTGGAGCCTCATAGAATCTGTATTAGGCTAGCACCTCAGAGATTCTGCCCAGCATTCACCCGGGTTACACTCCTTGACCAATAATGATACCGACAGCTTGCGCAGGCTGAGAGAAAGTAGCCCGGGCGTTTTTACCCCTCAGATCTGCATTGGATACGTACAACCTCTTCTTGGGATACTGATATCTAATTCTCGACACACATGAAAGTGGGGTATGCAGCTGGGCATTATGGACCAGATAGGTAGTAGACTGATTCTATGGTCACTTAACAGTCATGGCGGATGGAAAACAGTCTTCTTTTTAACGCACTCTTATAAAGAGAATCGTTATTCTCCGGCATTAATGTATCATAGATCATGAGCCAACAAAGCCTAATACATCTGCAAAGTTTGACACCCACTTGGCTTGTAAGTTATCTTTCAAGGAAATTGTTTCGTCCTTTAAATTATCTTCCCACTCATCTCTTCCAGTAGAGTTCCACAGGAGATCATTACTTAGCAGTAGGAATTAGAGCTCTCTTGCATGTAGCAGGATATTATCTATAGTAAAAGAGTTTACCTTTATACAAAGTTTATAGAGTGCTATACTGAACTATTTAAGTTCTTTGATACCAACCCAGATAAACAAGGGCAGGTCAGATTCCTTATACCTACTTACTGGACAGACAATATTGATCAAATTGACGAGGCTATAGAAACATTCTTAATCTTCTATTATTTTACTAGGCCTGATAAGTGCTTATTCTAGGGTCCTATACTAGATAATATTACAGTAAGAATAGATAATATTATCTACTAGCTTTAAAACTATCTAGTTATATTAAGCAGTCTTAGATCAGGCCTGCTAATAGTAGTTACTTATTTAGATCTAAAGACTACTCTATTAATATACTATATAATCTATAGGTAATATTTCTAGGAATAGCTAATATCCTGTACTATACTAAGTATAGGAATATATCTACTTTTATAAATATATATAACTAGTTAAACTCTATAAGTAATATCTATCTTACTATTATATATACTAATTTATATTAATAGAATAAACTAACTATCTTAAATAAATATAAGTTATAGATAGAGTACTTAATCTCTAAAAGTAAGTATATTAGTAATATCTACCCTAGCTTACTAGAGAGTATCTTATACTAGTTATTCAACCTGTAGTTACCTGATAGCATGGTAATTAAAGGTAGTCTCCCTCTCTTTTATCTTGTA
This sequence comes from Aspergillus amoenus, assembly GCA_023624915.1. NCBI lineage: Eukaryota > Fungi > Ascomycota > Eurotiomycetes > Eurotiales > Aspergillaceae > Aspergillus > Aspergillus amoenus. Next base: position 171,175 of record JAMABK010000032.1, on the reverse strand, counting down.
AAACAAAGTTAATTAGTAATGCAGATAATATAAGTGTATATAAGCATACCTCCTTCCCGATTCTCTTTATAAGTAACACTATTAACCCTATCACGCCATTACTATTATATATTTAAAAATTATCTATATTAGATGTTTCACTAACTATGCGCGCAAGATAACCTCTTAGTTTTCCGGATCGGTGCTTTTAGTGCAAGAAGCCGTTGGTGTAAGTATTAATTCCCATTCCTACGGAGTCCACGCTTACAGTACTCCTGAATCAGCATACGGTTATCAACCAGGGGGCGTCAGACTGTTACTTTGCACATGTCCAGGCGTATTTCCAAGAAATAATTCCCTCATCTAATACTACATGCCCTCGCCAGTATATTCCTTCCATAGATACCTTCCCATTTATGCCTGCGGCCCGGGTGTGAGATTAGGGCTGAAACTGCTTTAGGTTGGAGTAGCTAGCGTGTCGCATAGAAATTGATTGGGCAGATGAATTAAACAAATTATGGTGTTTATTAATTTTCCAGAGCAAACTATTTGTGTGATGCAATGCCGCCTTTCGTTTGTTCGTTGAATACTGAAGGTGATGAGATTATGAATATACCCGCGGCTACTTACTGGCACCTGTAACAGCCCCATGTTACGTACAAAACACGAGGCCTTCATTATTTCTATCGATTATATTGCTTCGGTGTTCTGATATATGGTTATATACCTTTCGTTGACTTCATTTCTCTGTTTAGCAGGTCGCCTTTCCTTGCTGTAAAATAATGGCAGCCTCATGTTACAGTATATGCGCCTTCTGCGAGGCAAACAATTTATGGTGTGATGCCTCTTTTGGCGGATTTCCATGTACAAGATGCCGGTCCATGAGAACATCATGCTGTGCGCGTGGTAAAGTTCCCATTAGGTATGCGTTTTTCCACGGCAGTTGGGGGGTATTCGATCGGATATAGCTGACTCCAGACCTGTGGTAGTCCTAATAGTCCCTCTGGGAGTACTTATGGTAGGAGACATAATCTCTGTGAGATTTAGAGCTAATAATGACTTATCAAACTCAGCGGTGGGGATTCAGCCCGAGACTGAAAGTGAATACCCACGAGGCATGGCCGAGGACTCTCAGGTTCATCTCACAAAACCTCTTGATAATCTCGTCACAGAGCTGCATGACTTCCTCGGGTTGGGCCATTCATCTCTTGCTTTTGTGCCTGTCTTACCGCAATTCATCCAGAGATTACCGGAAAATGTCCCAGAAGAAGATATGGAATATCTGGAGATCAAGGGAGCTTTCCGCGTGCCAGACACGATCTTTCGGCATGAACTACTCAAAGCCTTTGTTGAGAACGTCTATCCGTTTCTTCCCGTTTTAGATTTGGAATCATTTCTCCTTCCTATCGTTTCCAATGACGGGGCGCAGCCCGTTAGCTTGCTCCTGTTCCACGCTGTTATGTTTTCGGCAACAGCGTTTGTTGAGCTGAAGCATATCCACAACGCTGGATATGAGACCCGAAAGGAAGTACGCGAAGCGTACTATAGGAGAGTCCGAGTATGTTGGGACGCTTATTCTCCCTGGAAACAGACAGACACGATAGACATTGTGTGTTCTAATCTTGCAATGTAGGCGTTTTACGACTTTGACATTGAAAGAGATCGGGTGGTTCTTATTCAGGCCCTCCTGCTCATGACCTATTGGCATGAAACCCCGGATATCCCCAAGGACTCTCAACACTGGCTCAACGTGTGCTGGTCGCTCGGGGTGTCAATCGGCCTCGACTGCGACCCTTCAACGTCAGCCATGGCCCCGCAACTTCAGAAAATATGGAAACGCCTTTGGTGGTGTCTGTACACTCGGGATATGTTACTTGCGCTGAATCTACGACGGCCATTGTGCTATGTGAAGGATAATCATGAGCAGCTTCCCCTAGTCTGTGTGGAAGATTTCAGTATCGGCTACCATTCAACCAAGATAATCGTGGCACTAGGCGGCTGTAACTTGCTGCAAAATATCCAGCTCCAGCTTCAATTGGCGGTGGGATTCATTGAGAAAGCAAAGTTGTCGATGCTCATTAACAGAGTACTCCTTCTCCGTGACCACCAGAAGGAGAATTGGTGTCAAGAGTCGTGCACTGATCGAGGATGGGAAGCGGTTCAGAGTTTACAAGCCTGGTGCGAAGAGCTTCCTGTAGAGCTTCAATACGCGTCCCTACAGTCAGACTCAAACAATCTGGACCATGCAACGAAGCTCCTCCACATACAACGTGCGTGGATTCGAGTGATATTCCTCGCAGCTATAGGAACGCTCCATCGAGAAAGCCAAAGTCCACCGGGAGTGCAGTATGAAAATATTATACGCGAGACATCGTCGATCTTGCAGGACCTGAATCAACTTGGGCTTGTCCAATATCTCCCAACTACAACGGTTGCATTGCTTGTGCCAGTCCTCGCAAGGCAAGTCCTTAAATTTAGGGACAGCAAAGGCTGTGTTGTTGGAATTGAGGATTTTGAACGATTCTATCAAAGCATGCAGGTTTTGGGCACATTTGGCCAAGTCTACCCCTCTGCAGTTACCGTACAGAGTTTCTTTGAGGGAGCTCTCCGCAGTGCAAAGCAGGGTCCCAGTTATATATCCATGCCGTCAGCCATTCGTAGCCTGCTTACAGAGGAGGAGCAAAACGAATTCGTCTCAAGTGGACTTTGTGGAGTTCGAGGGAATATCTGATATAGAAAGATAATAAGATAACTATCATAAATGCATATCTGTATACTTAAGGCTGAAGGTAGGACCATTCATCGACAACTGAAGGGAGAAAGCCTGGCATTAGTAAGGAGTCATCTAAAAGTCCTCCTTGCATAACTGTTTCCCAGTTAGACCCGAAGAGGTAGTTATTCATCAAGCTACTGTCTTCCTGCGTTTCTCCTGGAACCAAGTCCGCGGGCATATTGGTGTGAAGTGTAGTCGCATTTACTTCCGACTGACGAGGCGAGAGGCTACCATTCCTCAGTGAGTTGTCCTGGTGTCTCATGTTAAGAAAATCAAAGATCTCCATTGCCCATTCACCAGGTTCCCAGAATTCCTTGACTTCGTTTAGAATAACGCGGCAGTTGTCCAAGCTTGCACGTGCCATTTGAGCTACTACTGGGGTATTATGCTGAGTTTGCCGGTAATGGACAATGCCAGCAACGAAGAATCCCGGAAAGGTTTCATGAGGGAGGTAGGATAAGCGGGCCTTGGTTACAAGAGTGATTGCCTTAGAGGCAATAGCTCTAGCTGCCGATTCGACCAGATCTTGGCCCGGTTGGTGAAGCGTTTGCAGGCGAGATATATCAGGTTTATCGATATATAGGAGGAGGAGATAGTAGTTGTAGATTATTTCTAGCGCAGTGGACCACAGCACCGAAGGCGATCCACCCGGCCACCGTTGGAAAGAGAGCTCCAGGTCCGCTCGCCACGTCTCCAGTTCTGCGTGGACGGCCTGTGAGTAGAGCTGCCGGTCTGCCGAGCGGCAATGGGTGATATTCCGCATTATTGGAGCTAGATGTGCCATTTGGATCTGATAGAAGGCTTCATCATGGCTCTCGTAGACAAAATCACCTGGCGTGAGCATTTCTGCGTCAGAATGTGGAAGGTCGATGCGAAAGGGACGTCCAAGTAAGACGGCACAGTAGGTATCCCGTACTACCAATGTCCACCAAAGCCTTCTAAATAAGCCTGTATCGCCGCCGGGTGCGTTGGCAGAGGCCGTCGACCGATGGAGACCTAGCGAGATAGCGAATGTCACCCCGAAGCCAATCCAGGAACACGGATTCCAATAGCTTTGCATTTGAGGGCCGCGGAAGCTCAGCATAATAGCTACCTGAAGGAGGATGATCTTGTTGGTCTCGTAGCTAGTATCAAATAAAAGCTTTGCTTTCTGGTAGAAGTGGCGACGAGCATCGGATCGAGACTGAAATCCGGCGGAGTGCAATTTATAGGGCTCACAAAAAGTTGCCCCGATGAAGCAAACAGCATGGAGAAGAATCCATGGGAGCTTGTGCTCCTTATGAACCTTTTCAAGCTCAACCTTGTTCACTATGGAATACAGAGGATGGAAGCGCGTGAGATAAACTGCGACCAGATCATCCAGTGTCCTTTCAGACGGAGGGGTGAAAACGCCCTTGGCCTTCAGATACGCGACATCCGCTTCATCTAAATGCGATGGATGAACGTCTGTCTGGATAACCTCGAGATTGGCACTATTGCATATATGGCCAGATGCATCATGCAGCTGAGGGTGGGAGTCCTGGGGGAACTCTTCTAGAGCAAACGTCAACGGTGATGGTTCTCCAAGAAGAATCAGCCCGAGTCTTCCTTCACTCTTCTTTTCTCTCCAGCTCAGAAAATCCTCAAACATGGCTGATTTGGAGCGCGAAATAGAACCGGTCGACGAGGCGGCTACCGATTGCCCTGAACCTCCGGCTTCCAAGGGGGAGGGCGTGGTTTCTGCAGGACCTTCGACCGGAGCTTGACTGGCGGTGGACCTTCTCCTTGCGGCTGCTGCGACCGGGAGTCCAGCAGATGACAATTGCAATTGTCGTTTTAGTCGCAGGTCCCGGGCTGCATTTCTGTCGTAGGTGCCTCTTCGTGACAGAGCCAGGGTGCAGTCATCTGTGTTATCCATTCGACACCGGCTACACGGCAGTCCATTTTGTACCGCATCGCACTTGATTTTGCGCTGGCTGCATCGCCTGCATGCTTTTGCTGCCCTGAGTCGTGATCTTTCGGCCTTGCTGCAGGGGTCAGTACTTGGTGACATTGTAGTGTTTAAAGAATGCAATGGAGACGAGGAGGAAGGGAGATTTCAACCATTCGACTCCTGTGCGGGGTGTTGATACACAGTGCATTGGCAACCTGGGGCATCTGGGGAAATCATCCACTCAGCTACAGAGGTAGATTGCCACAGGGAGTCCGGGGAGCATGGCGAAAGCTGGAACCTTACGTGGCAAATGCTCATATAGCCGTGGCTAAATGCAGAGTACACATCTACGTATCCCCAATACAGATCCACTGATTATTTTACTATCAAGGTAAAGAAAAAGGAAGAAAAAGCATTTACACTTCAAGACTAAAACCCTTGTATCCCTCTTCCACAATGTTGCGTAAAACTTGCCTGTACATCGCCAGTCCCCCAAAGTAAAACAGCACTGAAGGTTTCTTGCCAGCTACGTTCGCCCCAAAAATCCATGAGTCAGTTTTCCGGAACAGGCTGCCGGCGCTCAGCTCGTCACACTTGTGGATCCAGTCCTGTAATGCGACTGAATCCGCCTCTATACGTGGAGCAGCCGCCAATTTCCCCGCGTGTGAGATCATGTCTGAAATGAACTCCACCTGGACCTCAATCAAGGGCGGCAGATTGGTGAATGGACTGTTAGGACCTAGAATGGAGAATAGGTTTGGGAATCCAGGGATCGAGACCCCCAAAAACGAGCTGGGCTCATCCTTCCACCGAGCCTGAAGGGTCTCTGAGGCGCCTTGCATATGCATCCGCTTGTAGTTACCGTCCACCGCATCGAAGCCGGTTGCAAAGATAAGAACATCAAGCTCGTATTCCGATCCCTCGGAGGTCTGTACTCCTTTCTCGGTTATCTTGGTGATCGGATTGGCCTTGATGTTGACGACGTCCACATTCGGACGGTTGAACTTCTCGTAGTAGCCAGTGTCACACAATGGCCGCCTGGCATACCAATCGTACGGCATGAGCTTCTCTGCCTTGACGGGATCCTTCACCTTCTGGCGGATCTTTCGGCGGATAAACTCGGCCGCTGCCCTGTTTGCTTCTTCGTTGGAGGAGATGTCGCAGAATGTGCCGAACATGAAATAGAATCCGCCTCCCTTGGCCCAGGCCTCTTCGAAGATCCTTTCACGCTCTTCCTCGCTGACGCTGAAGGTAGGCTTGGAACTTTCCTCAAAGCCGAACCCAAAGGTGCTGTCTTTTACCTCTCTCCATACTTGCTCCCAGCGCCTATCAAGGTCTTCTCGAGTCTCAGGGGAGACTTTCGAGTCGCCTGCTGGAACGACATACTGTGGATGGCGTTGAAACGAGAGCAGTTGCTTCACATCATGATCGGCCAGCGCAGTGACAAGTTGAACTCCTGTAGATCCGTTTCCAATAACCCCGACTCGTTTACCCTTGAAGTCATAAGACGCGGGCCAGTTACCAGTGTGGTACATTTCGCCCTTGAAGGAACCGAGCCCAGGAATATCTGGATAGTTTATTTTGGACAAAAGCCCAACTGCCGTGATAAGATATCGAGTGGTTAGTTGCTGACCCGACGATAGTGAGACAATCCATAAGTTATGTTCGTCATCGTAAGACGCGCCTTGCATCTCGGTGTTGAATTGCATATACCGTCGCAGATCATGCCTCTCAACGACATGCTTCAAGTAGGCAAGGATCTCTAGCTGTTTCAAATATTCCCTGTTCCAGGGATACTGTCGGAGGTCTTCAAGGTCCCAAGAGTACCGGTATAGAAAGGAGCGCGTGCTAGTGGCATGAGTATCTTTGCAGCGAACAGTTTCATGCTTTCGAGGGCGTCTACTTACTCTGACAATGCACCAGGATAGCGATTCCAGAACCATGTCCCTCCCACGTCAGGCGCAGCTTCAATGACTTTGGTGGACAGCCCTTGGGCGACGAGCTTCTTGCACATGTAGATACCCCCGAAACCAGCGCCAACAACAATGGCGTCAAAGTCGGGTGTTGGTGCTTTTGCAGGCATGTTTGCATAGAACTGTCAATTGTAGCTGGTGAAAGTTGAGCAAGATGTGTTGTCTTTCTTCTGCGATGTGCAGGTCACCTTTATCTGGATCTGTATACAGGGGTAGCCTTTCACTATCTGCAACTCCATACAATTGACCCGCACCAGAACATGCGGGGTAAGCATATAGCCGTGGGGACTCTGGGGGAGGAGGAAGTAATTGGATGCAGCCGCGGTAAGCTTGCATGTAACCCCGGAAAACGGTGGCTTAACCCACAATGGAGCCTGTAGACGGCTTGATTTGATATTGCTATTCACACTGGCCCGTGGAATAATTCAGAAAATGGCTGGCTGAAAGGTTGGTGAAGTGATTACTTATTCATATGCTCGGTCTAGTTGACATATTTGATCAGCTAGGAAATGTCCAATGTACGTATTAGATACCGCAGATATCCAATTTACTTTGATTGTTTCTACTGTATTAACTACTCTCGACTCGCTTTGGCAATCGATATCCCCCCTGACTCTTAAAAAACTCATTCGCATCCCCGAATACCTGTGCCAAATCCTCCCCAAGCCATTCCGCCAGCAAGGGCTTCTGAGTATGTTCCGCCTCTCGAAGAATAGAACCTGAAATCTGTATGATTTTTTAATAAAAAAAAAAAAAAAAAAAGTTAAAAAGTAAACTGATGCATACCATGTAACAAGACCCATTTTCTTGCGGGTTAAAAGCCAGCGTCAACAGAGCCCGAGCCACACCATCAGTCGTATTGATCGGAAGGCCCTTGTCTCGCCACGCCTCTGAGAACCCGCCTGCCATGGCTGTAGGAGTAACGAAAGGCGCAACAGCATTCACTCTAATGCCGTACTTTCTCGCAGCAAGCTGAGAACCACGCAGCATTCCCGTTACCGCATGCTTGGAGGTAATATACCCAGACACCCCCGTGCCCCCGAAGTATCCCGAAATCGAGCTCACAAGGACCACCGCGCCGCGCGATCCATCGGGGTAGCATGGCTGGTTTCCCTTCATACTAAATATTGCCTGGCGGAGACAGTTCATTGTGCCCTTGACGTTTATATCGATGACACTGGAAAAGGCCTCGGACTCTTTCAGGTTCCCGTCTTCGTCGAGATGATCCATGTCCAGGACCGGCTCGGTTTCCATGACTCCTGCGTTGGCGATTACCAGCTGTATAGATCCGAATCTGGCTTTGGCGGACTGGAGGAGGGCTGTCATTTGATCCCAATTGACAATATTCGTGGCGACGAAATGGAGTCGTCCACGGATAGAATCAGGGAGGTTTTTGAACATTGTCTCCATGATGGGTCGTGTGCTCTCCAAGTCTGCTATTACCACGTTCGCGCCATGTTCCAGGAGCAGGTTCGCGGTGGTGGCGCCAATTCCTCCGGCACCGCCGGTCAGGATGGCGGTTTTGCCAGTGAGGTTGGAGAGAATAGAAGGGTCGAGTTTGATATCGCGCATATTGTTTGAAAAGGAGACTGGTAGATTAGTTATGTGATTCTGGTACGGAGGAGTTTTATATACTTGTAGTTATACGGCCGTTTCCATGACCATCCTTAGTTGGATGCGCACCCATATAGCCGCGCACGGCTTACGGACATAAGATACTGAGAGCATGAGAGTTATGGGTCCTTTCTGGATATAGTATGCACTGTGACCAGACACAATGTCAATTGCAGTACGTGGCCGTACTCTAGACCTTCACAGCTCCTAATACACTATAGCCATAATTGAGTTTTCAAAGCGCCCAAGCCCTCAGATTCAGCCCAGCCCTCCTATTCTCCCCTCGATAGAAAAAATGCAATACCAGGGCAAGCCCAGCAGTACAATACCCAGCAACCGCACAGACCGTATTCCCAGTAGGAAACCCCCGATCCTCTTCCACGGATCTCCAAACCCACAACGCCAGAATCGAAGCCAACCCAACCATCGAGTTATTCATTGCGGCCGCCAGGCCTACAGTCCTCGTAGAAGGCGCGTTACAGGTAACCCACGCCGTCAGGGGGGCTGCACTAGGGAAGGCACCGCATGAGGCGACAATGAGGCATCCATATCGAGCCAAGTAGGCCTCTGCTGGGAGGAGGCGGCTTGCGAGGAATCCCGTACCTGTAAGCACTCCTGCAAGACAGACGTGGAGTCCGCGCGCGTTGAAACGGTCCGCGGACCAGGCTAGGAGGAGTGAGATCACGTATCCAACCGCCCACGGGGGAACAGTCATCAGCTGCGCTCGAATAGATGTATACCCCAAGCCCTTGACTATAGTCGGACAGAAGTAGGCTAGGGAGCTCATTACGGTATTGTTCGCGAACTGGATTATTAGTTACCTGAAGGTATCATGATCAGATGCCGGGGGGTGACATACATAAGCCAAGTAATGCAAGAGCATCCGGCGACTGCACACGGTTTCGAGAATCTCTTCTCGAGAAGCCCGATCTCGAGTAGGCACGCCCCCATCCTGCTCGAGTCGCTCAATCGCAAAGCGCTGTTCCTCGAGCGTCAACCACTTCGCCGACGATGGGTAGTTCGGCAGCGCAAAGATCACAAAAGGAGCAACGAGGACCGTTACTCCCCCCTCAATAATGAAAAGCCAACGGAAACCCTCTAGTCCGCCTTTCCCGTTGATAAAGGCAACACCGTAGGCGATACAGCCTCCAAAGGCCCCCGCAAGTGTCGCGGTTGCGAGAATAAAGGCAATGCGGATGGAGCGCTCTTCCTGGCGGTACCAGAAGGTGATGAGGTACACCATACCAGGGAAGAAACCAGCCTCGAAGATGCCGATCAACACGCGCAGCACTACAACCGTGGGTAAATTGTCCACCTTTGCGAAACCGATGGTCACCGCGCCCCAGCACAGCATCAGCGCCCCCAGCCAGTACGACGGGCGAGCATAGCGTTTAAGAATCCAGTTGGAGGGCACGTCAAACAGCGAATATGCCACAGCAAACAGTGTAAGGGCCAGTGAATACCAAGTATCTGTCAATCCAGTTTGTTGCTCAAGCGAATCGCCGGTTTCAGCGTTCAGGACCTTAGCATTGCCGATGTTCGATCGATCGAGGTAGTTTAACAAGTAGATAAATGCACACAAAGGAAGCAGGCGCCAGTCAATTTTGCGAAGGAGCTGGTGATGGCGGATTGTAATGCCTTCTGCATCGGGAACATGGTCGATGTGAAGTGTTTCGTCGATTGACTTTTCGTCCATTGTTGGAAGTTATTGAAGTTAGATAGATGCTTGTATCGGGATGATGCCTAAAGCTGGGGAATGCCTTGACGCCCTTTATATCCTGCCGTGGAGACCCCGCATTCTCTACTGTAGTCCACGGCCCCTTAGCCCTAGTACATCTAGGGTATAAGTGATTCCTTCAGGACTGAGCCTACCAATCCATTCGACCATGTAAGCTGCCGTGGCTATACAGCAAATCCTCGAGCAGATTCCCCAGGCCGGTGAATAGACTCCTGAGGTATCTCGTGTTTACAGTTCTCCGCAAGCTCTGTATACTACCTTGCTACTTTAGCCATTCTGAGGCAAGCACTACTACAGAGTACGTATATATACTGCGGCTTTTAAGGCTATACCCCAGTTACAAATAGAACTCATACATACGCTTGTGTAGTTGGGAATAGTTTCAAGTTTTCAAGGGACCCAGTAGCGGATTATGCTATATGTACATCGAGTGATGAGCCAGTAGGAACAAATTCCATTTGTTGTTGGAACATGACTCGGTAGCTATGTTGACTATTCCAGTCCTGGACACTGCACTCGAAGCAAGATTTTATACCGAATCCTCCTTACTTCTTACTATCAAACGTCCCTGAAGCAACTGGAGCGGCGTAACCCCTGAACTCCCCTGTCTCCTGCAGAATGAGCGGAATTTCGTCTTCTTCCAAGGAGGCAAAAGTTTTCTTCTCCTGGGGCTTCCAACCCAGCTTGCGGAGTCGATTAGCACGATTGCGTGCGTTAGACCCAACCACAAGACCCGAATACCCGCCAAAAAGGTCATCGTAGTTCTCAGCAGGGATAGTCTTCGGGGTCGGTTCGGCTACCTTGCCTGCCTTGTGCAGGATACGGCCAATCTCTGCGGCACACTGCCCCCATGAGAGCTCTTCGCCATTCTCGCAGAAGAAATAAGGATTCTCGCCAACTTCATTGCACGAGGCCTGTTCCATCCAATGGAGGAGAGTTATGTAGCCGCGGGCGAGATCCTTGACATGCACCTGATTCCACACGGAGAGACCCTGACCGACCATACCGGGATATCCGTGTTTGATAGAGTACCGCACCATGGTCGGAAGCTGAATGGAGAGCCGCTTCTCGCGCGTGCTGACACCATAGATAACCGGCGGAATCATGATAGCGAACTTTGCATGGGACGAGAGGCCTTTGCGCGCATTCACAATGGCCAGGTCGATTTCGCGGTGGGCTGCCAAGTCCGGCAGCGCGTCGATAGAGCTCGGGTTCGCGTCGTCGAAGACAAAGTCGTTCTTGTAGGATCCCTCTGAATTATCGCCGATGAGGCTTGCACCACTAGTGTGGATGTAGATCGTTTGCTGCCCACGCTGGGTGCGTTCTCTGATCCCTTCCAGAATGGCCTGGACAGAGGGCAAGTCGTCGGCAGTGGCAGTGTGGATGACGATATCGCTAGCGGCCGTTTGCGATGCAAGCACGTTTCTATCACTAAGAGAGCCGAGGACAGTCTTTACGCCGAGCTCGTGGAAGGCTGGACGGGCGGCTTCTCTGCGCACGAGCGTCGTGATCTCATACTCCTTGTTCTTGAGGAGAAGGTCGAGAACCTCTCCACCGATCAGGCCAGGGCCAACCAGGAAAACCGACAGCATTGGAATAATTTGGGAATTGTTGACTTCGACGAGAACCGCACCATCAGAAGCATCTGAAGTACTGCTTCATCTGTGTAAGTATGATGCACTTATATATCTTAAGACTGTTCCGGGTTGCTCGGTTATATGGGCTGAGTAACGCCACAATACGCACGGCAAAACAACCTCCCGCGATTCCACATAAGTCTCCGAAGAATATGGCATCTCTACTGGGTACACCTGTTGCCCAATGATTCTAGACCTGGTCAGAATGGCCAGCGCGGGCCTGATTAAGTTGGCAGTACTAGTACACCTCGCGCTTGTACAATCTTATGTTCAGTTGTTGATTGGCAATTATATAGTAAAAGCACACAGTGGGGAGAATTATTTTCCTATGACAGCGAGATATAGATAGACTTCACCTCTGTCCATGCCTCTAGGCCTTCATCTCCCAGCTCCCGCCCAGTGCCAGATCCCTTGAAACCGCCAAGAGGCAAGTCCTGGCAGTAATATGGTGAGGATGTATTGACGCCAATCGAGCCTGCCTCGAAGTACTTCGCCACTCGGATCGCTCGATTGATGTCACGGGTAAATACGCTGGCATATAGCCCGTATTCAGAGTCATTTGCCGCGCGGATTACATCCTCTTCACTACTAAAAGTGTTGAGACAAGAAACAGCCCTGCAAACCGACCATGTTAGTGCGTATGACATTTATGGTCCGCACAGGCAAGGTGGGGGGATAAAACGAACCCAAATATCTCATCCTTTATAATAGAATGGTTTTCCGGCACGTCCTGGAACACAACCGGGGAGACAAAGTTTGCGCCTTCGCGCGGTGTCAATTCCTTAATGGAAAGGCGCTTGAGGCCATCCTTCTGCGCCTTCTGTAGATACTCGGAAACACTCTTGGACTGATGCTGGTCTGCCTGGGGACCAAACCCAGTCGTTGCCACGAGGGGGTTACCAGCTTGACCTGCAACCGTCTGAATAGCCTGGATATACAGCTTTGTGAATTCATCCGCAACACTCTTCTGAACATATACCCGTGAAGAAGCCATACAGACTTGACCAGAATTGAACACAATAGAGAAGGCAGCTGCCTTTGCCGCCTTTTGCAGATCAGCGTCTTCAAACACGATCAGAGGGCTTTTGCCACTGTTTTGATACATCGCGATCAACTCAAGCTCAAATTTGGGGTATTGCCAGAACATACCCTAGTTCTAGTGTGCATGATTTGAGGTTTGAATCCACTGCAGCCTTTTGGATAAGCTTCCCGGTCCTGGTGCTGCCTGTGAAAGCCATCTTCCGAATATCCATGTGTCGAGCGATGGCATCCCCACATGGCAGACCAAATCCAGACAAAACATTAAGCACACCTGGTGGAAATCCAGCTTCCTTGGCCAGCCGTGCGAAGAGAAGTGAGGTCAGTGGAGCCTTCTCAGAGGATTTGAGCACAAGCGTGTTACCCGCGATGAGAGCAGGGCCGACTTTGAAGCAGATCATGATCACCGGGACGCTGTTGCGATATTAGCACCCGCAGCTGAATTGTGGAACTGGAATATAACCACTCACTTCCAGGGAATGATCGCCCCAGTGACACCATAAGGCTGCCGGATAGATATATTCAGATGGTCCTTGGAAGTTAGGGAAGTGGCCCCGTGGATATCCAGAGCCCTGCCAGCATAGTCTACAAACCCATGAGCGCTAGACGTTCTAGTAATAACGAGCTCGAGTAAGAGGCATACATCTCAGTGTTGCGGTGCCCATTGCTTGATCCATATAGGTTGATACAGGCTTCCCCATGGAAAGAGCCTCTAAGCGCGCAAACTCCGCCGCATGCTCATCGACAAGGTCAGCCAGCCTCAGCATGAGGCGCCGCCGTTCGGATCCTGTTCAGTTTCCACCGTCAGCAAAATGAACACTCTGGTTGTCGATCCGGGGAACGGAGGCAAATACCGTCCATCTCCGACCACATTGGAAACGCCCTTTTCGCACTCGCAACCGCTCGGTCCACATCTTCTACTTTACCCTCCGACACTTCTGCTACGGTCTCGCCGGTGAAAGGACTTGTAACCTTAAATTTGGAACCATCTAGAGAATCAACAAACTCTCCATCAATGAAGAGATGGGTCTCGATCTCCGGTGTGGGCATTGTGGTGTCAGTGTTGAGTGAATAGTCAGGAAGTTAAAAGGATTTTGCTGTCAAACTAGGGCCAATGGTGCATTACAGGTCAAGTTTATATACATACTTCTGTTTGACAAGCCGGTCCATCTTTCATGTGAAAATGGTCTTATCCGATCCGAATTGTTCACATCCGATAGCCTTCAAGAGTAGGATCACAGTAACCACGTCTGCGGAGACAGGGAAGAGACTCAGAGGGCTGGGGCACCCCATGTTGCCGAAAGCCAGGACCGCCACCCCGCTTGTTCTCCCCCATTTCCCCAATGCGGAGCGACCTGCCCAGATACGCAAAGCAGATGGTCCACTAACATTCAACTGGCCTCTTTTCCGTCGGCTTTTCCACTTGCATACCATCGGAAGGTGGGAAAAGTCGGCCCGATATTATAAAGGCAGCGCTATTTCTTGCTTATGGGAAGAGGGGACAGCGGGACAGACGAGAGTAAGAAACCTTGCAGCCCGCCCCTGCCTTCTTGACTACAATTGCATCGAAACACAATGGCCTACCCTACGGAAGCGCTGGTTGTATTTGCCGCTGGGGACGAACCCCGGTTTAACCCCGTGACGCTGGATAGCATACGGGACGACGAGCTCTTGGTGGAAATCCACGCTACGGGTATCTGCCACACTGATATTGCATGCATGGAGGGCAAGTTACCGGCTGGGTTTCCTTGTGTTTTGGGACATGAAGGTACGAGAACTCACCTGGATCTTCAACAGTGCTTCAATACGACAGAGCATACTTGCTGATATGCAACAAGGCGCCGGGGTGGTGCTCCAGACGGGGAAGGAGGTAAAAGACATCAATATCGGCGACAAGGTTATTCTCAGCTACAACTTCTGCAAAAGCTGTCACCAATGCCTGTCCGGTCACCCAGCCTACTGTGAAAACCTGGTCGCACAAAACTTTGGCGGCAAGCGGGTGGACGGAAGCAGAACCATATCTCTTCCAAACAGTCAAGCAGAGGTGTTTTCCAATTTCTTCGGCCAAAGCTCCTTCTGTCGCGTTGCGCTTGTCAGCCGTGCCTCGGTGGCTCGCGTTGCAGCGGATACACCGCTTGATACCTTTGCTGCCTTGGGGTGTGGGGTGCAAACTGGGGCAGGCGCCGTCCTCAACACCCTCAACGTACGCGAAGGTAACTCGGTGGCCATGTTTGGTGTGGGCGCAGTTGGCCTGAGCGCTATTATGGCGGCGAAGCTCCGAGGGGCAGGAATCATCATCGCGGTGGATCTGGAGAACTCGCGATTAGAGATGGCACGTGAATTGGGGGCAACCCATACACTACTAGGGGGCTCAGAAAATCTTCTGCAACAAATCCACGAAATCTGTGCGCCTTCCAAAGGTGTGCAATTCGCCGTTGACTGCTCCGGGGCTACACAGGTGGTAGAGACGATGTTGGATTCATTGGCCACCCGTGGACGGGCCGCCAGCGTCGGTGCACCAGCGCCAGGCAGGAGAGCAGGTGTAGACGTGTTCTCTCACCTAACGCTTGGACGGGAGTATGTAGGTTGTCACCAAGGGTCAAGCGTTGCCGAGCAGGTATGTGACCCATGTGTACGGCCTATCTGAGTCTGCTACTTACAAGAGAAATTGCTAGATGATTCCGTACTTGATCGAGCAAACGAAGCAAGGCAAGTTTCCTATGCAGGAGCTCATTACATTTTATCCCGTCGAGCATTACCATGAGGCATTCCAAGACTTGAAGCATGGGCGAGCAATAAAAGCAGTTCTCCGCTGGAAGGAGAGCGTCTGAAACACCGAGACTCTCAATAGTTAGCGATTCTACGAAATATCACTATTTGGTCTCCACTTAACGTACTCGTGTAGTTAGGGTTACCCAATCCATAGGCATATAGCCGCGGTAAATAAGAAACACACCCGACCGCACTTCCGATGCGACAAGGTCACGAATCCGAAAAGGATTTCCATTCCAGGGAACGGACTTCTCTAAGGAGCTATTTAGTTAACTGCCATTAATCAGCACACTGTTGGAAGTGTGATTCGAAAAACGCTAGGAGCGCAGGTGGCAGCTCGCGGTATTCCTGCAGCCGCCCCCCCACAATGAGATCATGCAACGACGCCTTCCGATACCCCTCCACGTCCCAAAAATCATATCCCATCATCTCGGCCTGCTGCCCGCTTCCCCAGATTTTGCGGCAGTAGAACGCCAGCGCGAATTTATTGCCGGTTCTAAGAGAAGTCTCCACCACTTCATTAATAGACTCGGCCGATTCATGTTTACTGCGTGTTCTCGAGCCATGCTGCGCTGTCAAGCTGTGGGCAATTTCGCTTCCTGTCGCTCGAAGCTCGCACAGCGCTATGGTGCGGTCCCTGAGTTGGTCAATGGGTGTTGAGGCGAATATCGAGGCGTACGCGGCAGCAACGTAATCTCGAGTGCTAGGTTGACGTCAGATACGAACTGGAGCATTTAAAAACAGCTTGTATAGAAAGGAACATGTATCGAATAACGTACCAAAGGTTAAGAGCCTTGTGTTCTGACTCGCCGGTGAAGATAATCCTATTATGGCGACGGTCTACTCCCATAGCCCTGAATTCATGAGCGATCACCTTCCAATCAGTGATAATAATAATGATGAAAAGAACTGCTTACGGTGTAGCCAGGGCAAACTCTGCGAAATTCCCGGTCAGGACTACTGTAACCGGAATCCCAGCAGCACGGGCTGCGATCTCAACCTCGTTCTTGGCGTGGTTGACGGGGATACGCAGCCCCTGCTCGTCATACCGCGCGGCGAGATCTGACGGGACAAAAAGCCGAACGTTTGTCTTGGGGATAGCATTCACCAGACCGAGCTGGCGGGTGACACCTTCGTGTCCGACGAGGGATCTGGCCGGTTAGTTCTCGGTCACACTAATTATATAATGGTGGTGAACGTACATAACAACATCCACATCCTGTAATACAGAAATAACGGCGTCTTGATCGTCCAGGTCGACGGCAACCTTGGCGACCGAGTCAGGCAGAGATGATATATCGGACCCGGGCCGGTACAGGACCTTAACAGGAGCTCCTGAGGCGATGAGGGCTGCAACGATAGCTGAGCTGGCCCATCCCCGATGGCCGTAGACTGCAATTCGATTCATGGCAAGGAAACAATTTTGTATCCAAGGGCTTGATTCAAAAGACTGTAGTTCACTTTCAATATGGGAGATGTGTATCTTTATATGCCTATACCCGAAACCGCGGGCCGATTTCTATTGGGTCCAAGGTGTTTGCAAACTCCGCTCAGATATCATGAACGGACTATGACTGGCCACACGGACTTTGCATTGGTTTGGTTTGGTTGTTATGTTTGACTCCATTAGTGGATGACCCGATAAAAAAATATTATTATTGGTTCACGCCGTCCTGAGTTTCTCCTTTTAAAGAGGATTATTTTACTAAGATATAATTGCACAGGTCGGCAAGGTATAAATATACAGTATTAAAGTCCGTCTAGCTATTGAACGGCAAGGCAAAAAAGTTTGGCAGAAGCATATAATCTGCCAAATCCCCGGGCACATTCCAATCAAAATCCGTCGCGGCCACATTAGCATATCCCGGAGCCTGGGGCAGAGAAACATCGTGATTAATGTCTAGAGGTGTACTGTCCCCCGGTGGTATCCGAGATTCAACACAATCAGCCGCATTCGCAGCAAACAGAAGAAATTCAAAAGCCTTCATTGCCCAGACCCCCGGGTCCCAGGTATTCTGGGCCTGATTCAAGAGCATTTGGCAATTATCGAAGCTGGCCTGGATCATTCTCGCTAGGTGGGTGTTCTGCGCCTGTTGGGTCTGCTGGTAGAGAATGATTCCTGCCATGAAGAACCCGGGGAACACCTCATGGGGGATATTGCAAATGGAGGTCCGCGTCATGAGTTTTATGGCGCTCGAAGAGACCGCTAGGGCTGATGACTCTGCAATGCCAGTGGAATCGTAGACGGTGGCCGGTGGGGCCGATTGATTGGGCCTTGACTGGCGTGGCTGGTCCATGTGGAGGAGCATTATGTGATAATTAAGCAGGATGTCGAGTTGCACGGCCGATATCGATGCAGAGTGGCCAGGCTGGCATTGCATAGCGGCAGGGAGCTGTGCTTTCCAGGCCGCCAGTTGCTCGTGGATAAGATCCGTTGTAGAGCTTACACTGGTCGGCCCGAAGCGCAGGAACATGATGTCTCGGAGGATAAGGGATAGCTTAGTGGCTTGGATCTGGTACTCAACCGACTCGCAGCAGTAGCCTGATATATGTTCATCCGGGAAGTCATCTTGCGTTAACATTTCGACATCGCATTGAGCTATATTAATACGGAATGGCCGTCCTAGTAGGGCTGAACAATGGGCATCGCGAGCAGCCAGCGCCCACCATAACCGCCTGAGCAGGCCTTGGTCATTGAAGTTCCCATTTACTGCAACGGACTTGCGGTGCAGTCCCAGAGCCACGGCCATTGTCACCCCAACCTCAATCCACGAGCATGGGTTCCAGTAGCAGTCCATCTGAGGGCCCTTGAAGCTGAGAAGGATCGCCACCTTGACCAGAAGGATCTTGCTATTCTCATAGTTTAAATCGAAAAGCGCCTTGGCCCGGTCGTAGTAGGTCTGACGCGCCTCGGCGCGGGAACGAAACCCAGCCTTGTAGATTGTGGCGGGCTCGCAGAAGGTCATGGCAATAAAGCAGATGGAATGGAGCAGGATCCAGGGCAGTTTCCGCTCCTGCTGTGCCTTGCGTAAGTCTGCCGGATTCACAACGGAGTACAGAGGATAGAACCGCTCCAAAAAGACATTGATCATCTCTGCCAGGGACTCCGACTCCGGGTAAATGAACGCCCCCTTCGCCTTCAGACACTCAATGTCGTGGGGGCGTAGATGCTTTGGATGCACGTCCTCTTGGACGACGGTGAGTGAGTCGCTGTTCAAGACACGCTGGTTGGTGTCGTGGAGGCCCGAATTCATGTCCCTCCGCAGCTGCAGGGCAAATGTCAAGGGTGAAGGTTCCCCGAAGAGAACTAGCTTTGCCTTGCACAGGTTTTCGTGACCCTCGCGGTCGAGGAAATTTTCGAACATGGCTGATAGCGATGGGTGGTCTGATGCGTCCGTCGACGTCGAGGGTACACTGTCGGGCGGGCGAGTCAACGCCACGGCAGGTGGTTGATCTGGTTGATCTGGTTCATCCACACTCAAAGGTATTTCCTGCCTGTTTCCCCCTACAAGCTGAGGAGAAGAAGCCTCCGCCCGGCTGTGGCGGGATGAAGGGCTGGTCTGAGCAGTTGACACCTGCCGTCGAAAACTTGTTCGATCATACGTGCCCCGGCGGGAGGAAGTCAGTGTACACTCGGCGACGTTGTCCATGCGGCATCGGCTACAAGGACAACCCACCTCGGCGGCATCACACTTGACCTTGCGCCGGCTGCATCGCTGACAAGCCTTGGAGGCTCGCAGCCGCTGTTTCCCGCTGGCCATTATTTCTTTCGCGACTAAATGTTGTATGGAAGCAAGCCTAGATGATTTTAGGACGCCATCTGCTTCAGAGCGTTGTCTGTTCTAAGGTTGTCATTCGGCAGCTGACTCAGAATCCGCACTACCGTATCATTGGCCATCGAGTATTCGAAATGTATATAGCACCCCCCTCATTTCCTCTAGGGTGTCTCCCTGTCTTCCTTTTCTTCCTCTGAACAGCTTATAGGAAAGGCCAAACCGGTTCGAGCCACAGCCCGCAAGTGCTAATCTTGATCACAGGATAATACTATGAAAAGTTGCTTAATCCCTGCTTAGAAACATGGCTTTAGTTATGATATTAAGACTAGCCAACTGCTCCTCCTTTATTCCTTCTGTAACTCTTTGCGCTCTGGACAATGCCGCAAGTCGCTCATGGATGCCTCACTGACCCGGCCCTTGATTGATAAAATCATAAAACAACCTCGCAAATCTGCTCACTCGGTCTTGACTGGTCAACAGCTTCCTCCAGCGCTGGGCATCGCGACTGACGGCCTCAAGTCGAGTGTGACCTCTGCCAAACACATATTGTGCCTGCGAAATGCCGTACCCCTGCCAGGGAGACTCGCCATATGCCTGGCGCAGAACCATTTGGGAGAACATATCTGCCGTAGTTTGACACGAGTGCGGGGCTGCAGGCCCAGCGACCGCGGGGTAGCGGCACAAGTAAGCGTTATCTAGTGTATGGAATGCAGATCCTTTGAGCAGGCTACATTCTTCCTCATCGGGCTGATCAAATCGATACATATACAGTGCCGGTGAATTGGGGAGACTACAGGCGCTGGCAACGTTGAACGGCAGACGCGAGAAGCAGGCATCGGCAAGGAGCCTGATAAGCGCTTGCACTGCCGCTGTGTCTGACTTGGCTTCCAGGACGCCATATTGCTCTAGTACCTCGGAGCCGAAGGACTGGTCGCCTGGTGGAGACAGGATATTACGGAGGGTAGAGATCACAGATTCCTTGGTCTGAGCAAGCTTGTCAAACCCAAACACCGACATTTCGTCTCGCATTGTCCCCGTTACGATTGCCTGGACCCAGCTCGGAAATGGCTCCTTGCAGTCGAGGGGCGCCTCTGGCAAGGGATGACCGACAAACCACTTTGGGTCCCAAATCGGAGATGTCAGCGGCCCGTTCCATGCGATCAATTCCTCCGTGGATGCCGCCCGTAACGCATCAATCTTCTGCGAAGCCGTTGCACTGGCAGGGACCCCGGCATGCTGCACTAGTCGGTCGAACTTGGCTTGTGCCTCTTCTGGCCGGAGCATGGACCAAGATGGAGCTGATTGCATGATCCCGCGCTGAAATAGGGCCTGGTTTGATCGCAAATGAGCCAGGACAGACCAAGCCCCGGCAGACTCCCCGGTAATCGTTACGTTGGAGCCGTCACCTCCGAACAGGTGAATGTAGTCTTTTACCTGTGAGGGGGTGAGTAACGAGGAGTAGACCCGGTAGAAGACATTCGACGAACCCATTGAAGCGCAAGACGCTGGTCGTGGAGACCCTGGTTTGCCCATCCTGCTTCTCCATGACTGACTGCCTCTGCTGCGAGTTCCGATGAAGACAAGAACCCGAAGGACCCCATCCGATAGTTGATGGATACAAACACTATCGGCTTACCGACCCCAATCGAGTGGTGTACTAGATAGTCGCCAGCTAGTGCCCTCATTAACAGGCCAGCAGGCGAGAGAGAGGGACAGAGGCGTGATAGATTACTTACAGAAGTCAGCGTTACCGTTTTCAATCGACCACCCGCCTCCATGAATCCACACAAGAACAGGCACCTTGCTCCCGGACGAATTGACCGATTTAGGCGCGTAGATATTCAACCGGAGGCAATCATACTCGGATTGTGCCAAGTTCGCGGCAGGCGCACCAGTAAAGAGGTGCTGTCGAATGCCGCGAAGGTTGTCAGGAGCCTGGGGACACATTGGCCCATATTCTGTGGCCTCCACGGTGGCACAATGACTCTCGGGGGGGATGAGTTGAGCCTGACGGAAACGAGCGGGGATACGCGCGAACTGGACGCCGAGGAAATGGGCCACGCCCAGAGCGGAAATGAAGCCTTTGAACTTGGCCTTTTCACTAATTTTGACAATGATATCGTCGCCTTTGTCGCCCGCTTGCGACATCATTGAAGTCGACATCGTGGAAGTAGCTGTCGAGGAAACAACAATTGCGAGAGATACCTCGCCGCTCGCGCTCTGCAAAAAGCCGGTCTAGCAGTTCAACTTTCAACCTTTTAAATGAGATCTCGCTATCCTTCAACTTGCATGCTATCGGGCTAGGTTCTCGGTAATTGATGGGCACGATCTTTAGTCAGTATGGTTTCGGAGAGTCGTGCTGCAACAGTCGGCCTACTCAGAGGACGTCACTTGTTCAACTTGCTGCAACCGGCCCCGGAGACAGGAGGCAAATAGCCGACCCGACCCCATATAGCCGGCCGACTCGAGTCGACCCAGTTTGCAAAACTGCCCAGGTAACCATGTGGCCTCAGCAAGAGCAATTACACTAACCTTGTATGGTCATACTAGAGTCCTCCT
This sequence comes from Aspergillus amoenus, assembly GCA_023624915.1. Taxonomy (NCBI): domain Eukaryota; kingdom Fungi; phylum Ascomycota; class Eurotiomycetes; order Eurotiales; family Aspergillaceae; genus Aspergillus; species Aspergillus amoenus. The sequence continues at coordinate 149,404 of JAMABK010000032.1, read as the reverse complement.
GTGCAGGTCATCTAAACCAGAATAAACTCCCTCGAATGAGATCATTGTTACCATCAAAAATGCCGAACTGTCTGCCTAGTCTGCTCAAGGTACTGTTTCAAACCTCTCATTATTCCACGTTCAGTGTTTTATATTGACTCGTCTAACGATTGTCGCAATCATGTGGCGCCTACGGCTGTAATAATCGGCACTCCTGCCCCCATGGGGAAATACTTGGGGTACGAATGCCGTTGTGGGAGGACATATCCCTTTGTACCTATATAATACGCTATTCTTCCACATAACTGCGGATGAAGACATCAAACGTTCCCAAACGTATATTGGAGATATGGGCATCCAGGAAAAAGACCACACCGATACAGGAATCACTGTTGATCATGAAGAACATACAGAACGCCCACGGCCAAAGGGCCCAGGCTGGGAAGATGTTCTACGACATCGAAGAATCTTTGCTTGGTGTAAGTACACACTTCCACTGGAACACCAGGCAAGATGTCTTCACAGTGCAATTGATTAACTTTATCATTCAGGCCTCCTCATCTTCTTCCTGCCCATGAACTTCGGTTACGAAAACTCTATCAGCGGAAGCATTCTGGCAATGTCCCAGTTGGAGGAATTTGGACACCAGACCAATGGAACTAGGGTCCTTGGCTCTCAAGATCAGCAGATCCTGAATGCCGCCCTATCTATTGGAGTGTTTTGTGCTGCGGTTGTTGCAGGCTTTTTGTCCGATGCCTGTGGCCGAAGGAAGGCTATCATGGTTGCCAGTATCATTTGCTGTGCTGGTGTGCTGGTGCAGTACTATTCTACAAGTATTCTAATGCTTTTTGGAGGCAAAGTCGTTGCGACCTTGGGTTTTGGACTTGGCCAGTCTGTAGCACCGGTGTTTATATCAGAGATCGCGCCGAGCTCAATGAGGGGGATATGTCTTGCTCTAATTGTGAGTGTCCATTTCACTGCGAGGCTCACACTTACAGTAATAGAACACAATGATAGTCTGTGGGCAGTGGCTGGCGTCGTTGACTGTCTTTGGGGCTACCTATAACCCTCGTTCTGATGCCTGGCGAATTCCATTAATTTGTCAAATCATCCCACCAGGAATTTCTTTTCTCGCCGCAGTTACTTTCCTTCCCGAGTCTCCAACCTGGTTACTCATGAAGAACCGTCAGGATAAAGCCAAAGAAGCGTTCCAGAGGTTCAATGGACCACAGCTGGACCCAGAACCTCCGCTTAACCAGACTCTTGAAGCAATTGCTATGGAGAAGCAAAGTGCGAGCGGCAAGCACCCTTGGGCCGAGTGCTTCCAGCAACCCAACCTACGGAGAACAACAATTGTTATTATGACATACCTAGCACAGCAGTTGATCGGGGTTAACTTCATAGCTGGCTATCTCACGTAAGGCAGTATTCAGAAGCTATAGTGGCTCGCCGTTGACTGATTTGATTGCAGCTACTACTATGCACTTGCAGGAGTGAATAGCCCTCTTGCCATCGCTCAAGCGTCATATGCTATACAGCTGCTCGGCAATATGTGCTCGTGGCCTTTAATTGAGCGCCTCGGACGGCGGCAGCTCATTGTGGGTGGTTGCATCGCGATGACAACACTGCTACCGGTTATCGGTGGCATCAGCATCTTAAAGACGCCCAAAGCGCTGAAAGCTACCGTGGCGCTGATGACTGTATGGGGATTTCTGGTACGATCGACCCGCTGGGCCCTATGCCAATACTCGTTGTAACTAACTAATGCATTTTTTTTACCATGTGTGCAGTACCAAGCTAGCCTGGGCGCATGCGCCTACGCGATCGGGGGAGAGATTCCAACCCCTGCTCTGCGCCAGAAGACCTATGCCATTAACATGGTGGTCACGACGGTTGCATCAACGGTTGTCTATCAACTCATGCCAATTCTGATAAACTCGGACAAAGCGAACCTTGGGGGGAAGATTGCTTTTGTTTTCTTCGCTCCTTCTGTTCCCATGTGCCGCTATTTGTTTCTCTGTTTGCCAGAGCCTGCCGGCCGGAGCTTTGACGAGCTGGAAAAACTGTTTCAAGCGCATGTTTCGGCTCGCAAGTTCAGGGGGTATCGGATAGAGCTCAACTCAGCCGCAGTGTTGCATAGCAAACAGGAGGGCGGAATCCCTACTCCTTGACACGCGAGTCTGCATACTACATGCATAAGCTTTCCAGAGAATGGCGATAGGGAGATATTGCCCCTTGCATGACGGATACAACCTCGGCATAACTAACATTCTTTCTTGACATCAAGTTGTACTGATGGAGAGGACGAGGTGCCTGTCGTTAGGAGATATAGGGAAGCACCGCTCTAGCTTGTGCGAGCTGGTAAATTCATAACATGAATTCAGTACATAACGCAGGTTCTTTATCTTATTCTTTAGTATTCTATTGCCCTTGGTATTGGTAATTAGGGTTCATCGAATTTCATCATTTGTATTCAGCATCAGGTCCTGGATTATCACTAGGAAAATACGACACCAGATCTATCCAAAAATCAACAATCCGAGGCCTAAGAGAAGATTTCATTCTCAATATCCACCACCTGAACCTGCGCCACGATAGGACCAAGACTTGCACCGAAAGCAAGGTGCGCCGGATCCTCCTTTGCGTAATAGTCGCGGTCCGCCACGGATCCAAACTCAACGACGAAGACATGCGTAATGCCGTTCTGTTATTGAACGAATTGGTGAGTTGCTAGTGGTCTGGGGAACAGTTTCTCATACCTGCATTCCCTCTACAGAACACTCTTTTCCTCCTGTACTCGAAACAATGTACGGCTTTCCTGTCTTGGGGAGAATGCACTTCTCCTTCAGCGAAAGCATAGTGTTAATTGCCTAGTGGCTGTTGGGTTATTGACCGCAGTGAATAGTTAATTCTGAGAATTGGCATACCTCTTGTATGGTGGACTGGCTAATATCGCTCTTGAATTGGAGCTGGACAATATGTGTGACCTTGCCCATTATACTGGTTGATGTAGAAATTGTCAAGTGTGCGTACAGGACTGATCGGTAGTTCAGCAGCTCTTGTTTGAAGAGAACCGCGAGTAATATACCCTCGAGTCACCCTCCCCCCCCGGCAAGTCCGATGCGTTTTGGCCAAAATTCCATCTCATTAGTAAGTTGTTAACTGTTGGGTTATATTGCCACTCTCCATCCTATGGACCAAAGCCATATTACCGAAACATATGGGTGAAGCCATATAGCCGAACCCATTCTCTGAACGGTTAGGGGTCTCACATCCACCGTGGTTGACCGTCCCGTGTTTTACAGTGGATAGAAGAGAATTTCAGAAAACATCCATTTGACAAAATGACACTCAACGTATACTACCCATCTACCTATCCAAAGTGAGCTTCCGAACCTCCTTCCCCCAGACAAACCACGCCCGCTCCTGAAGTTCTTCTACCGTCATGGCTGAAATTCTAATGGAATGTAGATCATCACATCTCACATACTCCTCTTCCGTAGTTAGAGTCTTTGTCTGCGCCGTTGGGAAGAACGAAGTAGGAACTTCGTATTCAAAAACCGCAACAAACCTCCCCGTTGAAACAGCACTTCCCCCGTCGGTGGGAAATCCCAATGCTTCAAAGTCGAGGCCCAGCGGGCAAGCAGTCCAGGTGTGTGGCACGCCAGCCCCAATTAACACCAGCGTGTGAGGTGGAATTACGTATAATTCGCCCCCAAGCTCGGCTACTGCCACTCCCTCCATAACCATGATCTTTTCAACCACATAGCGAAGGCCTTTGCCGGTAGGGTTTGAAGCCATATGCACATGACGCGGCATTCGGGTCTTGGTGTCGAAAGGTAGTAATCCTTGGGGTCCGCAGAAGCAAGGCGTAGATGGGTCGTTGACATGGCCTACGCTGAATGTTTGAAGTCGGCCAGGGATGTTCATGTCGACCGGAAAAGCGTCTCTGGCGGCTGCACCGCTGCCGTGCACGATGCGGGTTCCATTGGGGAGCAAAAATCCAAGTTCACCAGATGACATAGTTCGGCGGGCGAGATTTCTGATTGTTCGGTTTATCATAATGATGACGGTCGCTGGGTTGCACTCTCTATCTCTTTCTTTTAAGAACTACTAAAAGGGAGCCAAACAGCCGCGGGATCCTAGGTTGATTTGTAAGGACCGCTAGGGGTTAGGAGGCAACCGACGTGCAGTACCTACGCAACCGCATATTACCGAATTGGGATCTTGATTAGCTGGGGGCGTGGAGCAGTGGTAGCGTAGTGAATGTAGGACGCCAGAAAACATTAGGATACGTAGGAGGAGGGTTGACTTCAAAGTGAAAACCGGGAAATCTCAACTATCACAGCACTTTGCATCACAATCTGGAATCTCATAACCATGGATCAGTACATATCACCAAGTACATGGCGAAGCCCATCAAGCCTGCAAATTGCCGACAGTGACAGTCTTGATGTTTTGATACTCATGCAAGCCATACTTGCTGCCCTCTCTCCCCATCCCGCTCTCTTTAACGCCGCCAAAGGGCGACTCTGCAGCGCTGATAAGTCCTGTATTCACGCCAACCATACCACACTCAAGTTGGCGCGCGACCCTCATGACACGCCCAATATTCTGACTAAAGAAGTATCCTGCTAGACCAAACTCGGTAGCATTAGCCAGCTCCACTGCTTCCTGTTCACTGGTAAAGGTGAAGATAGCTGCAAGTGGGCCAAAGGTTTCCTCAGAAGCAACAGCCATGCTAGGTACAACACCACTGATGACCGTCGGCTCATAGAAGAACCCAGACAGATGACTAGGTGATTTGCCGCCCGTATGCAAAGTCGCGCCTTTGGAAATTGCATCCTCAACGTGCTCCGCAACCTTCTGAACAGCGGCGGCGTTGACCAAGGGCCCCTGTGTCGTATCGACGTCTATACCCCTTCCGAGATTGAGGGCTCGAACGCTCTCGAGAAGCTTTGCAATAAACATTTGCTGTACATCCTTATGGACAAGAATGCGGTTTGCACACTGTGGACCAGTTAGCCAACGGATTCCAAGTCAAATGAATCAAAGACCATAAGGTTCTTTACCACGCAGGTCTGGCCTGACGAACGAAACTTGCAGGCCAATACACCGGCGACTGCAAGGTCCAGATCCGCATCTTCGAATACAATGAACGGAGCATTGCCTCCAAGCTCCATGCTGACCCGTTTCATTGTTTGAGCAGCCATCGTCGTCAGTGTTTTGCCCACCCCAGTGGAGCCAGTGAAGCTCAGCTTTCTCACTCGAGCATTTAATGCTAGCTCCGAGGCTGCTTGTCGGTCGCTTGTAGGAACGACGTGGATGCAGTCAGCTGGGATACCCGCAGCGATAGCAAGCTTGCCCAATGCAAGCGCACTAAAGGGGGTTTCTCGAGGAGGTTTGATAACCACCGAACAACCTGCAGCTAGTGCGGGTGCAATTTTCCGCGTGATCATGGCAGCAGGGAAATTCCAAGGAGTTATGATTCCACACACTCCCACTGGTTCTTTAAAGGTGAAAACCTCCGCGTTCGAGTAAGATGATGGGATGGTGTCTCCATATGCGCGAGTCGCCTCTTCAGCAAACCAGGAAACAAACGAGGCAGCGTAGTTGATTTCTCCCCTTGCTTCGGCTATTGTCTTCCCATTTTCGAGGGAAAGGACTCTAGCCACTATGTGAGGGTGGGAGGAATAGTTAGAGCTGATGGGCCTCAATTGTGAAAAAGAGGAAGGGAGGAAAGGAGGTTCAACTTACAGTCGTCTGCATTGTCAAGGATTCGCTGGTGAAACTTCTTCAATAATTGGCCTCGTTCCCGTGCTGTGGTACTCTTATAGTACGTGACATATCCTTTGTCGGCAGCCTCGATGGCCGATATGATATGCTCCTTGGATAGGTCTGCACACTGGGCAAGCACAGTTCCACTCGATGGCTCTATGACGGGGAACGTTTTCCCCTTGTTCCCGTTGACTTCTCGACCGCTGATCAAACCTGACGTTACCACCAATGCTGGATTCTTGACATCCAACAGCTCAGCAGCTGGCGTGGTGGCCTGTTTAGTTGGTTCCATATTGGGCAATTCTGCGACGTAGACGGCTCGTTCGTAAGCTGAAGTAACTTTAGCCTACCGGGCTTTCTTTATAGAATGTTGGGGTTCCGATAACCATGGCTATGCATGGACAAAGATCCCTTTATGGCACGCTCATACTCGTAAGCCAAGAATCATTCTTTTCGCTGCATGAACCTAGGTAGACTATTCGAGATCGAAGGCCTACCCGTAACAATGTCTGGTATTCTCCAAGTGAGATCCCGCGGCTTTTTGGAAGCTATTATCCGTGGCTTTATGGCATTTACTACAACCGAGGAAATCCTCAGCAGCCAGTTCCAGCAGTTTTTATAGATGTTTATAGGGAAACATTAAAGCTTGTAGCTATATATTCCCAAGTCAAGACAGCTAAGGCTATCAGAGGCACTGAAATATATCTGTAACTGAAACGAGAAAATGCAAGCTGTTGTTTTCAAAGGACCCTTCCAAGTCGCCGTCGAGCAAAGGCCCATCCCGGCGGTCCAAAATGAGACAGAGGTAGTGCTCAAAGTGCGGTACACGGCCCTGTGCGGTAGGTAAGTCGCGTCACCCTTGCGTTTCCTTGCCTTTCATTATTCTGACAGCCACACACTAGCGAGCTGCATGTGTATCGAGGACACCAGCCCGCACAACCGGGGTTTATTATGGGCCATGAGTTCATAGGCGAAGTGGTGGAATTGGGATCTGGTGTTCAGCATTTCAAGAAAGGCGACCTTGCTGTGGTGCCCTTTACTGTGAATTGTGGGACTTGTTTCTACTGCTCCCAGGACCTCAGTTCACGCTGCGTCAACTCTAAGTTGTTTGGCTCTCCTCTGCTTGATGGTGGACAATCTGAGTACGTGCGAGTGCCCATGGCAGATGCCAGCTTGATTAAAGCTCCGAATGGGGTTGACGAGAGGAAACTTGTCTTCATGGCCGATATATTTCCGACGGGATATTTCGCTGCTCTCAACGCCTTTAAGGGGCTGGAGGAATCCTCAATTAAGGATAGCACCGTTGTTCTTCTGGGCTGTGGACCTGTTGGCCTATTTGCTCTGGTCAGTGCTCTGGAATATCATCCCAAACATCTGATTGGAGTAGACAAGGTTCCTTCACGCCTTCAACGAGCAAATGAGCTCGGTGCTGAAGCTTGGAATGTCAACACAGACAAGGAAGACCTCGAAAAGCGAGTCAAGGAGCTGACAGATGGACGGGGTGCGGATATCGTTATAGAGGTTGTCGGACACGCTGACGCCCTACGGCTGGGCTTTGATCTACTTAGGCCATTTGGCCACATCTCAAGCGTGGGCGTACACAACGAGCCAGTTCCGTGGACAGGCTTTGAAGCGTATTCAAAGAACCTCTCTATACAGATGGGTCGATGCCCTGCTCGAAGTGAGTATACCCATTTGCCCTTCGTGTCTAACCTAACATGGATATAGGCATGTTCAAGGAGGCTATGGTGCTGTTCGCGAAAAAGCAGGATGTTCTAGAGTAAGGATTCATATCTGTCGTTCTTAACTACATGGTACTAATTCTGTTGCAGTTTCATGGTTGCAGATGTTCGGCCATTATCGCAAGCTGTTCAAAGGTGAGCAATTTCTCTTGCGCAAAGAGAAAAGTGGCTGATAACTATTAGTTACGACGATTTCAACCATATGAGGTCACAGAAGATTATATTCGAGGCTGATAAGTAGCTTCAGAGGCATTAGATAGCACGCTTATGATAATCAATGCGTTTATTAATCGCACGGCCCTAACTTGAAGCTATACCTAGCTAGCACGTGACTAAGTTGTTTTGCCTCTCCAGGGGCTATACTATCACAGATAAGCAGGGATTCACGTCAGGGTAATTGCTTTTTTAATGTCAAAATATTCCAGAAGATACTATTCTACAACTCAAGTAAGGACAATGCCCCCATCAACCAGCATAGTCTGCCCTGTCACATAGTCGGAATCTTTGCTCGCGAGAAAACCACCCACCAGACCAGCAACATCCTCCGGAACACTTGTCCTTCCGAGCGCAATACTCTTGCTGTAATGTTTAAGAGTCTCGCCAGGGGCCCTTTCCTCAATATTCCCTAGCATCTCATCTACTTCGTCCCACATCGACGTGCCCACTATTCCCGGAGCGTACGCATTGACATTTATATTATGAGAAGCCAGTTCCATGGCCATGGCCTGGGTGAGCCCACGGACTGCAAATTTGCTGGCAGAGTACAGCCCAAGCGCTGCAAACGCCCTGAACCCGGCGATAGAAGACGCGCCGACAATCTTGTACTTCTGCCGTCCAAATACCTTCTCTGGGTGCCCTTGCGCAATCATTTGGCGCGCCGCCTCGGTGTAGCAGTTGAAGGCTCCCTCGAAGTTGCAAGAGAACACGTCCGTAATGTCCTCTGCCGTAGAGGCCAGCAGAGGCTTCACAGGGGCCTTCCCAGCGTTGGCAACCATGAGGTGCAGCGGTCCCAACGTGGACACAGTTTTCGATACCATTGCGGCCACATCGCTCTGCGAAGTCACATCTCCGGGTATGGCTATCGCTCGAATCGCTGGTTCGTCAGAACCCTTAACGTCCGTACTGTTGAGCTCCTTCACGACTGCATCGATCTCCGCGGTGGAGCTTGGAATGTCATTGATGGCAACGCGGTAGCCATCCTGGACTAGGCGACGTCCGATTGATCGACCTCTATAAGAATAATGTCAGTCATACTCATTTGCGCGTTAACCGTATGGGATATGGGGCCAACACACATTCCCCGCGCCGCGCCAGTCACAATCGCAGTTAGAGGCTGGACCATGATTCACAGAACTTCAAACTGAGTCGCAGTACTCATATCACTCGGTTCTGCGTGGATTTATCTTTTCAGATGGAACGCATTGATCCTGCCGTGTATGTAGCCGGCCCTGCAAACCGCGGGGAACTGGACCCACCCAAAAGGGTGCTTTGCATCCAATTTCCAAGCTGATCGCATTTTTAGAAACTTAGGTTTCCCCGCAAATGGCTGCTCTCTGGTAACTTTAGACAATATAGCCGTGGGAATATCTTGGAAAATCGACGTAGTTTGGCTGCCGTCAAGTAACCGCGGTCCACATCCAATGCAGAGGGTAGATTGTCCTTGAGATCGCTATATAGTGTTGCAGATCAAGAGGATCCTTTGTTCATTTTCCTTTATCGTCAAGAGTTCCTGGGTATAATGGTCTGTGAATATTACTTAGGTTATATGTGCTTTTGGATGGTCGTAGATCACACCTGAACCAAAATGAGGCACGCGTCTATAAAACAAAAAAACGGGGACAATGTGATACGCTGAACTCCAAATCTCTTAGCATTTACCAGAATTGAGACATTGCAACTGAGTTGACACAGCCCACTATGATTTCCTCCCAGCCTAGCATGCGACCACAAGGCCGCACCCTCTCCATTGGCATCACCGTTGCCTGCGGGCTGGCATTCATGCTATTTGGGTACGATCAAGGGGTTTTTGGTGGGATCTTGTCAAACCCCGCGTTCCAGGAACAGTTCGACCATCCGGATGCCACCATTGAAGGGCAGATAGTCTCGTCGTACGTTCTCGGGTGCGTTATTGGGGCCTTCATATCCATGTTCCTCGGTGATCGCCTGGGCAGACGCAAGTCAATCGGCCTCGCCTGTACGTTACTCACAGTTGGCGGTGTTTTGCAAGCAACTGCGTTTACGCTGCCCCATATCATCGTTGGGCGTATAGTTTCCGGCATCGGGATTGGAATGAACACCACCACGGTCCCAATGTGGCAGAGTGAGACCTGTGAACCAAAGCGCCGAGGGATACTGATGTCCATCCAACTTACCATGCTTGTCTTTGGCTTCGTGGTTGCCAACTGGCTCAACTTTGGCTTTACCTATATCCCTGACCAGCCCGTTGCCTGGCGGTTCCCGCTGGCCTTTCAATCGGTACTAGCGATCCTGACTCTGGCCATTGTGCCGTTTATGGTGGAATCTCCGCGCTGGCTATGTCTACGTGGACGTGACGATGACGCTCTAGATGTGCTGGCCCGCATTGCAGTCAAGCCCTCGACGGACTCTGGCATCCTGCAAGAACTCCGGACCATCCAGCAGATGATAAGCCACGAGAACGAGTCGCAGGGCTCCGGATGGCGACAGATTTTCACCAACGGTCCACAGCAGAACTTTCGTCGAATCGCATTAGGAGCGGGCGCCAATTTCATGCAGCAGTTCGGGGGCATCAACGTGGTGGCATACTATCTCCCGGTTGTCCTCAAGCGGTCGTTCAAATTCAGCGACCGCATGTCTCTGGTCCTGTCTGCCGTGGACTCCATGCAATGGATGTTCTGGGCGGGGATGGCATCGTTTGTGATTGACCGGGTTGGGCGCCGACGACTACTCATCTTTGGCTCTGCAGGGCAATCTCTCTGTTTTGTCATGGCGGCAATTGGGCTGGCAGTTGATACAAAGCCTATGAACGGTATTGCAGTTGCTTTTATCTTCCTCTACTACTTCTTTTTCGTAAGTAGTCTGGATGTCTTTGTCCTCAATGTTTTATAAAGTACTGACGAAGCCAGGGGTTGTCTTTTCTGGTCATTCCGTTCATGTACCCGTCCGAGATCAATTCACATAGCACACGAAATCTAGGAAGCGCCATTGCCATGGTCACAAACTGGCTTGGTGTTTATGTGATTGTCTCTGTTACTCCTACAGGTACATCTCCTGCAGCCCTCCCCCCCATCCTTTTTTTTTCCCTGGTAGCTAACTTTGAGAATAGCCATCGACAACATTGGATGGAAATTCTACCTCGTCTTCGCCATCACCAACTTCGTTTTCTGTCCCATCTGCTGGCTTTTTTACGTCGAGACCTCGGGCCTGTCTCTGGAAGAAGTGGACAGGCTCTTCGAGATCAAATACTACGGGGGCAAGAATATGACCTACCAAAGCGCAGCTCGGAGGGCAAAGGAGGTTGTGAACATGGAGACCACGGAGCATTTGGAGAGGGTCAATACTGCATAGGCTTGGTCGAACAAGCCTTGGGCTTTTGGCATTAATAGACAATTCTGCGTGTCCGGTGCGTTGAGTCTGAGTGGTTTAAAGAACGACTATAAGAAAGCTATACTCGCTCATCTATTAATTTCTTTTGTCCTGACAGATGATCCATATTACCTGTATTGTTCTATTAGGAAAAGATATTGAGATTTAATAAATAAATAATGTACATTTTGCTATCCTTTACTGGGGGAACAGGGCCGAGCATATTTCCATGATTATTTCCTCTTTCTGGCTCCGTCCTTTTTCCAAATTGAAAGTGCCAGGGCTTTTGGAATGCTTTTTGGAGGTGGGTCATGGTCCTGCCCATCTCTGGTTCCTCTAGTGATTAGTATCGCAGTTACGGTGTAATGTTATGAAGAATAGGTTATATTATGTAGGCGCGGCTGTATGTTAAAACTCGGGGATTTGAGGGGGATTACGAAGAATCCCCAGATCGCTACAAGTTGTGGCGCCTTGGGGTAGCCATATGATATATTTGCCGTATTCTTTTATTGTTCTCCTACGCTTCCAGGGGGTGAATGACTTTTTCGCTTGCTTTGCAAATCCACAAATCATCAGAGACGCGATGACTCAAGAGACCATGCTTGCACTCCGTTTACACGGACGACAGGATATCAGACTTGACACGGTTCCCATTCCGTAAATACACATTCACCCTTCAAGCTGAAGTAATTGCTTACATTAAGTCCAGGGAGTGCCTGCCAAACCAGGTTCGAGTGCGCGTCGCTTACTGCGGAATCTGCGGCTCAGACATACACGAGTATGACGCAGGGCCAATTCTCGCCCCTCAACAGGACGAGAAAAACCCCCACTCCGGCGCAACTCTCCCAGTGATTCTCGGGCATGAAATGTCCGGCACCGTGGTTGAAGTCGGGGCCGATGTAGAGGGTATCTGCACCGGGCAGAAAGTGGTAGTGAACCCTTTACTAGCGGACTCGCAGATTCAAGCAGAGGCATGCACGTCTTGCCGACGAGGATGTTTCAACACCTGCAAACGGTCTACATACTACGGAATCAACGCACCGGGCGGCGGGTTCTCCGGAGAGATCTGTGTCAACGCCACCAATATCGTTGCCGTTCCTGATAACGTCTCGCTGAGGGCTGCTGCTCTCGTGGAACCTTTGGCGGTAGCTTGCCATATGATTGAGCGATCGGGGTTCACTGCTGGTGACAATATCTTGATTCTTGGTGCGGGGCCGATTGGGCTAGCTCTGCTGATGCTTTTACGGTCGAAGGGGGCGAAGAATATTCTTGTGAGCGAGGTGTCTGGGCTGCGCATTGAACATGCCAGGCGTCTTGGGGCGGATGCTGTCATAAACCCTATTCAAGGTGAAAAGGGATCAAACCCTGTGCTAAGGGCAGTTTCTGACTTGGCAGGCGAGGGAGTCGACATTGCTTTTGACGCATCTGGCCTCCAGGCTACTCTTGATACCGCCATCGCGTCAGTCAGGCCAGGAGGGACCATTTTCAACGTTGCAATCCATGAGAAGCCACTGACTCTGAATCTTAATGCTTTATCTCTGCAGGAAAAACGATTGACTGGCGGAATCTGCTACTTAAAAAGGGACTTTGAAGAGATTTTGGCTCTGCAGGAATCAGGAAGACTTCCTGCAGAAGAGATGATTACGTCCGTCGTGCCACTTTCGGATATCGTTGAGGGAGGATTCCAGGAGCTGATGGTCCATAAGGCTAAACATGTAAAGATTCTGATTCAGCCTGGCGTTTAACCAATAACTCGTTGGTATGATAGTTATCTACTGGTGCGATATTTATATAATCCTATGAAGTGTTCTATATTGCGCCATAGGTTTCTTTGATATATCCATTCTACAGCCGTTTCCACAAATACAGTACTAGTCCAAGTAGCTCTTCAATCCTAATTCTAATCATCCGTTCTAGGGAGACCTTGCAGCAGTAAAAGATAACTAATCTATATTTTTTACATATAAGTAGAAAAGCATTCCTGATACGTGTTTTCAAGATAGCAGAACGGTGAGTTTTAGCATGTCATCACATTATCTATAAAAGGCACAGCGTAGAGCGCTTGGTTCATTGCTGATTATAAGGCATTGGTTATGAAGCAACAAAACCTACTACATCTGCAAAATTTGACACCCACTTGGCCTGTGAGTTATCTTTCAAGGAAATTGTTTCGTCCTTTGCATTAGCTCCCCACTCATCTCTCCCAACAGAGTTCCACAAGCGATCATTACTTGGCAGTGGGAATTGGAGTTCTCTGACATGCAGCAGGCTATTATCTGTGGCAAGAGAGTTTACCTTTGTACAAAGCTTGTAGAGTGCCATGCTGAACCGTTTGAGCTCCTCAATACCAACCCAGACAAACGAGGGCAGGTCAGATTCCTTATACCTGGCCAGCATGTTCGGATAACAGAACATGCCCAGTTGTCGGCAGCTTCCAACGAGTGATTTGAGTAATGCCAAATCGGTAGCTGAAATAGATGTTTTGAGGTCGAGGTTAATAGCATTGTCGGCCTTCATGAAGATAGAGAGAATAACATGTAGTAGGATGGCCTGGTATGTGGCAATTGGCCAGATGCAGGAGCTGCAGGCTTCTGCTGCCTCTGAAGCGTCCCAATTTTGCTATACATCCACGTTAGTAAATCAGATATATGATGAGGTGATCTGCCTACCCTTTGATCCCGCAAAGCACAGTCAAGTTTATCATAAAGCTCCCCGGCCGCCGACTGCGCAGGCTGCTCTTCTGACGTCCACATCCCTATAGCCATCATTGCTTGCAAGAGTAGCGGGTTCTCCTGGCGCACATCGAAAGATCCTCTATGAACAAAAGGCCACCGGGGATGAAATATCTCAAAATAACGATTAATCCACCTTTTCCTCTTCTCCAGATAATACGACTGAGACTCTCCTGTGTTCAAAGACGGCGAGCGCATTGACCTGCCTTCTGAAAGACAAGCATGCTCTTGGAACGAACATCGAACTCGACGACGACGACACTCCCCACATGGTATGCCTCCTTCGCAGCGAATCTTCCCTGCATGGCAGCCCGCACAGGCCTGACGCGCCCGATTGAGCGGCTCTATTATTTTATGCTGCCGTTGGATATGGCGTCGAAGGGTATCACTACATAACGTCAAGGGTTAGACCTGGTGCTGTAAAAAGGGTGTAACAGTAATACCTCCGTTGAAATTCATGTCCACAACTGGAACAGAAGAAATGCCTCTGCTTGAGGTGTGTTGATCGTTCGTGGCGGTTCAGGTGCGCCTTGCGCCGGTATCTCGCATTGCAGCCGGGAAATTGACACCGGAACGCGTAGTGTGTGGGATGAAGGTACTCGACCTCAGCTGGTGCTAGACCTGTCAACTCCATGGTATCTGCCTAGAAAATGCTGTAAATGAAGAGGCTACAAAGGAGTTCTCCCCGCCGGCTTCATCGGCGTCCCATCGTTGACCCACCGGGAACCCACCGGCAACCCGTCGGCGATCCATCATCCATCACCTTGAGCAGTCAAAAACCGGGCATGAGCTTCACGTTGACTCGCGCAGGGGCGGAGCAGTAAAGAAATTGGGATACTAATACATTCTTCCATCGCAGAGTAGCGAGGAATATTAGAAACGATGTAGTTGTGAGTCGACGTCATAGGTTGTTGAGTGGGTGCCGGCGGGTGGGAGGCCGAGATATTATTGAAATCATGACTGCTCTCACCATTATTAATGTCTGGGCTACTGATAAATAACCCAGAGACTCCAGGTATAAGTATTCAGAACAGTGATATATTCGCATAGGTCAGCGTGAAATACGCGCCTTATTTCAAACATGACTCCGTCTATCCTTATTGCTGGTGCCACCGGTAACACCGGTCGAGCTGTCACCGAGACGCTGCCAAAGCTGCTTCAATCGAGCACTTTAGCCGGCCATCGTATCATTGCTCTGACTCGCTCCTCCAAGAGTCCCGTGGCACAAGGCCTCGCCAAACTCCCCGGAGTCGAAGTGATTGAACAGAATTGGGTTGAGATCACCGCCGACTGGCTCCGTGAGCACCATGTCACTAGAGCCTTTATTGCCTCCCACAACGAACCCAACCAATTCGCCGAAGAGTCCACCTTCCACGTTAATGCCCTCCACGCCGGTGTTAAATATGTCGTGAGAATCTCGACCACGGCTGCGAATGTGCGCCCGGACTGCCCTGTCTACTACCCACGCCAGCACTGGGCCATCGAGACCCTTCTCGGCTCACCCGAGTTTAAGAACTTGCACTGGACGTCTCTCCAGCCGAATGTCTTCACGCCACTGGTCATGTCCCCTGCTGCGGAGTTTATCAAGGGGTATCGCCGTGGAAAGCAGGACACGCTTCGTCTGCTACTATCAGAAGATGCACCTGTTGGAATAATCGATCCTGACGAAGTTGGTGTTATTGCAGCTCATCTCTTGTCGAAAGAGGATACTTCCGTGCATAATCAGGCTAAATACGTTCTGAATGGACCCGAGGATATAAACGGAAGGCAAATTGTCGATATGGTTGAGCAGTACATTGGTGTGCCTGTTCTAGACGTTAGTTACAAAGATCTCTCTTTTATTGATATGTTGTATGAGTATCAATATGCGGCTACCAAGCAGTCGAAGAACGTCATATACTCGATCAAGCGGGCACCAGAGACAGCATGGGAAGGGAAGTGCTCGACTTCTACAACTAGCAAGGAGGTCCTAGAGCTTGCTGCTCCGAAACGGACACCTGCTGATGTTTTGAAGACTCTACTAGAAGAATAGGAACGGAAGTTAGAAGCAGTGCTTCGGGGATTGAAGCAGCCATTACACTGGAAAGATATCGGGGAACTGAACTTTTTATATACTCTATCTGATCCATAGCTAATCAACGTATAGAAATAGGATCAGCTCCAGCAAATATTCACCTTTGATATAACAGTAGTAGCATGCATTTATACCACCGCTCCCATATTACGAATGAACCCGCGGGATCTGGCCAGTCTTGATATACCTTCTTGTCTATCAAGGACAGCCAAAAGTCTCCTCCAGAGACCCTTTCGAAATCACCCCAGGCTCCCCCAGCCCCAAGACCTTCACGTTTCTTCTTGTCATCCCATTCTCCCCACTACTTACAACTTTCTCCCGCTCCCCAATTCCAAACATCCCACTCATACCCAACGAATCCAAATCCCTCCCCCGCCCCTGCACCTGCGCTCCAATCCTCGCCAGAGCCAACGCATCAAGCGAACCCGTCCACGCCGGCGCAGAGTAAATGAACCTAAGCAACAGCAGCAGACCCAGCACTTGCAGAGCCACCACCACCGAGATGACCACCAGCCCGGGAATCGAGTGCTGTGGTTTGAGAAGCACATACCCCGGCGCCGTATATATCCTTCTATAATCCAATGTGGCGACCTCGGCGGATACAGACAGAAGAGCCTCGTTGGCAAAGAAGGACCCGATTTCAAGGAGCTGTTGCGCCGCGAGTGGCGGGTTGAACATCCGTATGAATCCGCCGACGAATTCGGAGAGGTCGGTTGGGTCGTACTCGTCCCCCAGTGCGCCTTCGGTTAGGATACCGCCGCAGCGGGGCCCGAGGATATCTTCTCTGAGCATGTGGGACGGCCGGAAGACGTAGAAGGGGATTCGGCCGTTTGCGCAGATGTTTTGGATGGCTTGAAGATGTTCGCTCTCGGTGGTTGCGTTGCGGGCTGAATGGAGGAGGGTGTTGTTGCCGAACAGGGCCAGGGAAGCGGTCATTAGGGGACCTGGGGTGGGACGGTCTGCTGTGTCGAAAGGGCTGAGTGTGTGCTCGTAAGTAAAGGCGTCCGAGTCGCCGGTTGGCCCTCTGGTATAGCTGTTAGTCCCAGGAGTCTGGGAGTGGAAAGGGGAGAGCCCTACTCTTTTACAGGCCAATATTTGCCTTCAGGGCGATCATATCCAGAGACGTCGTTGAACTGAGTTTGCATTGCCTCATCGTCCGGCCAAGTGTCGAGCATGGGTTGGTGGGCGAACTCGTTTTGGTAGTTTCCTAGCTCGAACCAGCCTCGTCGTGAGGTGGAATCGCAACGTATTGTGTAGTTGCCAAGGAGGCGCAAGTCGTCCCAGGTCGAGGATTCAGACGTAGAGGCCGAATCGACGTGGATATGAAGCCAGAGGCGCTCGGTGATATTCTGCATATCTCGAGTGTTCATCCAAGGGACCGAGTCATAGTTGCCCTCTGTGCAGACAGACACGTTCAGAGCAGCGCTTGTGAAATCGGTTACAAATGGCCTGTCGCCTGGACACGTCGCTGGGAAGTTATTGTCCACTATGCATGTCACGTCAGTGTCCATACGCGCTGCATGTTGGCGCAGCACGCCTGTGGTCGTTCCATTAACCACAGGGGATGCGAAGAAGGTCCCTGGGGGTGGATCGCCAGAACTAGTCCAGTCTGGATAGAAGAACCTGAAGGTGCTCATGATCTGGTCATTGACAGGGACGTTTTCATCTTCCTTGACCTCTCTCCAAAGATGGGGCTGGACATCACCCTTCCGGACGTCGATTAACTTGTTAAGTGTACGCTGAACGACGGTGCTGCGTGGACACGCTGCGAGCAACGAGGGCTCCGAGTCCAGACCAATGACCTTATTATCAAAGCCCAATGTATCACAGGTCGAGTCTTTGTTGCTGACAATGCCCGGCTGGTCATTGCATGTCACTACTGTCTTCGCCTCGTCTTGGACCAGCAGCTGCTTGAGAGGTGGCTGGATAGCAGCTGTGCTCTATTAGCCGGCGACATCACCACAGATTTCACCCTCACTTACCGAGAAGAATAAGACCAACCCCATACCAGAGATACGGCGAGGTCTTCCTGGGGCTGTCCCCGTCAAGCACGCTGCAGATAATGGGAATATCCGACCACCCTTTATTTGCCAAAGCAAACGTCTGCTCAAGGTTAAGTTCTTTTTGGCCTTTTTCCTTCCGCCGCTGGGTATAGACAACAGCGCCTTGTGCTAGCAATGCCGAAACAACAGGGACAGCCAGCACGGAGGCGACGCCGTCAATTATCTTGGTAGCGACGAGCCAGCGTTCCATGTGCCAGATATCTCTCAACGAGTACTTTCCGACCTGGTTGATATAGGAAGGTTTCATTATGGGGCGGAACATCATAATGCATGTTAGAATCCATGGAAGCGTGAGAAGCGGCAGGTAGAAGAGAAGGAGATATAAGGCGCGCTTGCGGTAGCTCAGGACCCGACCTGGTTTCTGCCCGTGGAGGCTGTTTGGTTCTTTGAGTGGGCTTCCATTTGCAGTGCTCGATTGCGAGCCATCGAGACCACTTGTTGTCCTGCTTCCCTGTGCCATCGCGAGTCCTGCAGTCTTTGCCTTTCATATGCACCATCATGGCGGCGGTCCGGTAAATATACAGCCGCAGGTAAACTCAGCCTTATTGGCTTTTGAATAAGGATCTGCAAAGGGACACGAGGCTGACGGAAAGGAGGGCACAGCCTTGCGGCTCACGGAAGACACACGGATGTTGATACTACCCCGGAAAAGTTTCTTTCCCTGCTTTTTTCTGGATTGGGCTTGCCTTTCAGCGAGAGGTTCGCGTGGCGAGGCACAGAAATTACATGTAATGTGTGATGAGTGCCTTTGAGCCAAAATCCAGTCAAACAATCGACGAGGACATCGAGAAATTAGCCAACAGGGATCAGGATGCGGGGGGGCAAAAGCTGCCACAGCCGCTATGCGCGAGCACGGACTCGATAAATACGAGCTCCAACTCGAGGCTGTGCAAGGGAACAATATTTCTCTCAAATCCAGCCCTTGTATCCCCAGCCCTTGGCTCAATGCCATGCATGATCTCGTGCTTAATAGGCGACAATCTCGGGCGATGGCTAGCGGCGCATCGCTCTCATCAAAACTATCGCCGTCACCCTGTTTACCCTCCTCGTCATAATCTTGCTGGACTCCAACCTCATATCTTAACAAAAAACATACAACAGTATGTATATGTTAGAGCTCACCCAGGACATCGCTCCTTCCGTTGCCGCCCAAAGCGCCGGCTTCAGGGCTCACTATTCTGCACGTGAAGCTAAATTATTATAAATACACAAACTGACGCCTGAATGAATTGAGGTACTTAAAAGGCACCGGGTACCCTCGAGCAAATCTTATTCTCGTCAAACGCAAGAGTTCACCATGGCACACACTCTAGCTGGAAAGTTTAATTATATTATCAACCGTGATCACAATAATAACAAAGAAATCAAACATCCCGTCCTTCCTTGAACAACAAAAAAGTATTAAAGAGCTCTTGCTATCTTCAACAAGTATACCCCCTTCCCCCCTACCTTCCCACCCCTAGAGATTCTTCTACTCTAGTACATTACCCAGGTTTCTTTTGCTACATCCAGGGACCTGCTTTTCACCTGACATTCAAACCTACAAAGCAAAGCATTCTTGGAATTTTATAGACGGAATACTCCGGGCAGACTCAATAAATATATAATAGATAGAACAGTCGAGGGTTTCCACCGTGACTTTGAGACAGCCCTGGCTCGGGAACGAGGCTTATTAGTTCCCGATAGCATGTCAAAGACAATAAAGAAGGTAAGCATGATCCCATCTATTGCAGGTTCAAGGCTTACTTTATAAAGTATGTTAAAGGAGACCTAAAGACAAGGATTCCACTTTCAGACACTACAATGCCCAGAAACCGTCGATCGTTAAATAATAATCATACTCCTGGCACAGCTCTAGTGCCAAGACTTTAAAGAATACTGTGGAAATTTTTGCGAACACTCTCGAGTACCCTTCTAAAGCGCAGAAGACTATGAGGGGCTTGTAATCTTTAACTATAACCTGACTATTAATAAGGTCTAGGCCTGGAATTCCACAGGAATATTAACTTGACTGCAATACGCAATGCAGCCCTTTATTTTAAAAAATAACCACATCTCCAAGATTGGCACTTAATTAACTGGGTTGGAACATGGAACACCTAGATCAGCCTTGACATGGAAGGTCTGATGGCTTGCAGCTCTGGAACTGGTAGATGTTACAAGTCCCTTTACAAAGGAAAATAGAAGGCAGGATAGAATAAGAGCATTCATGGTGCCTTGGTAAGAAAAAATATTCTGGCTTGCAGACCTTGCTTTATTTATAGGGTTTGTGCTGTGTGAAAAAGTATGTATGTTGATTTGCGCCTTGTAGGGTAGCTCCACCACGGTAGCTATTTCTGCTACTTAAATTCAATGCTCTTGAACTTCAAATTTCTGACTGCAACCAAGTCCACTGCAGCAAATAGAAGAAGAGCCATAGAGCGCGCAGCCTGTCGTGAAGCACTATCTAGTTATCTGGGTAAGCTATTGTCTACTTTTTATAACCTTTTCTGATCAACATTAGCAAACAATCTCCACCTTGTTGTTGCCTCTTGTGATGTACGGTCGCAGCCTTAGTCAAATAACCAATATCAATGGGAGAGTAATAAGGCCGTAAATTACTTGTTTGATAGGAAGCTTAGCAAGCATTCTCTAAAAGCATATATTAAGATACGCGTTGCTCTTTGAAATAACACTGTCTGCTCCCCAGCAAGCAATCATTCCTGCCAATAAATCTACGGATAACACTGTCGGCTGGATCTGCGCCAAAGTAACGGAATACGCTGCACAAGGCATCCTTTGCGAAACACGCTAGATATAGCGGACCCGCCAGTTCTATCAAAGCTTTGGAAATATCGCTATATTAAGCGATTACCAAGGGATCTGCGTAGACGGTTCAGACGAGCAACGTCATCTGGCGAGAAGTGTTTCAGACGAGCAACTACACTCAGAGAGGAGCTGCGGGGTTGAAGCTGGCTGTGTGGGCGGGAGGAGGACTGGAATCCGAGGATTGTCTATTCAGTTCAAGCAGCGCGCGTTTGTATACTCCTAATTTACCCCCTTTGTCTTTTAATCTGGTGGAGATACGTTAAAAAAGTATAATATTTCTTAGTTTTACATGGGGAAAGTGGGCGCCAGGTGGTACCGGCCGTTGTTAGGTGATCACCCATGTAGTCTGCGTCCCATCCCCGCAATAACATAGCAACGACAGCCCCCTCATCCACACTCACAACGGGGCTGGGATAAGTTGCGTTACACCAAAACGTGTCGTGCCGAGGTATTGAGCATTGTTCGCCCCAGTATCGTATACATAAAGCACCAATCTAGCTTCTGCCAAGCGCAGAAGTATGCCGATATCAAACCAAGATAACAGTCTGCCGGGCCATTCTTTCCTGCGGCCCTCACAACACCCCCTTATCCGAGATGCCTATACAACTATGTACTATTGACCACGTCGGTCGTATCCGGAACGGGAAATCCATTTCCCATGCATCCCGGTCAACTAAATCACGCGCCAGCCTCACCACCTGCAAGTCGGGCGCAGACTCCCCGTCTTTCCTGAGCGGAACCGTCAGCTGCCTGCCGATGCCATCTCTCTCTATCTGGAGACTTATTTCATCTCGCCTTAACACCGTTTGGCGCCGCCAATTCTATCTTCTGCCCCGATATAACCCCATCCTTGGCTCGAATGTCGGGCCTCGAAGTCATAAGCGGCATCTCGGCTGTGATCAGTATTCTCGGCGCCGCAGCAAATATCTACGGCAGTGTCCAGCATGATCTGAAGCTACCGGAAACATTTACGGTCGTCGGGCGCCGATTGCCGATAATCCTTGATACCCTCCAGATATGTAAGGATGACCTCCAACCAACGCAGGGCTCGATGTCCCCCGACGTCCGTGATAGCTTCACGCAGATCGTCGAGGTCTGCCAGGAGAATGCCGAAAAATTAAAGATGATCTTCGAAGCGATTATTCCGGGGAAGAATGATACTTGGGAGATACGATATAGAAAGTTGCTCCGGGGTCTTGGAAAGGGTAGCAGGGTAGAAGAGCTCATGATATTGATCACGCAAGACGTCGAGCTCATGGTCAACAACCACGCGGTGAGATCCGCGAAGACGGATCAGATAATGGAGCTGGCAAAAATTATTAAGGAGCTGGAGGATGCGAAGAAATCGGTTATTGAAGATGAAAGGTCAGCCTTTACTTTCCACAGTGGTGGGGGTGCACAAACAAACAGTCTGAACACCGGTACTGGACAGCAGATCAATAATCTCGGATCTGTTCAGACTCAGAACTTCAACCAGAGTAAGTAATAACCTCGACTACGAGCTGTGGAGTGGTAAAGCAGTGCGAGGAGGCTATTATTCTCGATCCAGGTTATTAGGGCCGATGCACTTTAAAGAGAGATTAGTTGGATCAAATTCCGCAAGAATGCCATTTCTGTATACTCGCATCCATTGTCTAACTGACTCGCCGGCTCTACAAAAACTGAGTAGGTGATCCAAACTGACCTTTAGTGATAGTTTCCGTTGAGCAAAAAGAAGATTTCAGATTTCGGAAACCTGCTGGAGTCTGCCTCGGCCAGGCTCCTTGTCTCGACCCGAAGTTGTTCATCGGACGGAGTCCGGAAATAGAAGAGATGGGAAAACATCTCAAACCCGGCGTCAAGTCTGACGAGCAGCGACGGCTCGTCCTTGGGGGTGTTGGTGGTATCGGAAAGACGCAGCTTGCTATTGCTTACGCGAAGATGAACCATACCCACTACGACTCTGTCTTCTGGCTCGATGCACGTTCGGAGGCCTCGGTAAACGCAAGTCTGCGGTCAATCGCAGAATTGGCCTTTGAGCTACATGCGCCCGACAAGCTCAAGCACGAAGAGGCTTTGATCCGCACACGGCAGTGGTTGTCTGATACGAAGAATACACAGTGGCTTCTTATTTTCGACAATTATGATGATCCAGAGCAATTCGTGGTTGAGAGGTACTTTCCGCATGCTTCTCACGGCACCATCATTATCACCACCAGGCGGCCCGACCTTACTGGTGACACCTACCTCCGGGTGCAGCCCCTGCAAAGTATCAAGGAGGGCCTTTTCATCCTACAAACTCGATCTAACCGTCAAGGGGTTACAGATAGTGAGGAATGACCTACTCAAAGTATGTTTGGCTAATAACTCTTGGTAGATCCGCATGCAAAGCGGTTAGCTGAGCGATTCGCCGGCCATCCGTTAGCCCTAGCAACGGCGGGTGCATTTCTTCACTACAGCGCCCTGACCTTTGAGCGGTACCTTCAGGAATATGAGCGCCACTGGGACATAGATCCTCGGCGACAATATAGGCTTAAGGAGTATGGAGATCGTACTCTCTACACGACCTGGGATCTATCATATTCTCGGCTTGAAGAAGAAGACTCCGACGCTGCACGACTGCTAACACTGCTAGCCTACTTTGACAACCAGAGCCTGGAGTATAAGCTATTTCATGCGGGGCTCAATGATACCGCACCGGAGGGGCTCCGTAAAGTGATAGCTGATGACTTGAACTTCAACAACGCCATGGCCGCCCTGACCAGATATTGTTTTCTGGACATCCACCAGACACTGGGATATTGGAGCATGCAGAATTGCGTCCACGACTGGACCTTGGCCGTACTCAACCAGGATATCCGTCCAGAATACTATGGCTATGCAACCAATTGTGTCGTTGCCACCATCACCGGGATCGATGAACATTCCCTTGGAAATGCCGCCTATGCTCCGTTGGCTGGGCACGCTCAATGGCTGGTCCAACAGAGATTTCTCCAGAATGCTAGCATCCTCGCCCATGCACCTCACAGCCTCCACCAGATATCTTGTCTCTCCGGACTACTCTACAAACAGGATCGGCTCGTAGCTGCGGAGCAGGCTTACGTATGGGCGTTGGCAAGGTACGGCCAGGCGCTGCAGATTCATGGGGTGTCCCTGCTGCAGACAATGCACAATTTGGGCTCAGTCTATCACAGCCAAGGCAAGCTACACGAGGCGGAGGATCTATATAGAAAGGTCCTGCTCATCAAGCTGGATGTGCTAGGTGAGGAAAATGAATCCACCCTTCACACTTTACACAACCTTGGCGCCTTGAACCACCAACTGGGCAGGGCTCACGTAGCAATGGAAAGCCTACAGAGGGCTTTGACAGGCAGGGAGAAGGTCTTAGGCAAAAGCGCCATCTCGACGCTGGACACCGTCAATGCGATCGGCAATGTGAACCATGATCTTGGACGCCTGAAGGAAGCAGAGTCAATGTACCGACGGGCACTAGACGGGCAAATCCAGGTCCTCGGCGCGAAGCACCCGTCTACCCTCAGCACACTAAGAAACCTAGCAGGTCTCTCTACTGACATGGGCGCCTTTGACGATTCAGAGAAGCTGCATAAAGTAGCCCTCATCGCCTACTCTGAGGTGGTTGGAGAGGAGCATCCGTCTATTCTCAAAGTTGTCAACAGTCTGGGAAACCTATACAAAGCCCAGGGTAAATTTGGTGATGCGGAGAGGATGTATCACCTGGCACTCGCAGGGCTCCGGGAAGCCCTGGGATCAATCCACATATCGTGCCTTGACATCCTAGGCAATCTCGGGAATCTCTATGGCCAGCTGGCCAAGTTTGATGATGCAGAGCGCATGCAAACCGAAGCACTCGATGGGTTTCGACAAGCGGTTGGGGAACGTTCTCTATCTACCATAAAGACCTACTCAGCGCTTGGAGAGGTTTATCTTGGTCAACGCAATGTTGTAGAAGCGGAATATATGTACCTACAGGCTCTAGATGGCTACACAAGAACACAAGGCGCGGGCAACCCATCAACACTGTCTATCGCCCTCAAGATTGGTGCTATATATGGTGAATTAGAAAGAACCAGCGAGGCCGAGGCGCTCTTATTGCAAGCAAAAGACGGCTTTGAAAGGACCCTGGGAGACAACCATTTCCTAACATTGAATGCTGTCTTTAACCTCGGCCATGTGTACACGAAGCAACACCGGTTGGACGAAGCTGAAACAATGTACACACGGGCATTTTACGGCTATGAACGAATGTTTGGGAAGAGTCATACGTATACGGCTGATGCTGCGACGCATCTCCTTGAGCTATATACTCAGCAAGGCAGGCTCAATGATGCGAAGCGAATCAGTCTGCGCCAGAGCCGGGGGGTCGATGATGCAAAGCATTCCGGGGACTCATCAGACTCAATCACAGAACCAGCATTCGCACCACCTGGACTCAGAATGCTTTGATAGATGTCTCTCAAGATACTTACCTGGTGTTTGTAGGATTTATGGTAGTTATGTCAATAATGCATTTGCACTATATGTCCATGATACTTGAATGGTCTCTATTTTCACGAGTATGTAGATTTTCGAGACTATGGTTATGGTACGCCATGATGAAAGTCGTTGCACAAGATACTAACAATGTCCAAATGAATGTCCTGGAATATATCATCGCACATGGGCCTCGGCGGCGATGTCTCGTCCCCTGGACCTCCCCCGCCCATTTTCCACACCCAAACACTACTGAAAACAAAGCAAACGCCGCAAACACAGCAAACAGGAGCAAGGGCCAAAAATTATTTGAGCTTCCGGAGGCAATGTCAGCTTCTCGGGCTTGGCAAATAAATATTAAACAGCTTCAGGGCAATCAGGTAAAGGCCTGAAGGTAGAGCGGTGTTGGTGCTAAAAGCCCAACCAGTCTCGACCGGGTGCTAAAAGCCGGGTGAGCAAAAACATACAACAGCTGGGATTCGCATGTGGTCACCCACCATACTACTAACCAGCCGGCGTGTGGCTTAAGTACGGCTGAGCGGACGGGAAGCCCTGTTTTCCACACCCTGTGGTCGTATGTACTGGCTGTAACTGAATTGGGAGTTATATGGAGTGGGTGAAAAGGGTATGTGCAAGTAGACAGGATAATATTTAGCTACCTTACCTGTGTCGAACGTACTTAATCAAGTTATATAAACCTTAGAGCTCCCTGGCTGTAATCTACCAAGGATTAGCTCTACTCTTAAGCACCGGAGCGCTACCGCATGATATAGCGGTAAAGAATATATAGTGGAATATAGTAATAAGCTAATAAGTTGTTATGACTCCTAGTTTAGCCTTATAGCTCTATTTCTAAATACAATACTGCTGTCTGCATACATTGTAAAAGTTACTTTAAGCGAAACACTGGATGTGTGAACAGGGCATTAATCAGGGCATTAATAGGGTGATAATCCTAGGGTTCTACCACTAGAGGCTCCATTGGAATTGGTAAAGTTGTGCATTAGATATCTATTTGGTGGAGCTGCTTCCTATGGAACCCGCGGATGGAGGTTAGGGCTCGAGGAAGCACCAACAACACACGCTATCCATTTGCCTCATATAACTGATCCTCCCAACTATAATCAGCGCCAAAACCTGTAGAGTTCCCGCTATACCGCTTATCCATTGACTTCTACGTCTACAACAGAGACCTGCGCCCTACAACGCTGACTCAGGGATGACTCGGCGAGTCGGCGAGGCTGAGCATCAACATGAGCTTCGACGAGGCTCAACAAACATCCACGTTGGCTGTCGAATGCGACGCTCAGCAACGGGGACGATGAGGCATGCACATCATGAGTATACCGTGGGCTGGGTTTGCGCATTGCCGCTGGAAATGGCAGCCGCAAAGGCCATGCTCAGCAGCACGCATGACTCCCTGCCCCAACCGCCAACCGATCCCAACTCCTATACACTGGGCAGGCTGGGCGATCATGACATTGTCATCGCGTGTCTGCCATCAGGTGTCTATGGTACTACGGCCGCCACCGCCATCCTCGCCAAAATGCACTCGACCTTCCCCTGCTTGAGATTTGTCCTCATGGTGGGTATTCGCGGCGGCGTTCCAACCACAGGCACCGATGTTCGTCTCGGGGATGTGGTGGTGAGCCTACCATCCAGTGCTTCCAGTGGTGTTGTTCAATATGATTACGGAAAGGCCCTGCCTAATGGAGGCTTTGAGCGCACGCTTGTGCTCAACAAACCCCCTTCCGTCCTGTTGAATGCCGTATCCCAACTGCGCAGTAACTGCATGCTCGATATGACAGATGTCGAAGGCGCAATTTCCAATGCGTTGGGGAAGAACGAGAGGTTACAGCAAAGGTTCAAGCGGCCGGAGAAGGACTGGTTGTTTAGCACCGACTATCTACATCCCGCCACACACCCAGACTGCTCGGCTTGCGACAAGAGCCAGCTACTAGCGAGAGCGCCGCGGAATTCTCGCGAGCCTCAGCTCCACTACGGACTGATCGCGTCGGGAAATAAACTCATCAAGGACGCTAAAATGCGAGACTCTATTGCTCGAGAGCTGAACGTTCTCTACTTTGAGATGGAAGCTGCTGGGCTCATGGACCAGCTCCCTTGCTTGGTGATTAGAGGCATATGTGATTATTGTGATTCGCACAAGAATAGCGAATGGCAGGAGTATGCAGCCATTGCTGCAGCTGCGTATACCCGGCTGCTTCTGACCGTTTGGCCCCCTCAGCAGACGCTCACTGTACGACCAGAGGTAAATCTACCGGACAGTGACGCGCTGAGAGGGAGACAGATGAGCGTTTTGAAACGGCTGAATGTCTCGCGATATCGGGATCAGAAGGATCGAAACTCGGACCGAATACCAGGCACATGCGAAGGGTTCGTCGGTCATCCTGTTTTCCAAGACTGGAGAGAGAGTAAGACATCACAATTGCTCTGGGTCTCTGCAAATCCGGGGTGTGGAAAGTCCGTTCTCGCAAAATACCTTTGTGACTCGATTCTTGCAAGCCATCGGTCCCGGACGACGGCATATTTCTTCTTTAAAGATGACTTCGAGGACCAGAAAAGTGTCGTGAATGCGCTGTGCTCTATTCTGCACCAGATCTTCCACCAAAATCGTGGTTTGCTCAATGAAAGGATCATTGAACGCTTCGAGATGAATGAACGAACTACAAGCTCCTTTAGTGACCTCTGGGATATCCTTACAGGCATTTCAAAAGAGCAACAAGCGGGAGAAATTATATGTATCCTAGATGCCTTGGATGAATGCAATCAGGATGAGTGCGCCCAACTTGCCAAAGCACTACAAAAGATCTATCGGGACGAAGCTCGAAACCGCTTCAATCTCAAGTTCTTGGTCACCAGTCGCATGTATGGCCGTATTCGACGGGGATTCCAGCCACTGGAGATACCGGGGCAGCCAGTCATTCACCTGAGCGGAGAGGACGACACAGAAATGGAGAAGATCTGTCAAGAGGTTGACCTTTTCATCCGAGCGAGGGTTGAAACAGTGAAAGCACAGCTCCAGCTTACGGAAGAGGAACGAGAAGTCTTACTCCAGAAGCTTACGTCTATCCCTAACAGAACATATCTCTGGGTATATCTCACCCTGGACCTGATTGAAGCAAGCACTGATATCAGTAAAAGAGGCATCATTGAGGCCACCTCCACCCTGCCACAGACTGTTGACGAGGCATACGAGAAGATCCTGTCCAGGAGCAAAGACCGGCAGCTGGCAAGGAAAATGCTCCATGTCATCCTTGCAGCCGCACGACCCTTGACTTTACAAGAGCTGAGCTTTGCGTTGATATTGAAAGAGGACCAAACTTGGTACGCGGACCTTGAACTTGGATCGGACGCTCGTTGCCGTGAAAACATCCGAGATCTCTGCGGACTGTTTGTTACTATTGTGGACACTAGGGTTTACCTCCTCCATCAAACAGCAAAGGAGTTTCTGGTCCAGCAGGACATATCAGACAGCTTGCTCCATACATTCTACCGAAACACGAAAGACGCCTTTAGTCAGGAAACCCCAAAGGCAAAGCCGACCAACAGCAACCTGGAATTCAGTGGCGGCATGCATTCGGAATGAAAATGTCCCATCGAATCCTCGCTTTGATCTGTCTTCAACACCTGTCTTTTGCTAACTTCACAAATGCTAAACTTGATGCAAAGGGCGTGATGGAGCTCACAAATCGCTATGTATTTCTGGACTACACCGCCAGATATTGGACAGCCCACCTACTTGAGTCGGATGTCAAGTACCGCTAGCCGCAATGCTTTGCTACGAGGAACAAAACTCTCGCACTTGGATATCGTGATGGACAGGTTTGTATTATCCAATTTCCGTGATCTATACACAGCTGAATAGGATACTCCACGAGGCATGCAAGTGCGCTTTTCAAAAATATGGCAAGTGCTCGGCTACATATTCAATCTACGAAAGCCAGTGCAAGTCTAGCGTTCAACTGGAGACTATCTGGAAAGGCAAGTCGACGAGAATCATCCCTGATATGTGAGTCTGTCAACAGCTACAATACAATACACCTACCACCAATCATTCTGCTGATTTAGGCTCCTGTTTCACAGATGAATGGGAAATTACCTGTAATTATGGACTTTGATTGGTGACCCGCACGGCTGGAAATGCACTACAGCGACTAGTTCATGCACGCGATCGGATCGCATTTCAGCTGAACCATGACCACATCATTGCAGATTGATCCACCTTGGGCCTGTATTTTTGGCGATCGGACAACCCGTAATCTTGACATCTCGAGGGACTTTGACTTTCGATCGACGAACCCCTGGGTGGGCTATTAATCCGATGCTCTTGCTTTGTTTCCTTCCTCCTTCACCACGCTCGCCTTTCTTTGCCCGAAGTCCATGGGAATGAACACTCAGCTTGAGCTTGTGTCCATTGTGACGCGTGCACTGAGCGTCCTCGTCTTTGCATTCAGTGGTTGGGCATCTACCTCTGTTGTGGCCCGACGATTGACGGCAAAGTCGAAACCGCGTGGATCGACCAACGCACTATACCAGGACCAAGATGGGCTGGCAACTGAAACATCCACAAAGGCTTTTTCAGATACATGGCAGCGCTGGGCTCTTGCTCTGCTGTCGCTGGTATGGTTTGGCTGCGCGCTGGCTGTGATCATCCTCACGGCAGTCTCTCACAGTCCGTTGCTCGTCCCAGTCTGCCTGCTGGCGGTCAATTCGGTGTGTTACCCTCTTATCGTCAACTGTGTAATTAGAGAGTTTATGGTATTGATGATGATAGATCGTGCTCTGCCTCGAATCGGTCGCCTTCTTCACCGAACCATCCTCCGTGAACCGGTACAATCTCGCCATCTACGCCTTCTGGACGAGCACTCTCACTATTACCCTTCCCTGCCTCGAGCTCTATTCCAGATCTGCGACCGGTCGGCAACAAACCTATCTCGAAAGACCGACAGACTCTGTCTTTGCTGCGCAGATTACAGCAGCCCTCCTGCGCACCGTGTGTTGCCTCTTGATCCCCCGTCGTCCTAACGTCTGGCACGATGGCCAGGTCGTCGACCAAGAGTTCTCTGGCACTCTATTCAGTCGCTTTACGTACGGCTGGGCAAATGGCTTGCTACAGTATACCAAGAAAAACAAGAGTCGTATGGATATTGATAGTCTTCCCCAGCTGCGGTGCTCCGGGCGTGCAGAGAACCTTCATACGCGGTTTGAACAGGTCCGAGGAACGAAGAATCTATGGAAGGCCATCTTTGTGGCGCACTGGCCGTCGATTCTGCAGCAGTATTTGCTCAGCTTATTCCAGTGCGTGTTGAGCTTTGGGCCCCAGGTTGCACTCTACGGTATTCTGAAGTCGTTGGAAGGGCGTTCAGCAATACCAGGGGAGGGCACTCAGTCGTGGAACTGGGTCGCCGCTCTAGGATTTCTCTTGTTACTTGGATCCGGCGTTGACTCGTGGCTCTGGTGGCTCATCTACTCGAAACTCGCAATCCCTGTGTACCAGGAGCTGTCGGCCATGGTGTTTGCCAAAGCAATGCGGTGCAAGGACGTGAAGCACACCACTGCTCAGCCAGCAGGGGAGGGCGCAGAGCAGAAGAAAGGCGGCCAGAACACGGTCAACCTGGCTGCAGTGGATGCCAGGCGTGTGTCAGACTTCGCCATGTTCAACCACCAGATTCTTACCTCTGTCGCGCAACTGGTGATTTCGTCAGCTTTGCTGGTCAGGCTGATCGGATGGCGCAGTCTGCTGGCCGGGATCACCGTGGCCGGGCTGACGATGCCGCTGAATGCCTATATCACCAGAAAGTACTCCAATGCGCAGGAGGAGCTCATGACCGCAACAGACAGGCGTACGAGACTACTAACCGAGGTGCTGCGAGGAATCCGCCAGATCAAGTTCTCCGCCATGGAGCAACAGTGGCAAGACCGCATCTCCGAGAGGCGCAGCGCAGAACTGCAGGTACTGTGGAAGGCGTCGCTATACAACAGTGTCCTGGTGTTTATCTGGATCTCAGTGCCCGTCATGCTGTCGGCCGCATCGCTGTCCGTGTATGCGCTTATCCACGGTGAACTGACTCCCTCGACTGCGTTCACTGCCATGTCCGTCTTTGTATCCCTGGAGACCTCGCTGTCGTCACTGCCTGATCTGTTTTCCCGTGGACTGGAGGCCATGGTCAGCATGGACCGTATAAAAGAGCACATCCTGGCTCCCGAGAAAGAATCCCATACAACAGATGTGGATTGCATTTCGTTTGAAAATGCAGACATCATGTGGCCTGGGGGTAGACACGAACGACTGGAGGACTTTGTTCTTACCAACCTGAAACTTCAGTTCCCCCCTAAAGGTCTCAGTGTGATATCTGGAAAGACCGGGACCGGCAAAAGCCTGCTCCTGGCCTCTATACTCGGCGAGTGTGAGGTGGTAACAGGGTCTATCAAGGTGCCGCGTGCACCCTCACTAGACGAGCGTCATGACAATCTCGTCACGCCTGCCAACTGGATCATCGATACGGCCGTTGCATACGTGGCGCAGAACCCCTGGATCGAAAACGCCACCGTGCAGCAGAACATCCTGTTCGGGCTCCCCTTCGACGGGCCCCGATACCGCCAGACGCTTTTCGCATCGGGCCTGGCCCGCGATCTGAGCATGTTCCCCGACGGCGGCTTGACCGATATTGGCGCCAACGGCGTGAATCTGAGCGGCGGGCAACGATGGCGAGTCTCGTTTGCACGCGCACTGTATTCGCGCGCGGGGATCCTGGTCATGGATGATATCTTCAGTGCCCTTGACGCTTACACGGGACGCCATGTCTATGAAAATGGGCTCACTGGACCTCTGGGTCAGCATCGCACGAGAATCCTGGTTACCCACCATGTGGGGCTGTGCTTACCTCGTACGGACTATTGCATTGTGCTTGACAAGGGGACGTTGAAAGACGCTGGATCGGTGGAAGAGGTGACCAACCGGGGAAGCCTGACTGATGTGTTGGATGAGGTGAGCGTGGCAGAATCACACGATGAAGAAGAAGAGTCGGTAGAAAATATAGAATATATCCAGGGAGAAGAAGGTCCTGCTGCTATAGAACAACCGCCAGATTCCAATCCAACTGCACGAACTGCGCCGCAGAAATTCACATCAGACGAGAAGCGCAAGACCGGCGCCATTTCACTGGCAGTCTATGCAGCGTATATTGCGCGAGGAAATCGGGTGTGGCTGTGGGTTTTTGCTCTGCTGGGATATGCTCTATACACGGCTCTGATGGTCGGCCGGGTAAGTTCGTGATATCTTCTGTGTTGACCACGGCTAACCAAGGCTAATGTTACAGTCCTGGTGGCTTCAAGTCTGGACGAACTCGCCCAGTTCCCATCATGCGCAAATGGAGTCACTGGCGAGTTACAGCGTCACGCAAAAGGTCATATCGATCCAGACCGAAGGCAGCCTCCTGTACTTCCTGGGCATCTACGTGGCCATCTCCATCGCCTCCTGCGTCATCGGAACAGGGCGATACCTGGCCACAGTAGTAGCTGCTATTGCCTCCTGCCGGCAGCTGTTCAACGAAGTCCTCACCCCTGTGCTGCGTGCACCGCTTCGCTGGCTCGACACGGTGCCGATGGGGAGTATCCTCAACCGTTTCACCTCTGACATGTACGTCCTGGACTCGAAGGTCGGCCTCACACTGTCTATGCTAGCAACTAGGGCCTCGAACATCGCGGGAATCTTGATCGCCGCCGTGATGGTGTCACCATGGCTCCTAGCTCTTGCTTGTATCCTGCTGCTGTGCTGCCTGCACCTCTCCTCCATATTTCTAGCGGGGGCACGCGAAATCAAACGCCTTGAAAGCATCGCCAAAAGCCCCGTCCTGGAGCACTTCGGGTCCAGTCTCACGGGGCTTCTCACCATCCGCGCATTCGGCAAGGCTGATGTGTACGTTAACCACATGTATGCGCGTATCGACCGCCATGCCAGAGCTTCCTGGAACGCGTGGCTCTTCAACCGCTGGCTAGGCCTTCGCATGACATTTGCCGGCGCCGTGTTTACCACCGCCACAGCTGCGCTGGTCGTGTACATGCCCTCCATTTCCGCCTCGATGGCCGGCTTCGTCATGAGCTTTGCCCTGCAGTTCAACTTCGCTGTCTCGCTGGGTATACGCTGCTACGCGAATTTGGAAATGGACATGAATGCGACTGAGCGCGTGCTCGAGTATACTACCCTAGAGACAGAAGACCAGGCCGGCGAGCAGCCGCCCGCGGCGTGGCCAACCCATGGCCGCATTGAGGTGCAAGATCTGGTAGTGGGCTACGCCCCGGAGCTGCCCCCCGTGCTGAACGGGCTCAGCTTCACGGTGGAGATGGGGCAGCGAGTAGGCGTCGTCGGCCGTACAGGTGCTGGGAAATCATCGCTAGCACTGGCGCTCTTCCAATTCTTGAAACCGCGACAGGGCAATATCTTTATTGGCGGGTTGGATATTGCAAAGCTAAACCTGCATGCTTTGCGCAGCCGGCTCGCCGTTATACCGCAGGACCCGGTCCTCTTCTCTGGCACTCTGCGGTCGAACCTTGACCCCTTTGACGAGCATACAGATATGGAACTGTATAATGCCCTGGAACGGGTTCATTTGCTATCGTTCGATGACACCCTGACACTGCCCTCGCACTCTACACCAGCGAGCTCCGTTACCTCAGCCTGGCTTTCTGAAATAGACCCCAAGAGCAACATGTTCGCCTCCCTGGCATCCCCAATCTCCGAAGGCGGGATGAACCTATCCCAAGGCCAACGGCAGCTCCTCTGTCTTGCCCGCGCCATCGTGTCGCAGCCCAAAATCATGATCCTAGACGAAGCCACCTCGGCAGTGGACATGCAAACAGACTGGCTGATCCAGAAGTCTGTGCGCGCTGAGTTTGGGCGCAATGCCTCGTCGCTGCTGGTGATTGCGCATCGGCTGAGCACGATTGCGGACTTTGACCGCATCTTGGTTATGGATGCTGGACGTGCGGTGGAGTTTGGGAGTCCGAGGGAACTGCTGGAGAGTGAGAGTGGGTTCTTTAAGACTCTGGTGGAAAATAGTGGGGAGAAGGCTGTGCTGGAGAAGATCATTTATGATCAGGATTGACATAATAATATTGTTTTGTTAGTTTTTGGTATATATGGCATTGCATGTTCCTCAGTTCATTCCAATATAATAGTAAAGAATAACTAGGGCTTGCTAGCCAACGCATCAACATAATCAACAATCTTATCCAAGGCGTTATACTCGGCATATTTCTCCTTTATCTGCAGACAGCGCTCTTTTCTCTTCTGGTCAGACAGAATATCACACACTGCCGTCTTCACTACACTAGGCTCGACTCGTTCGCATCCCAGGTTAATGGCTGCCCCCATCGAAGCAGCCCGGGAATTGGTATAGTATTTGTCCAGATAAACACCGGCAAGAACCATAGGCACTCCAAGCGAAAGTGCCATCTGAACAGTCCCAAAACCCCCATTCGACACCAGCACATCAGTGTGTCGAAGCAGGATATCAAACGGGATGAATTCTGCCAGCTTCACGTTGCTGGGCAGGTCAACTTCTATCTTCGGCCCCCTAACCAAGGTCGCAATAACAGCGACATCCTCGTCCTTAAGCGCCTCAATGGTGGGCAGAATCAGGTCTGTCGGGTCATTGTTGACTGCCCCTTGACTGACCACTACAATCGGCTTCTTTGCCGGGCCTTGGGCGTGGATGACCTCGTCCCACCATTCAGGGAGGTTTGAAGGGACACTCCCAACGGTTGGTAGAGCACCAACGAATTGAATCGACTCTGGAGCGTCGCTGCGAGGGAACTCGAACTCTGGGATGGACAGGGAAAGATACGCATCGCAGCAGGTACCCTGGCTATGCATGAAGCGCGGCAATGAGCCAGGCTTCAAGTTATCAGCGGGGATTCCCATCTCACGAAGGACATTCTCGAAATGGCCTTGAATGTCGTCCGAGGTGTAGATTTCCTTCTTCGTCCCCCACAGATCCCCGACACTGCCTGAATCAGTCGATGGAGAGGGAATTCCCAGCGTCCACGTCGGAGTCCCCGCGCTCTCATGCGGAAGAGGCGTCGTTCCAATCTTAATCACCCCCTTGGGCTTAATGGCCCCAGGAGCACCGAAGTAAACAGGCAGCATGGCTCCGCAGATGATATCGTCCATGTAGACAACCTTGGTCTCCTCCCCCTCCGTCTCCCGCAGCGTCTTCAATACATCCTGCACGCTTTTGTATTCGTCCGGGATCGGTCCAATGAAGAAGTTCTTCAGGGCTGATACCTCCATCTCCTCAGCCCACGGAGGTGGCGGGTGGTTGTATGCGGGCTTGATGGGACTCCCACCCGCACGGCCTTGCATGGGCGCGAACAAGGCACCGATGGACTCGACTTCATCGCGGACGGAGGGACCGGCTAGAATGGTTACGCGGTATCCGCGCTTTATGAGATGGGCGCCGATGACTTTGGCCTTTTCGAGGTGCGAGAATCGGTGGGTTGAGCCGATGATGACGTGGATTTGGTCTTTTGATGCCTGTATCGAGCCCATTGTGGGATCATTAAAGAATAGATAGTTAAATCGAGCTGGTAGAGGTGTGTATCGTGTCGGTTGAATGAAGGATCATCCAGAGAGATGGCAATCCCCCACTACTCGCTTACAATACTCTTCAGCTCGAATGTTAAATGGTATCCAATTACTGCAATACAGGTATACATCTACAGTGGCATACTGTAACTTACTGCTGTACTAGAAGACTGACCCACGGTAACGGTAATGTTACCAGTCACATACTATCAGATCACACTGCGCAATCCCTCCCCCTCTCTATTTCTTCGCCCTTGAGGTTTATCTCAGAAATCACCCAGAATTCCTCTTGAAATCACGCCTTACCAATCCAGTTATCCGACCAGGTTCCAATCATGTCTACAACTACCACCGAATCAGCCAATCCGTCACTCGCCGCCCAAGAAAAGATCGAAGTTGACTTCACCCCGAAAGAACACTACGGCGACTGGCGCGATGAATTCCACAGAGAAGGGTGCATAATTATCAGAAACGCCGTCAGCCCCGAGCGGGCACAGTACTACGTCGACAAGCAGATCGAGTGGTTGAAGAACTTCGAGCTTGGCTTTGACGAGAAGGACGAGAGTACCTGGACTGCGGAACATTTGCCAGTTAGCTTCAGGGGAGGGTAAGAACCATTGATAACAGAAGGCTGCGACTAGCTTGCTAAAGATATGGCAGGAAGTATTACTACGGTGTGGCCCATGAGAAGAGTGTTTGGGAAGCACGCACCGAGCCGGGTGTTATGGACGCCTTCGCGAAGCTGTGGGAGACTGACGAGCTGTTGTGCTCCTTTGACGGAATCAAAATTGATCTGCCACGCCGCAAAGATGTTAAATGGACTCCATGGCCGCACTGTGACCATAACCCCGACGTCAAGGGGTACGTTCGACCTTCTCTGTATATAGGTAATGGCTAATGATTTGCAGACTGTCCTGCGTCCAGGGGATGTTGAACTTTGCCCCTAATGGCCCGAACGACGGCGGTCTGATCTGGATGAAAGGCTCCGCAAAGGTATTCAACGAGTTCTTTGCCGAGCAGCGCAAGAATGAGGACGCAGAGAACTTCGACCACAAGCACCAAGAATTCTTCAAGTTCCATGAGGACCACATGAAGTGGTTCGAAGACAGGGGCTACGCGTTCACCAAGCTCGAACTTGGTCCTGGTGACTTGGTTCTTTGGGACTCCAGAACAGTCCACCACTCCTGCTTTGCCGCGGGAGACCAGATCCGTCACGCGCAGTATATCTGTATGATGCCGAAGCGCTTTGCTACGGAGAAGGCTTTGGAGACGAAGAAGTACTGCTTTGAGAATTATCTGCCCAATACTCATTTGCCCCATCGGTGGGTTACTCAGATTGTCCATCACTGTGAGGAAAGCTAACCAAGTGAATATAGCAACATTTTCCTAGCAACAGATAAACCGATCAGAAACGGCGAGCTGTGTCCGAAGGACCGCAGTGAGCCATTTGAGAAGCCCGTCCTGACCGATGCGGTTCTCAAACTAGCAGGTATCAAGGCTTACTGATCGATCTATTGCTCCAATTCATATGATTTCGTTGGCTGGATGTCTCTGATGTATTATCTACTCTAACATAAATCCATCCTATTACGATCAAGAGTTTAGTTGTCAATTCATCTCGGGTTTTGGATATTACTATGGCAGAGTCGGAGACGTCCCATTTGGTATACAGCCTCAGTGCTATAGTACTTATATTTTACAAAGCCGACTGAAATTACAGCACAGAACCTGAAGGTCATCCTAGGGTATGATCTCACATCTCCGTCTTCAGCTCCACCTGCACAGGATTTCGATGGCTGAACAATGGGGATACCGGACGATTGGCATCTATCACCGAGACTTCATACGCCAGTACTTATTTAACTGGGTCCTTAGTCATTGAATCCGCCTGTTGAGCTGATATGGGGCACTGATATACCTATCGCTTCTACGAGGAGCGCTGATCTTGGCGTCATCGATACAACCAGCTGGAGAGCATTGATAGGCACGTGGTGGAGGCAGGTAAAGGTCCAGAACCCTTTTCGCATGGGTGTCATTGTATTCTCAGAAATGAAGGCCCGGGGGAAGCACCAATCAACCTCTGTTTTGTACTTTACAACCTTTCAGTAATCTTCATACGGACTTGTTCACGCTAGTATTGCGCTTTGGCCGGGCCGCGACAGCCCCGGCGGAGGTGGCTGGATCGAGCCATGGTTTGATCGGCGGGAAGATCCGTGCTTCGCTTCGCCGAGTCTGGCCAATCACAAACCCTAATTACATTTCCTTCGTCTTGCATTTCCAACCGAGTACGAGCTCATCTTTGGTCCAACTGCTCAGGACGGAATGGCGAGCTGAACAACCTGGTCCAGTCACCGCTCTTCGAAGATCCACTCTTCACTCCCGGGATCATACTGCGAATGTGCTGGAATCGCAGCAAGATCTGCGCAGCTTGTCTGGGCACTGTCTCCACTCCCGCCATGCCATTCGGAAAGCAGATGCGTATGTGTTGAATATTTGCCATCAACGTTCAACATTTGCCATCGATCTCAAAAAAAACGTCAGCCACGAGGCGCCTGAACGGTCAAAACACTTGACAAAATGAGTGTTATCCTCGCGATCTTCATAGCGGCAGCTGGCTGTCTATTCTCGTCTTGGCGGATCTACTGGTCCCCGTGGGCGTGCTTTCCAGGGCCAAAACTGGCAGCTCTCAGCTCTTGGTGCGTGGACTACGATACTCTAGTCGCAATTGACGCTCGGAGCCAACTAATGTTAGGGCTGCGTCAGGTACGAGTGGTATTGGGAAGTCTACCGCAAAGGACAGCTTAATGCTCACCTGCAGGACCTTCACGCATCGTACGGTAAGAACTAAGCTGACATAACTCCCAAGCTGATTATTATATCGTTGCTAACGCTCCTCCAGGTCCAGTGGTCCGCTACGGTCCTAAGCACGTTCATTTCAACGACCCAGCCCTGTATCGGGACGTCTATAAATGGCATCCTAGTTTTGGTAAGGATCCTGCCTTTTACGGGGCACCCAAGTATTCTTCCACCTTTCGGGAAACCAATATCAGCAAACATGCCGCTCGCCGACAGGTTCTTTCGCGAAGGTTCAGCCCGGCCGTTGTCCGGCAGCGCATGCCAGTGATTGAACGGCACTGCGAGCATCTATGGCAAAAGCTGGATAGGCTTACCCAGGCCGGGCGTAAGAATTTCAACTTCTTTAACCTATGCAGGTCATTTGCTGCCGATCTGCTGTCTACTTACATGTCCGGGACCACGTTCGGGTGTATGGACGACGACGAGCAGGGGTTTGATGGCAATTTTATCCGTGCTATTCAACATACAAGTGATACTTATTTCGATAATCGCAATATCTTCCTAGCCCGTTGGACGTCATTGCTTAAGGTGTTTGGCTATGGGCCCCCTCCCTTGGATAAAATGCTAGACGAACTCACTGTATGTCTTCTTGCTATATTCCACGCTGGGTTATCAGCTAATTGGTGTCAGTTCTCCGATGGTCTCGTTGAAGATTACCTGTCCGCCAAAGATTCAAAAGGCAAAGAGGACACTGTTTTTGCCATCTTGACACAGCCCGGGGCCGTCAAGGACTTTAGCCCACTGTCCAAGCCTGAGCTAATGGCCGAGGGCAGAAGTCTCCTTGCGGCGGGAGTCAATACAGTTGGCTTCACGCTGTCGTCTACCTTGTTCTACATTGCAAGGGATGAAGACGTTCAACTTCGTCTACAGACAGAGCTTGATACGAGTACACCGCAGCAGACGCTCGCGAGTTTACCGTACATGGTAGGAACTTTGAGCATATTCATCATATCAGATAGGCTAACCTTATACACAAGGCCGCCTGTATAAAGGAAGGATATCGCCTTTCGGGAACCGTGAGATGTCGTCTGCCTAGAATTGCAGGCAAGGAAGGCGCATGTGTCGGTGATTACTTTCTTCCCGCAGGAGTATGTTCTGGCATCATTATCTTTGGATTACGATGTTACTTGCCAACAGACTAACAATTCTGGCAATCCAGACAGTGTTCGGTATGGGCACAGACCCATGCCATTTGAATCCAGGGGTGTTTAAAAACTCCCAAGAGTTTGATCCTACACGATGGATCGTCAGCAATGACTCGGAAATGCAAGCGATGAGTGCCAACCTCCATCCATATAGCCGTGGGACGAGAGAATGTCTAGGTAGACAGTATGCCTCCACCTCATATAAATTCGTCGATGTTAAATGGCCCAGCTAACCGTGCGGTACTATAGCGTGGCACATAGCATTATATGTGCTATAATTGCAGGGTTGTTTCAGAGATATTCGTTGTTCCTTGATGGCCCATTCAGGGATATCGATCGTATTTCCACCTTCGAGACACTACCGAAAGGGGGTAGTATTGATCTCCGCATTGAGCGTCGGTGAATGACCTTGAATGGTTGTTTCGGAGCACCCCATTCCATGTTGGATTCAGTCTTCAGTAATTATCTACTCTGCATCACTAACCAAGTGCTGTAAATGCATGCGCTCTGGAATGAGGAGATACACCGAAGAAACGCTCAGTCAGGAAGGAATAACGGGACTGTCCCTAAGGTAGTAACCTGGTTTCTAAAGCTCCTAACCTTTTCTACTTCGCCGAGGGTGTAGAATATATATACCTCAGGCAGCCAGTCAGGTAATGATGAGGTATCTTATGCTCTCCTCCTCCTTCTCTTTTGAGTAGACTTAAGAATTCAAGATTTGTAAGTCCTTGTCTTTCCAGCTCCAACCTGGAACATCAGTTCGTCGGCTGCCCGTGCGGGGAATAAAGAACGAATGGGAATCGTTACCCGCCGATCCGATAGAGTGGATCTACTGACCTCGTGAGGTGGACCTGCCAAGCCTGTGCATCCGTTGGTCCCACAGTTTAAAGTTGCGCAATACAAACTCTATTACAAGGTCAAAACTTCAGCTGAACTTGGAACGCCACATTTGTAATGATATTTCCCCATGCTGAGTCGCGTAATTATTTCAGATAGTCAGAACGGTGTAGCGCTGTCCACGCTAGTATGGACCATAGCTGGATGTTGCTGAATAACCAAATGCTGTTCTCTCTTGAAGCTAGCGGCTGTTCCTGCGTATCCTACTTAAACAATTGATGCAAGAAAAAAATTGTTGCGTGATTCCTTGTCAAAAGCACAAATTCTCCCGCAGCAATGGCATCACTTGGTGAGAACAAATCAGATCTTCCGCGTCCAAGACCAATGAAGGTCCTAGTTCTCGGGCTGTGTCGCACGGGAACGAGCTGTAAG
This sequence comes from Aspergillus amoenus, assembly GCA_023624915.1. Lineage (NCBI taxonomy): Eukaryota > Fungi > Ascomycota > Eurotiomycetes > Eurotiales > Aspergillaceae > Aspergillus > Aspergillus amoenus. Next base: position 108,318 of record JAMABK010000032.1, on the reverse strand, counting down.
TCCGAAATCAGGCAATCGGGCACTTTACCTCACCTACTGACCACTTAGCACTTTATGTGGCCCAAAAGGAGCTTGGGATGAAGCCATACCACTTCCGAGACATTGCATTCAATACTGAACATATGAAATTATGGCTGACGGCAATGAGGGCCAAGTTCGACGGGGTTGGAAAGCCTTTCCAGGGGAAGGATTTCGACCAGATGCTTGGGGAATACGATGTATGTATGTTTTCATATGCGAAGATCCGAGGATGTACTAACTTTCTCAGTCTGTCGCTGATACCCCCGCCTGCTTCTTCGTGGAGGAGCTTCTTGCAGCCTACCCAGAAGCCAAAGTGATCCTTACCACCCGCAGTCCCCAATCGTGGCTGCACTCAATGCAGAATACCCTCATAACAGTGATATCGTGGAGGTCCTGGACCGTGCTTTCATTGTTTGATCGCGAACACTCTGCCTTTTATTGGCCGCTTTTTAACCGCATAATGCGCGTCATGGCGAAAGGGAATGACCCTTGGAAGGCTTCAGCTACCCCTTCATACCTTGAGTATTTTGACGAACACTATACCAAGGTACGTCGCTTGGTTCCAAAGGATAGGCTGCTAGAGTGGCATCCATCGCAAGGCTGGGAGCCCGTGTGTGAGTTTTTGGACTTCCCTGTGCCAGAAAAAGAATTCCCCCACATATGCACAAGCGACGGCAATGTTCGGACTCACAGGTCGACGTACTGGAAGAGATGGCGGCATGTGGTGCAAAAGGGCGCACAGACTGTGGGTTTAGTAGGACTCACTGTTGGGGGGATCTGGTACTTCAGGTCCCGACTGGTTGGTTCGTCCCGTTGATATGATGGAGAGTGACCGTCAGAGTAAAGTAGGAGTAAGCTTATCAGCGACTGCTTTGGATTGTACTTGAATAGCATCTAGTGTCAGGTTCTTCCCTTTCGTAGTGATATCTTCGTAACGAGGTTTCCCACGATTACAGTGAGAGGGCCTCAGTCGCAGCTCTATTACTCGTACTGATAATACACTACAATGTCGAAAGTTAACTTTGAAAGTTACACTGCATTAATACAGGACAAAACGTTCAAACTTACCTCAAATCTGCTGATTACTCAACATGTTCCAATAACCAAATAATCTGGTCTGTCGACCTTGGACTTCTCACATTGCCGACTCTTGTATTCATATCCGTCACTATGCTGGCCTCCGGCGTTGTTTATTTCTTAGAGACGCATGTCTCTTGGAGCTCGATAGCAGCATCATGTGCATTGGTCTGCATCGTATCCGCCTGCTACGTCGTGTGGTCGCTCCTTCACGTTCCCTATGATCAAGGTATTCCGGCTGTTGGAATTCCAAAAGGAATTCTTGGCCGAGCAAAAGCCGTCTATGACTCCATAGCCCATGGCGATGTTCCAATTGCAGAAGGATATCGAAGCGTGAGTTCTGAACCTTTCAAGGCAGCGACTGAAGCGCTGACCGTAGCCCAATCGCAGCACAATAAATCAGGTCAAATCTTTCGAGTTCCCTCGTTGATGGACTCGTTTTCTTTCGTCTATGTCATTCCTAGCCCGCTCATCCCGCAATATAATGCAGCCCCAGAGGAACGGGTGTCGTTTACATCTGGCCTTGAACACCTTGATCTTACACCGTACACTCTGCTCTCCCATCGCTTTACCCAGAGCCCCCTCCATCTCGGCGCCCTACGAAGCACCCTCAGTGGAGGAAGAGAGGTAGAAGTTTTGGCGGACGAGGTCGCCACCTCCTTTACGACGTCGTGGAAGTTTCCCTCACAGTGGACCACGATCCCGAACCTTTACTACAGCCTTTTGGACATAATCACTCGCGATGTGAACCGCGCTTATGTGGGGGCGGAATTCTGTCCGTAAACCCTGTCCATGACTGTCCATATGTATATATATAGTGTTTGAGTCCGTTAACCACTTGATAACAGGCCGAAACCGAGATTATATCGAGACCATCATTGACTTTACTCCTGAAGTCGTGAGGTGCCGTACCATCCTGCGGTTGATACCGGGGTTTCTGCGTCCGTGAGTACTTACCTGCCCGGGCTATACGAACAATCGTTGATGCCGACATTACAGAATTGTTTCCCCTTATGTGCTTCGCCACAACCGAGCCCGTCGAGACAAGATCCACTCTATCCTAGGAGATGAAATCAAGAAGAGAAAGTCCATGCTCGGATCCAAAGATTCAAGCAAGCCCGTAAGACACAAATCTATCATTAGTTACCTGGTGGCTTACCATTGCAGACCGACCTTCTTCAAGCCCTCATAGTCGAGGCAAACAAAAGCCCCCAGTCGACCGCTGAATCGGATCCCAAAATGCTGGTAACGAGACTTCTGGCGCTGAACTTTGTCGGCAACCGCACGGCGTCAGTTGCCTTTACTCACGCTATCTGGTCACTGCTACACTGCGAGTCCCAGGGACTCGGGTACTGGAATGCGATGCGCGAGGAAGTCGAGAACATCTTTGCATCTGATGGCTCGGACGAGATTAACGAGTCGAAAAAGCACTACCAAGCTCAAGGCGCGCGATGGATGCGATGGAATAAAACTCACACGGGGCAAATGGGGCTTGTTGAGAGTTTTCTCAAAGAGAGCCTGCGCTATAACACGGACACCAATCTGGAGTGCAAGCGGATGATCGTGGACCCTGAAGGGTATCGCTTCAAGAATGGCATGAATCTCAAGCGCGGCACGGTCAGTGCCGTACCGATTTGGCAGATTCACCATGACCCCGATCTATATCCCGAGCCAGAGGACTTTGATGCCCGTCGCTTCCTGCAGGGAGATGGCGGGGCGCAGGGCAGGAAGGTAGGCATGCAGACGACGAGCGAGTACTTCCTTGCCTTTGGTGTTGGGAAACACGCATGGTGAGTGGCCTTGACAGTGGGATATTGATTGGCACTAACAATTGCATCTCAGTCCTGGAAGATTCTTTGCATCGCAGCATCTGAAGTTGCTGTTGGCTTTCATCCTGCTGAACTACGACATTCAGCCTGTGAGCCGCCCGGAGGACGAATGGTATGGCTCAAGCCACATGCCGAACATGGCGGCTGGCTTGACCATTCGAGCGAGGCAGGACTAAGCTGCATTGCTAGTTAGGAGCAGTCGCAGGTGGTATTAAATCTGATACAATTATGCAAGATACAGTGGGATATCTACCGGTAGACGGAGCTTGGGATAGAAAGTAATGAAATGTTTCATTGGGCTGTCCACAAGTAAGCAACGCAATGTTAGTTGAATTGTAAGAATCCTCCCGGGGAATTCCTCCGCACCTCAGCTCCGAATTGGAGTGTCTATGTGACTGCTCAGTGTGCTTGCAGATGAAACGACGGTCTCGACGTGAGGGGTTCAAGCTCCATCAACAATGACAATCACTTTCCTATCTGAGGGCACCGAGACCAGGCCGTTGGGGTACACAGATGACTATTGGTCATTTGTTTCGATTCGCTTCGATGCAGCAGGGATGACCCCAGGGGAAAAGCGAACAAATCATCCGTGCATTCCGGCCCCTGTCGGCACGTGCGAATGATAGTCAAACGGTCAGCTAGATTCCTCAAGCCACAATTGTCTCTCCATCCCTGATATCCGATCCGACTTTTCTTCCTTTCTTCGACCCTTTCTTCGAACGTTTTCCCACGGGCGCTGCCCAAATGACCGACAGGCGACCGACCATCATGGACAAGGCGAAGAGGCAGTGGGAGGTGATGGCACTGAATTCACTTCTGATCCTCTTCACGAACTTCGCAATCTTCTTATCGATGCCGCCTCAGACCGAAATCTTCGAGGACATCATCTGTAGCAAAATGCATTCGGAGAGCGCATTGCATCCCCAAGGAGAGGACGACGGATGCCGAGGCGCCTTGGTTCAGAGTGAGCTCGCTCGCATAAATGGGTGGAAGACAACATTCGAGGCCCTTCCGAGTAGGTTGAATGAGCCGAATAAATCGTCAACCCCCTCTCGTTGATCCAGTTTTCGAGCAGGCATCCTACTCTCTGTATTCTATGGCACACTTGCAGACCGGATAGGGCGCAGGCCTTGTTTGCAACTCTGCATGGTAGGGATGCTCCTCAGTGAGGCCTGGACTCGTGTTGTGTGTGAGTTGGATTCAGTTCTTGGTATCAATCTCTTGGCTAATGGTATCATAGGTATATATTCAGACGTCTTGCCGCTGAGCCTGGTCTGGTTGTCAGGTCTGTTGCGGTCCGTCGGTGGCGGGGAGCCCGTTATTGATTCCATCATGTGTGTGATGGTGATGGATGTCTTTGAAGAAAGCGACCGGTTAGTTTTCAGATATGGAGATTCAATAACGCTGCTAACAGTAATCGTCTTTAGAGCAGTCGCCCTGCTCCGCTTACACTCGGTGTTTATTGTCGCCAAAATATTTGCTGCGCCTGCCAGTGCAGCCCTGGTGGCATTAACCTCTGCATGGACTCCGTTCCTAATCAGCCTTGCGATGCTATTCATCGCCCAGGCCCTATCATTTTTACTTCCCGAAACGCTGGGCTACGTAGAACAGAAGGAACCTGATAATAGCCGGGCCCACAAAATGGCAGGAAAGAAGGGTAATCTAAACCAAAGATTTGCCTTGGCTGCACGGCTCATTGTTCAGAACCGAAACATGGCTCCAATTATCATCGTCAACTTGGTTGCTAGCATCACGAAATCCTCGAACCACTTTCTGCTACAGTACTCCTCCACGAAATATGAATGGTCTTACTCACAGTCAAACCTGGTCCTCGTGATCCGTGAAGCCTCAAGCCTGCTAACGTATCTCGTCCTGATGCCGGCAGCTTCAAAGGCAATCCGCCGGGTTAGCTCCAAGAGCGTCCCAGCCCAAGATAAACGACTTTGCCAGGGCAGTGGTCTTCTCAATGTGTTTGGATTCTTCTCTATTGCTCTCGCAGGCACCCCAGTTGTATACGTGCTGGCCTTGGCGTTCTTGTCATTGGGATCCGGGTTTGACACAGCGATGAGCGGTTTCGCAACGTCCCTGGTGCAGCCGGATCAAATTGCATCCCTACATTCAACGGCAGCGACGGCAAAATCACTTGGTGGGCTTGTTGCCGGTCCACTGTTTGCCCGTTTGATGCAGGTTGGTTTTGAGCTAGGATCTGGCTGGCTGGGGATCCCATATATTGCGGCAGGACTACTCTTTATAACGGTTTTGGTGGCGGTGTGCTCCATCCGGATACAGTCACGCAGTCTGGACGAAGATGGGCAGCCTTTGTTGCAAACAGATGTATAGCCTTCATATCTCTGCCAGGAACCATCGACATATAGTTATAGAAGGCATATAGACTTGAGCTTTTACCTCCACGCATTGGTATGAAATGAATGGTCACTCGCTCCAATCAAACAGTCAAATGTATTACATCTTGTTGATAATTTTCATGACCTGTTCCAGCAGGTCTCGACCGGTGGAGCTCCCAGGATTCCGACTTCTATGCAAATCCAGCACCTCGCAGACCGACCAAATACGTAAAATTTGGTAATCATTCATTTATGATATGGAGCGAAAGATAGAGGATTGATCCCTCAACCCTTTCTATGATCGACATAGAGCTATTCCTCATTCATTGAGAGGTGATGCCTCGGTTCAATCTAGTACTCCGTGTGACGGCCCTCGTATATCTACAGCGTATGAGTGTATCGCTGTATTGATACAATTTGTCAACTTTACATACGTGACCCACGTCCCGAACTTACCGTTAACTTGGTTAACTTCACAGGTATCTTTCACCTCGAGGAAGCCAGATCCCAGTAAATTCTACTCGGCTGTGCATCTCCACAGGTACCCGTTTTCCTTCAGTTTCCTTCACGTCCAAGTGGTTCCATAGGTTTCATACTTCAGGAATACTATCTGCATTTATACGCACCACTTATAGACCCGAACAGAGAAACACATTGCAACCCTGGTGAACGGACTCTTTACCTCATCAATTCATCATTACTGCCGAATTCTATTACACTACGAGATGGCAGGCATTGATCTACAGTCACTGGGGATCAGTCTGCCTCCAGACTACTCCCTCCAAACCGCAGCAGCTCGGCCAGACATGTACGAGACCTTGTTTGATCCCGAACACCCAATGAGCTCTCTCTGGCCCCAGTTCATTACTTCGACACCTGTGTCCGAAAAGTACTGGTCTCAATTGACAGACGTACCGCTCTTCGCATCCTACCAGCTAATGATTCTCCACAGAGATGTGGAGAACAAACACGAATCGGTGGTGGCTTGTGGAAATTCAGTTCCGGTATATTGTCCACTCAATGACTTGCCCGATGGTGGTTGGGAAGCTATCCTGCAGACGGGCATAGAGAACTATCGTGCCGGCCATAAACAGCACCCCAATTTGCTGTCAGCGCTCGGTGTCACGGTGGCCTCTGCTCACCGGCAGCAGGGGCTGGCTGATATTGTCATTCAAACTCTGAGAGCGCTCGCCAATCAGGCCCACTTTGAAGCCCTGGTCGTACCACTGCGTCCAACCAAGAAGAGCAAACACCCCATGGTTCCTTTGGAGGAATACGTGCATTGGAAACTTGATGAGCACGCACGTCCCGATGATCAGGTTTCATACGATCCGTGGCTGCGGAAACACCTCAGCTATGGAGGCCAAATGGTTCGAATTGCTCCCCGCAGCATGACAATCGCGGCCCACGCGGATCAATGGAAAGACTGGACTGGATGTGACCTGGCTGCCTTGGCTGAGTCCGGCTCGGACACCTCCTCGAAGGGGCTTGTCGAGATGCCTATCCCCCGTGCTCTGGTACCTGTGCAATACGACCCCGTCTCGAAGATTGCTTCGTATGTGGAGCCCAATGTTTGGGTAGTTCATCCAATCCATTAGTGTAGCCGACGCTTGTGTATCTCGGATAAGGGACAATTGGAAGCTTGCTTGGGTGTTCTTGTAGTCGAGTGCCAATGCCCGTCACATCAGATATGAGGGGTTATACGCAACATATGATTTGACACTAAAGCATTCATATTTTTTATACCGTACCTTAAACCACGAATTCAAGAGATTTTTAGCGTCAGTCCATGCAGTCTGAGACTTTCTGCTCTCAGGAGATATTCTACCGTGAACATTTTAGCAATATTCAGATTCCCAGACTCCTCTTTTACCCGCCCAAATGACGGCTACCGTGCAACACACCGTCAAGACCGAGGTGTGTCTTCGCGGCGATGTCGCCAGCCAACCGATCTCTGATTCAAAGCCCCCAACATGGGTAGCGGTCCTTCAGCAGCACGAATATCAGTCCAGTGTTACATACCACAAGCTAGATGACAACAGATTGATCCCAGATGTCTTCGGATATTCCTACCTCCGAGATATCGCAGACCAGGGGAAGAAGCAATCCACCGGCAAACAGCACGCCCGGGTGATACAGGCCTACTCGAAGATTCACTCCCTCCTATCCCCGCCACGGAAATCAAGTTCGATAGACTCCAACACGAAGACCCGAGAGAACAAAGGCTCGCCCGTCATCCTTGAAGATAAACGCTGTGCCTTCATAGAGCGGCTGGAACCACCTCCAAACTCAAAGGCGGATATCGTGAGCACTGTGTTCGCCCAGGTCAATTTGCAGACACCAACCGGTCCTCCGTTAGAGCAATTCCTCAGCTGCCGCGCATCGAATATCAAAGCAAATGACTTAAAGAACGCTGCAGAGGGCGTTCGCCGCCCCATCACAATCAGTACAGGCATCTGCCTGTTCTCATCTCGGCTGCTAGGATTCATCCCTACAAATGGACTATCCGTTCCCCATGATGCTACAGAGACCGTGGTCCCGCCATTGCCTTACAGTACGGTTGCGACTTTCTACGAACTCGAAACATGCACACGGATGGCAATGACTATTGCAGGCCTGGCCGTTACGGCCAGCACAGGGGGTACAGCTGGTTCGCGGCCCATTGTCGTGAGACTAGATGTGCCCAACCTCCAGTACTACTGTTACCCGTTGGAGCTTCTCGAAGCAGGACTTGTGAGCTGGGAGTATGTAGAAGAGTGGTTCCGGCTAGTCGATCGTCGGCATCGACAGGTCGCAACGTTGTTAAAAGACACCATTATCCACGAAGTACGTCGACGCAACTGTGATGTCCAGGTAGAGGTTACCTCGGGCACTATAGCCGCAACCCAGCTTCTACGTCTCTGTGTCCTCGGCCGAAGGAAGATACCGAGCGTGAACGATATGTTGTTTGTGCTATCGTGGATCGGTCCGTACCAAGCAGCGTGGCGAGAATTTCTCGCTATTGTCGACGACTGCCAAAGGCCCAAAGATCTTCGCAGCCTTGCACTAATGGCATATGTCTTTGAAGTGATGTATCCGGCATTACAGCAGGCAACTACCAAAACCAAAACTCCACATGGGAAGGAGGAGAGTAGTGGCCGCCCTCTACTGATTCAGGTGGACGATATCGCCGAGTGGAGAATCTTCGACCGTGCAGAAATGCTGCTTAAGCGATTCAAACACCGACAGCATGGTCTTGATCCCCTCCTCGTTGGCGTGTTCCCTTCACCACGGATCTTTACAAGTGAGGACCAAGGGCGCTCGACGCTGTTCCTTCACGACCCTGGTCTAAAAATTTCGCAAACTCGCCCTCCCTCTAGTGGTGGTAATAGCGAAGACAACTCATGTGTTGTGGGTCCATTGGATATCATTGGTCAGATCTATGGAGCAGAGGTTCAGGACACACTTATGCGATTGATAATCGAGCGCGGTTTATCTCCTGAGGATGAATTCGAATTAGACTAGATCGCCAATTTCTACATTCTCGCGTTATATGTTTCTATAACTTTGCATGTTCCTGTGGTTTGTGATTGTGATATCCATATCAATGCCGGAATGGAGCATACAGGCTAAGTGGACCTAGGCCCGGGGGCATCCAGAAAAACTTGAAAGTGATGATCACTGTCGACGTCATGTTCTAAGGTTCCCCTCCCACATCCACTTCCAGCTTCCAAGATCTAGATTTCAAAATCGACTCAGCTGGGCTTGGGAACGCCACATGGGTCCCGCATCTTAGCCTCCACCACCTGTGAATGTACAGGACTTTTTCCATTAGCTCATGTCCAGGTGGGCTGTCAAAGTATAAACGGAACTTTAACACCCACAGCGGGCTGAATGTCGATCTGGCGGACGAACTGGACGATCCTGCCCGATGCTAGAAACCCCAGGGGCGATTCGGAAGGTCAATAACCGAGTAGATACAGAAATCTTTTCAAAGATTTCTTTCATATTAAGTTATAGTTGCTCTATAAGCTTGAATGGGTGAAAAGAGCCTATGTACGCCGTTTTATGATTAACAGTACATGACAGGCACATAGAACTAGTATCTGCACGGTGCCTCGGAAATGTCGATTTTGCCGTGGCGAGCTGGTGGAGAGGAGAATACTATAAAAGTGGGCCCGGGGGAGCGGAAAGACGGGAGTGAACCAACGGTGGAGATGGCGGGCTGCTGCAGAAGTATACGGTACGGTACTCCGTATGCTGGAATAAATTACAACGATACATCCCCCGACCCTAGCAGGAGGTGCGTGCCTCTGTCAGTGGACCTACGGGGCTTACCACCGCAGCTGGTATTCATGAGTTCCACCTGAGCTAGCTGTATTCCAAGATTCCAAGAGCTTTTTCTCAAGGTCCATTTCTGTAGGTACAGAAACTGTGTAAAGTTGATGGTATTTGTATGGTAAATAAAGTGTCCCGTACCACTGTATGCTTTCAGGTTCCAATGAAGCTTTGTGTATTTTGCACTTATCTCAACTTCTTGCCAAGTACCTACCTAGCTCCCTCGGTCCCTGACATGGCGCGATGAGTAAAGACCGAAGCTCCTGTTTCCTTGGAGCTCCGGGTTGTCTCTCGCCACCATCGTGGTCAGTCGGTTCAACCATCACGCAGGCTCGCATTTAGCTTTCAACATGCCGCGAGTGGTCATTGTTGGTTCTGGTATGCAATATTCATATCGGGCTATCGATCTATTATTGACGTTTTTTTATTCAGGGCTATACGGGCTCATCGCAGCCAAAACCTATCTCCAAGTAACGGACCCTCGTTATCCCAGCAACCAGCAATGCGAAAATACCGACGACGTCCCCCAATCCTTCCAGAGACCTAGAGATACCCGGTCAACACACGATGACACTGACCTTCTTTTACTGGAATCCGGATCAAGCCTTGGGGGAACATGGGCGGAGGAGCGGCTTTACCCAAATCTACTTAGCCAAAACTCCGAGGGTCTGTACGAGTTCAGCGACATGTCTCTGTCGGAGGCCATGGATGGGGTCGATGATGAAGGACAGGCAGATCGAGACACCCCGGTGGAGGATCGCTTCATCCCAGGCTGGAAGCTGAGTCGTTACCTCACAGCGTGGAGTCGCAAATGGAACCTGCCACAGTACATGCGGTTCAATTGGCAGGTTAGTGACGATGGAGAATGCAAGACATATGAATCACGATCTAACCGAAGAATGAAAATAGGTGAAGAAGATCAGCCGCCTGCCTACGAAGGAATGGGAGTTGGGAATAGTCATTCACCCGGATCAACCATCGCAGACACGACATACAACTATTCTCTGTGACAAACTTATCCTGTCCCCCGGACTGACATCGGTGCCGAATATATTGAACTTCTCGCCTGCAAGTGGCCGGCCATCTGCCCCGGCCGAGAATGTCATCCACGCCAAAGAAGTCGGTCCGTGGTGCCGTGACAATCTGGGTTACCAGCCGATCCCAGGACAAGATGCCCATCCGAGTCCCACAAAGCCTAGTCGTGTGCCCCGGCGGGTTGCAATCTACGGTGGTGCAAAATCTTCGTTTGATCTTGTCCACATGTTTGCAACTCTGCACTTAAAGGACCCCAGTTTCTACCTAAAAGGATTGGACGCGACTGATTCTATTGAGCCGGTACAGGTGCACTGGATTATACGTGATGGAGGATCTGGCCCGGCCTGGATGTCCCCGCCTCGCTCCAATATGCCCAATGGCCAGAGTATCGCCAGTGACAAAGTGGCCAGTACGCGATTTGTAGGCGTTCTAAGCCCGTGTACGCCATTGGTGCCGAAACGTCTGACACTCCGTCGCTCATCCAATTTCTTGGGCTGGAAACTCGCAGTGGAGGGCTCGTGGCTTGCCCGGCTTCTTCATGGGAACCCTATAGGGCGATACTTTGTACGGAGATTCTGGAAAGCACTTGACAAGTCGTGGGGAGATTTCGCTGGATACGACAGTGCCCAGCATGGCGGAAAGATGGAGCATCTCCGTCCAACAAACAGGTACATTCCCTGGCTTATCTTTGATGAAATTGCCTGACCCATCTAGTATTATTTACTGCGGTGCACCGCTGGGAATTGCCAACCAGCGTGGCTTCTGGGACGCTGTTCGTGCACCGAATGTGCACATTCACCGTTCTGCAATTGAGTCGGTCTCCGGGGATGCATCTTCAAAAGGAGTTATCATCGATCTAGCTGATGATACCACTCTCCCTCTGACTGACCTTCTTATCCAAGCCACTGGATGGAAGCCCAATGTTCCTGTAGAATTCACTCCTCCACCACTAACCCTGCAGCTGGGTCTCTCATGCCGAGTCCCGAGAGCTATCCTTACACCCACAGATAGCGCCCAAGATGTCAAGGTTGACCCGGAGATCAAAAAGCTCATTCATTACTGGGATGGTATTGACTCAGTATCTGCGTCTCGCATCCGCCGCGTCTTCGGGCCCAACAGCAGCCCGCCGAAGGATGTGGTTGAAAGCACCACAGCCCCGACAGATGAATTTGAATTCAGTCCATATCGATTATTCCGCCGCATGGTGGCTCCAGAGCTTGTTGAAGAAGGCGACCGGTCTTTTGTGGCTCTGGGCTTTGTCCTAACTGCCACCACGGCTGTTGTGGCAGAGGTTCAGGCGCTGTGGGCTGCTGCTTTTTTGACGGGTGGTCTAGATGATACCAGGACCCATGATGCGCTAGGTATCAACGCCATGTCGCGAAGTGACGTTGATAGAGATGTCTCAGAAGATGTGGTCTGGGGAGGCTTGACTGGGGTTGGCCCTGGTGTTGATACTCTCAATGTAGGTTCATGCCCTACCTTATTTCAGACATACACTGACACCACCAGTACAATGACATGCTTCTCCGAGATCTGGGTCTCTCTCCGTACAGGGTGGGAGGGGGCTTTATCAATGAGCTTACAAGCGTCTATACACCAAAAGCATACCGTGGAATTGTAGAAGAGTGGAAGGCTAAGCACGGTAGATCATAGACAATACGAAAGCATTTAGATTTCCCGTTACTTCAAAGATTTTCATCCTAGGCAGATTCTCTTTCCACCAGCATCGTGACTGCTTCTGAAATGATACGGACTATCCCTTCTGGCTTTCTCCAAATATCATCATGCGAACCAGCCAAGTCAAACCGGGTCTGCACCACTCCAGAGGGAAGAGAAGATTCCAAAACAGTAGCAAACTGCGCAGACTGTTCCAACGGAACCAGCTCGTCGTCAGGAGAATGCACCAACATTGCCAACTGCGCATTGGACCACGACGATCCATACCTCGTTGCCTTCGCAGGGGATGCAAGATCCCAATCTGAGACACAGCCTGCCTCCCTCTGCTCCCCATAGGCAAATCCCCCCGGCCCAAAAGCGCCTTCCAACATACTCACATACTCCTCCCTATACTCCACGACAGGCCATACAGAGTTTAACAATTCCCTCAAGTCATAAATCCCACTCGCCCCCAAAATCGCCAACGGCTTCTTCAGACCTGACGACGACTCAGTCTCCATGGCAAATTGAAAAGCCAGCGTAGCGCCCGCACTGTGCCCGAGAACAATATACCGGTCTCCGAACTCGTATCGGGAATCCAGGAAATTAACAGCGCGCTTCACATCGTCAAGATGATCTGGGTGTTGCGCGCTGCGGCCTGCCGAGGGATCCCCAGATAGACGGTAGTTGACTGCGGCAATACCGGAAATGTGAGCCAGGATTCCTTCATTTTCTTCTTCTTTTTCGTTCAGAAGATCGTCGCGGATCTGGCTGAAAGTGTTGGCTTGGATGTTTGGGTCGCTCCAGCCGCCTCCGTGGATGTAGCTGGCATTATGTTAGTCTTTTTCTTCGTGGGAGTTTCTCGTTTACTGACATTAACCAAAAACGGGGGACTGGGTCTTTGGGTGAGATGTTCACCTCGCAGATATCCACGGTGTGGTAGGCTGTTGCTGTATTAGAGTGTAGGTACGGGACGCCGTTGGTCTGTTGGTATTGTTTAGACATGGTAAGGATTTATCAATGTGTAGACTTGAAGGTTCTAAGGAGGGAAATAGATATTTATATTTAATTTATGGGAGCTGCGTGGGTCTGTCTAATCCTAAAGTGGCAACTTACTGTTCTGTTCTGGTGTGGACGTATTATCAGTCATCAAACTTTCAATCATTTAAGCAATCCCTCCAGTTTATTCCTCCATTTTATTCCCCTCTAACTGCTTTCCAGATACTAAACCACTATTCCTATCGTTCCTGATTAGATGGCTGGGCACTCTTAGGAGGGAGAGCTATAATTCATTAGACAAGAAAAACAGGGATATTAGGCACTCACTCTTATTTCCAATAAACATACTACCCAGTAGAAAACCCCCCGATCCAAGCCCCAGCAGAGCAAAGAGAGCATAAGGCTGCGTACCAACCGTGGATCCATATACATAGTTCATTCCCGTCGGCAGGAGAATGCGAGAAATCGCATGCAGAAAGCTGACTGCGCCTAGAAGCACGCCCTGGCGCTCCTCAGGCACCATCTTGGTCAAACAAGACGTCAGAATAGGCGAAAGAGGCGCACCGGACCCTGCGATGAGCGAGCCGGCGATGACTCCGATGGGGGTATCAACAGCTGCAATTGTAATGTAGCCCGCAGCTTGCAAGAGAAGACAGGTACGGATTGTGCCTAGATCCCCGGGCCCAAAGGTAGATTGGGGTTGGCTCTCGGACTGTTGACGCCGTTGAATGCGCGACATGAATAGCGGGAAGATGGCCACAAGAACTAATATACTCCATAGATTGACACCGGTGAGGAATGCACTTTGAGCAGATGATCTCCAGTGGAACATATATGCGGAATAGGCCAATTGCAAGGGTGTGAGACCCATGCCTACCCCGAACACAGCTGCCTCTGTGACTGCGACAATCGACATGTTTGTTCGGGACGACCGGTCCGACGGAATGAGACTACGAGCAGAAGAGATGACCTCGAAGAACCCGGCCTCAGTCTCTGCCTTGGTCTGGTTTGCTGTATTTTCGGTGCTGCGGCCCTCCGATGTCGATTTGAGAGATTCAGGAAGTGCCAGAGTGAAAAGCACTATCAACGACAAATGGATAGTGAATGCTAGCCAATATGCCTGGGTCAGCGAACCGAAAACACTGAGCAAGCCACCTGCTATCAATGGACCGAGTGCGAGGGCGCTCGTAAAAGCTGCTTGTATGTAGCTGAAGCTCGATACGCGACCCTCTGGCGTACTGATGTCCGATATGTAAGCCTGCGACGCAGTGGTCGCAGTGATAATCGAACCGCTGAGACCATCCATGGCGTACCCGACGAGAAGCCACTTCACATCAACTTCATCGGGGTAGTGCAAGGCAGCAAGTACAATGATGTCGGCTATCAATGGCCCCAGTACACTGATTAGCAGGATGGGTTTGCGGCCAATCTTATCGGAGAATCCCATCAGATTGGGGCCTGCAATGGCGCCCAGAATACCAGAAAGCACTGTTCCATAGATGTAAAACTGCGACAAGTCGGATTGCACTTTCGTATTCCCGTCACACTGCTCCAGGGCGAGTTGGAAATCGCTGTTCTCTGGGGAGTGTCTCTGGTGGCAGATCAGGCCCAGCGTGGCATTGAATTCTGGGATGATCAAGCTGCCCGCGGTGATTGCATACAAAGTATACATGGGCAGTAGCCAGATCGCCTAGGAATGTTAGCCGGACAGTTTCACGACACTTTCAGCCGAATATTCCCAGCCTAGCTTACAGATGGTTTCCGAAATTGAACCCATGATGATCTGAATCCAGATTGGCTTTCGTCAGGACCAGAGGGCTTGGTAAGGAGTGGCTGTCTCTCATCTTCAGAGTGTTCGGGCGAAGTCATGTTGCAATAAATTGCAGAGGTCAAATAAATAAATTGTTAAGTATAAATTTATATAAATTTAAACATAAATTTATAGTGGGAGAGCGACATTTATGTGACCGAGTCGGAAACCTTGAAACAATACCGTACGGAGGGGCACTGTGGAGCCTGCTAATACCTACATTTCATGCTCTCTTACTGTTACTTTCCATCGTATAGGTACCGTATCAGACTACTTTTGGAATCGCACGGGAACCTCAGCAGGTGGAAACAATACCGGTCGCCTAGCTCTGTTAGAAGATACAATCGAGGCCTGGAATGGACGTACTCGTCATATGCAATACCATCGGGGCAATCGATGGAAGTCGAAAATTCCATGTAGGTTGCTGCGAGGAGCATTTTGATTTCTACAGCGTCAGCACTCTCCATGTAGAATTGGAGCTTGGTCTCACCATAGAGAGCATATTCTCGCGCAACACATCCGTGTGTCCCACTCCCAAAATACCACAGGTGATTCCTCATCTCCTGGGGCTGAGATTTACCAGCTAATTTGGGGTCCGCCGATTCGAGCCATCTTTCCGGCCAGAAGGATAATGGCTGAGGGAAAATCTCTTCATTCAGGTGCAAAGCCTCTCGTGCTGAGCTCACAACAGTACCGGCTGGGAGGAAGGTAGACTGTCCTGAGATATGTTGAGGGATCCAATATCCCCCAGCCGGAACCAGACGAGGTGTCAATGCTTTGATTTCCGTGTGTGTCCTCATCACTTCAGATATGACCGCACTGAAAAATGGGAGTGAATCTAGATCATCGATTGACAGCTTATCGAGGGAAAGTGATCTTAACTCCGATCGAAGCCGCTCTTGAATCTCTGTGTAGATAGAAAGCATATAGACACTGTACGTATGCACGACAGCCAGGTTCTTCTTTGCCGTTACTATGCATCAGTTAGCGTGTTAACAGTGTTAACAGGGGCTGAATGACCTCTTACCAAAGTGGTCGAGGAGCTCTGCAGCGACCTCGCTCTCTTGCAATCCAGCACCGTACAGAGCATCCGCAGTGCAGTGGCTGATTCTCTGATGAGTAGGTGTTAGACTTGCCCGATATGCACGGCACATGTCGAGACACCAATTCTCCAGCTTGCATTTTGCTTCCTTTGCAGCATCCGGAGAGCCACCACGGAGCTCTCGAAGCCATGAGCGAAACTCGCTAAAATTATCGCTTTCATTCAAAAATTGGGTTGAAAATGCGGGTGTAAAGGCAAATGCAGTTAAGAAATCCATATCAAAGGCTTCATGCACAGGTCGTACATCTCGAACCACGGAGCGACCAGAAGGAATCTGCGCTTGCCGTATCATTCGCTCTACCAGGATCTGGCGCGTCACATTCTGGACATGCGTAGAGCTCCTTAAAGACTTCGAAAACACGTTGCTGAGAATCCGCCGTCGCGCACTATGCTCCTTTGGCTGTGTCATGCCAAAAAGTGACGGTTCCCTTTATCCATATTAGCACGAAGCCAGTCATGTTGGTCTTGAGATTGTAACTACCCATAGAACAGCTTCTCCTTAGGACTCTCGTACCACTCTGGCCATTTCAAGAAGCTGGCATAGAGTGTTCTGGCTAGCGAGGTGTCGGTGACAGCAACCTCATTAATTCCAATCCGTACCACGGGGCCTTTCTTCGACACCGCGTCGGTGATTTGCTGAGAGAGAACATTGGGGGGAGTGTCCATCGCTGACTTGAATCGAGCTGAAAATGATGCATGTGGTAATGCCCACAGAGGGAAATGTTGTTGAAGGATCCATCGGAGAGGGAGAAGCAGCAGGAGGGCTCCCACTAGGGCAGTGAACACTTCTATTTCCATGGCAGAGGGTACGTAGCAAGCAAAGGAAAGTTGACCGCAGTTGAACAGTTGAAGAGAAGCAGTGAAGACTCAATCGGATTCAACTCGCCAGGAGTGTTATGTATTGTGGGTATCAAGTCCTTTACCGTCTCCATACACTAAATACAGATCGCGTAATTTTAGTGGCTCTCCTCCAACTTCCTTTCTGCGTTTCTGATATTTCACCCAAGTCATTGAATATACCCTCTAAAGACACTGTCTTAATTCTCTCGACATGCCACTTGCCTTGCTACACTGTGCTCTAGCGAGCCTTGCTGCCCTCGCACTTTATAAATGGCTCTATCCCAGGCCATCACTCCCCGTGGTCGGTATTGGACCATCGCATCCGCTATTGAATCTTCCCTCCCGAATAGCCAGTGTCTTCAAAAGCAAGACTTGGATTGACACCGGCTACCGATTAGTTCGTGCATTGTTTCCCCCTCTCGGGACCTTTCTAATTCGTTCCAGCACTCGCGGGAAAACAAACCATTCATGGTATCGAGTCTGTTAGAAGAGCCATCTTTGGTCGTACTCCCACCATCCATGACCACAGAGCTTATTCTGGCGAAAGAAACCGATCTCTCATTCTGGCATGCGCTTGATGACATCGTGTTCTCAGAACATGCATTCTACTCCACGAGGATATTATCTCTTCCGTTGCAAACCACCATCATCAGGCGTCATTTGGCCTCTGGCGCTCAGCGTTTCATGCCCGACGTGGTTGGCCAACTCAGGAATACTCTAGATCGAGAATGGGGATCCGGACAAACGAAACAGTGGAAATCTGTTAAGCTTTTTGATTCATTGCTCAACGTGGTTAACAATATGGTGAGCGTCGTATTCGTTGGAAATGACCTGGGTATGGGCTTGCATTCCAATTCTATACCTAACCTGCTGATCTATATTCGTAGCCAACGATCAGGACTTTCAGACGAGTATCACCAAACACACAGAGCAAGTCTTTCTTACAATGTCTGTACTCAGGTTTGTTCCTCGACAGCTAAAACCCTGGATTTGTCCAATCATCCGTCGGTCTCAAGACAAATACAGAATAGAGGTTGAGAGTAAGCTCATGCCCCTGATTATGGAGCGTTTGAAGAACTCATCAGAGCTCAAAGCGGGTCAAGATAAACCAGTATGTTATTCGTCAATGAGACAAGGATTTGGCTTACTCAAGTTGGCAGGATGACCTACTACAGTGGCTTATCGACTGCCAGACATTTTTGAAAGATCCTGCAGAGCGAGCGATTGAGCTTGAGCCGAGCTTGATCGTAACTCGCGTACTGATGTCCTACTTCGTCTCGGTCTTTCTTGTCAACGTGGCCCTCTTCAATGCCGTGTCAATCATGGGACGACTCCCTGAGGCCAACTATTGGCCAGTAATTTATACTGAAGCTCGCAAGATCCTCGATGTCGATGAGCACGGATGGACCAAAGAGAAGGTGGATAAACTTTGGAAAACAGAAAGCTTTGTGAAAGAGACCATGCGTTTTGTGGGAGATGCCTGCTTTGAGATGCGACGAAAGGTAGGAACGAAATCGCCATCATTCCAACAGAGTGCTAATGCTTTCTCAGGTTATGGTCCCCAGTGGCATCAACCTTTCAGACGGTACCCATTTACCGTTCGGCACTACGGTAGGGCTTCCTTCCAACGCGATACACAACGATGATCGCTTTTACCCGCAAGCTACCTCGTTCGACGGCCTGCGCTTTCTGAAGCTCCGAGAGAGTGATGATGGTAATACAGCCCGAGGATCGTTGTTGACTGCCACTAGCAACACATTCCTCCAATTTGGCCATGGCAGGCATGGATGGTGAGTATAATGGTTACTCTTCTTCATATCCTAAAGACTCTAACAGACTCAAGTCCTGGGAGATTCCTTGCAGCCGATATACTTAAGCTTATACTTGCGGAGATGACTCTACGGTATGAGATAGAATGGGATGAGAAGCCGGAGGAAAGCAGTTGGTTTGGAAATTCCCTACTGCCGGGCCAAAACACTGTCGTCTCTGTCTGCCCGAGAGACTAGTAACGGCGATGAAATCAAGGTGCATCCACGGAATAAAGCTTTGATTAGAGGCCATTCCCGCTGAGAATCTCTCAGCAAATCTTATTCAGAAGTGAAGGATAATTCGCATGTTTTAAAAATCTAAGCCGAAGACAAGCTCGTGTATGACTGCCCATATAGTAGTTGTAGGACTCAATATTTCTTTATAACCACGAGAATCCTTCTGCCAGATTTCTCTGACCAGTCTAAGGAAGGTATGCAAGTGTCGAGTACATAATTACTAAGTCTATATATAATACCTAGGTATTGAATGTTGAAATATTACTGTTTACGGGTATCGTTGTATCCTCGTAATATACCAGGGTTTTCAACCCTGTATGTTAGTGTATTGTATTGTCTCCACCTAAGACCCCAAACTTGGATCGTGAATATCAGGAGCTAATATCAAGGAATGACCTTCAGGTTCGGAGATAGTGGAGCTGCAAGCGAAGGAAGAACGCTCCCATCTGAAACGAATTGACTTCTCGAACTGTGGGACACAATTCTTACTGATTGGTTAGGAGGTCGCCTTATTTTGGTTGCCTCCTTCTTTACCCGGCTGTTTGGTCTCTGCCAATGCACGCTAATGGATGTATTTTTGTTGGTGTACAGCTCTGCACATCGAACCTATGTACTCAACCCCTTTTCCGTCATCGAATCTCTGTACTCAACCCTCCCCCCCCCCCCGGCATCTTGAAATATAGTTGTTACACTGCATGTCGGAACAACGATCTCGACGCATTGCAGCGGTTGTTGGCATTTTGCAGTGTGCAGCGTGCAGGATCCACACCAGAGTGCATGGGCCTCGATCTCATCGCGATTTAACACGAATCTACAACCACAATATTAGGCCCACGTATCTCAGTAACAAACAAACAGCGGTCAAGGCACTTACGTAGATCTCTGCCAGCACCATGTGCAGGACTAGAGCACCCCAAAAGGCCATGCCAATTCCTGCACGGCCCCAGGCAGTGAGTTCTTCCTCCGACCCACTGAGATCCGCCTTCACGGCGACAATAGTACCTGCATGCCCGCCATTCTCCACCATGCAAGCGGGGTACGCACTGCGCAGATACGACGCCCCCAAACCCAGATCCTCGACCAAGGTACCACAGGAGAATGCCACGTAACCTAGCGTCCAGTTCATGACCTCTGGTATAATGAGATACACCGAGGAGAAGGATCCGGTCGACATGACGGCGAGTGTTCGGAGGATGAACTCGCGGTGCCGCCGGATGTCGATCGCCCTGTATTTTTGGCGATCTTGGGCATCTGGGTTGGATGCCCCGTGGAGCTTGAGGCGGAGACGTGACAGAGTGCCGTTGGTCGTGATGCAGAGAAAAGAGGTGGCAAGGAAGCAGATCGTCAGCACTCCGGTCAACATGATGGACAACCGAACCGAGGGGTTTTCAGCTGCGCCAAAGGCGTGCACAGCTACCATGATTCCACTGGGTGCACCGAATCCCATCATGACGAAAAATGCCTCACCAAGCATCCGGTGGATCGACATGTATTTCTGACAAAGTTAATCTTCGACTTTGTTGACATCACGGAATCCACACGTACCTTGCGCAATTGAGGCACGAATTGCAAGAGTGCAATTACCGAGCAAGCTGAAGTAATGAAGTCAGTCGAGATCATGAACAAGAGCTGGACTGGTACCCACGCAAAACGCATGCGAGATGCGCGCGGAACAAAGCTGGAAACAGTCAGAGAATGCATCTTCGGACAGCCAAAACAGGACGAGAGTAATTGCTTTACTTTTATACCCGGCTGTTCGCTTCATCCACGCATATTCGCCAGGTAGAGCATTGACTTGGAATGAGCCTTCAAAATCCAGCTTCCTCATATTCCAGATGTTGAATGCGGCAAAATAACCCCCAATAATGGCCCCTGGATAGACAATCAACACCAATGTTTGAATAACGGGAGAGGCATATTGAGTAACTCACACAGCCAAAAGGCAGACCATTTCTGGAATCCCAATCCCTTTGGATTGTTTGCTGGTGCCATTTGTGGCTTGTCTTGCTTTGTAGACATTTTCAACAGTGAGTAGAGGGGTGTATAGCTCAAGAATGTATTATTCACGAAGGGCGAGGTCCACTATATATAATGGAAGCGGTCTGCATCAGATTCATAGTCTCGGAATGTTACATGAATGGCCCGCTTATCGGCTTCTGCCTTGGCAGTTGGTCTGGCATTGAATATATATACGGCCCCAGCTGCAGCTGCCTCTGCTCCAGCATTAAAGTCAACCGAAAATGTTCGAGTTTTGGCCGGCAGATCTCTCCAAGGCCACCACCTGGCCCCCGTTTGCTATCCATTCCCTTGACCTGTCCCATTTCCAAGAAACAAGCAGTCCCCAGGCAATAGCCGCATTCGTCCTCTGCAGCATTATTCTCTATTTCGGATTCGTTGTCGTGCGGGACCCGTTGTCTCACGTTCCCACCCTCCACTGGTCCACGCCCTTGTCGCGATTGAGCCAGCTCTACACGACTTACTACCATGACCGCCATTTTACCAATTACTCTGCACACAGCGAAATCCCTGGCAAGCGGAAATTCCGGCCCGTGGTGAGAGTCGGCCCGAATGAGGTCAGTTTGATGACCGCAGCCGGGGTGCGGACAGTCTACGGTGGGAACTTTGAAAAGGCCGCTTGGTATGAGGTATTCTCGAATTATGGGTTCGTCAGTCTCGCTCTTCATTCCAGATAACAAGCTTACATATGTTTACACATGTGAAGAAAAAACAACATGTTCTCGTTTACAGGAAACGCCGATCACGCAGCGAGACGCCGCATCTTTTCCTCCAATTACCTCAAGTCGAACGTCGCAAGCCCCTATGTTCAGCAGATTATCCAATCTCGCATTGCGAAGCTAGTCCGTTTTATTGAATCTGCAGTGCAGGAAGATTCCAAGAAGACGCAGCCGATTGTCGTGCGCAATATCTACCGGGCCATGCAGTCGGATATCTCCACTCGATTCGCCTTTGCAGATTCCTACGGCACAGACTGGCTGGACACGCTAAACGGGCCGGTAAATGAAAGCAAACACACTGGAATGCATGTCATGGACTTTTTCCATCAGGAGCTGAGAGAGGCAACTTTCTTTTGGGAAAGTGAAACCCCGTTTCTATACCTTAACCAACTGCTTGTCCCCAATGGCCCTCCGGAGCAGCAGAATGCCCAAAAGTGGGCTGCTGGGCTGTTTCGCGAGTTCGAAGGTATCCTAGACAAAAGCCCTGACCGGGATGAGCTGGTTCGTCAAGGCGTGTATGGAAAACTGTACACATGGCGCAACTCAGACGGAGAACCATTGTCATTTGAAGACCGGGCCAGTGAGATGCTGGATCACATTGGTATGAAGCTTGAAAGTTGTATCAAATGTACGTCAGCTAATGGCATCAGGTGCTGGCCATGACACTATGTCTGCCTCTCTGGAATATCTCACGCGGCAGATTAGTCTATCGCCTGATGTTCAAGCCAAACTCCGGGAGGAGCTGTGCGTCGAACATGGAGGATCGTTCAAGACATATGCTGATCTGGACAAATTCCCGTATCTCCACGCTGTTGTCATGGAAGGCTTGCGCCTTGTCTATACGATCAACTTTTACCAGCCCCGCGTGGTTCCAAAAGGCGGTTGCACGATAGAAAACATATATCTTCCGGAAGGGGTAAGAATTCGTTCTCGTCCACAGCGTTTCAGGATATTCACTGAAACTGTACCATTTTTAGACTGTTGTCGGGTCGCAGGCATATCTCGTTCATCGACAGCCTGATATCTTCCCCGATCCCGAGGCATTCAAGCCAGAGAGATGGCTGGTTGATGAAGAGCAGGTTCGAGTGCTATTACGAAATTTCTGGACCTTCGGAAGCGGACAGCGAGGCTGTATTGGAAGAGATCTGGCAATCTCAGGTTTGATATGATCCTACTCTGCCATTCCAGTGCTGGTGACTAACTTATCACGGTACAGTTCTGAAGAACACGCTTTTCGCTATCTACACGAGATTCCAAACGACGCTTACGAATGAGCATGGGCCGAGAAGACCCTGGGAAGGGCACTATGCGATGGCCGAAGTGGAATTCATACCCATTTCTGCCTAACCAGCAATTTTAGAATTGAGCCATGTCTGATCAAGATGAGCATAACGAAATTTATGAGCCACGTGCATCCTTCAGCAGGTGATCAGGGCATGCCATAGCCAGTTCGTCGCGGGTGAAAAACTCCAAGACGCCACCGGATTGGTAGGGATTAGCCTCTTGACTCCGGGAAGGTACCTTTCCCTCTATCACATCCAAAATAAACGTTTTCGTTCGCTGCAGGAGTGAGACTGCATTGAGTCCAGAGCTGAAATGCCCACACGCTGCAGTCCAGACGGGAGCACCCTCGCAGGTTTCATAAGTCGTAAGGAGGGCCTCGAGCCGGGCCAGAGTCTGAATATGTAGAGTCAAGTCTCCCCCGTATGCGTAGAATAGAGGACTTTGCTCATATGCCGAGTCGCCCAAGAATATGGTACTTTCATCAAGGTCCAACACCACCATATGGTCGGGTGAATGACCGGGGGCATGTAGGAGCTGCAGATTCAATTCCACACCATTGGCATCGACGAGAGAATAGCCGTCTGGCACACCAGTCATCTTTTCCAGATCAAGTTCCAGCAGTGGTAAAGAGCAGGATTCACGAAGTGAATCATGGTGTAGTCGGGAGTTTGCAATGATTTCAGAGAGCAATGTCTGACTGCAGTAGATGTGGTAGGGACTACCTTCAAAGCTCTCCAGTCCTCCTATCCACAGGATCAGTTACCTTGAACAGATTTAAGAGAACGTGCAGAGATCAATCATACCAATGTGGTCATAATGGCAATGAGAGAGCAGAATATAGTAAGGCAAGCGACCGTCTGGATTCAACGGCATACTCTCGTTTTGATCAAGAGGAACAGTCTCTATAAATTGCCGCAGTCTTGTAACTGGCAGCTCTGAATTCCTGGGACTATTGCACCCAGTATCGATAACGACGACACAGGTTGCGTACAATTTCACGTAGACCATGGGTCGCTCAATGTGGCGGTCATCTTCCACAAGACGAAAGGTGGTTTTGTTCAGACGAGTGGCGGTGAAACTGGTGACCGATGAGCTTTCTACCAGGTGCGCGGTCATTCGAAGGCTGTAGGATTCATAGTCCTGCTCGTCGGCCGGGCTTAGGCACATGGTGAGGTGATGAGAAATATGAAGGATGACTGGGTGGGAGGCGCAGAGTATATATAGGTGGAGTAAGTCTGATACGAGGTACTGGTATGGTAACGGAATCCACCAATCTTCCCACACCCTCTAAATCAGCTGCATGGATTCATTCATCTCTATTATTATACCGAATATAATGTTCCTAATAAAGGCACTGATAAGTTAACTAACTTAAACACTATCTTAGTCATCTGAATATTTACCGATTCGACGAAACACACATGATGTGATGCCTGAGGCAGAGTTAATTATGGGACTCCGACACAGTACTTGCCCCTAACTAGGCTGAACCCACGCCTATGCATAGTTACTTAATTGAAGTTACTAGTTAATGACCTGATGCTACACAGGCTGGTCTCATCAGTATAACCAATAAAATGATGGCTATCTACTGACGGAATAGGGAGCCAAGGATAGTACTATTTACAGAAGCTAGTAACTCTCGCCGGTATATAAATATTTACTTGCTTCCTTCCAACTCTCCTAGACCTAACTTCCCACTATTAAGATGATGCAGAGTGACCCTGATGAGACGCTCGTTTATCTAGCCTGCCAACATATTTTTCGTGGTTCTAATTCCCTAATTCGAAAGCGAAAGACTGTGAAGAGCTTTAGATTCGACCCTCCATGCATTGGAGGAGAGATTTAATATGATCTTTGCCATATTGCACACTGTATTAGAACGTGAGTGACATATCGAAGCAAACAATATTTGCCTCCCCCTTCTTCCCCTTCCACCATTCCTGCATAGCTGGCTCAAATCCCTGCTCCATTATTTTACTTTTGCGTTCAGCCATGGGCAGGTTATTCATCTGAAAGGCAAGATGTTGGACTCCCTCCCGGTGGTTATGCGTATGCATGACTGTCTGGCCTTTGACTGGCTACATGCTTTCCATGACTGGTCCTTGATCATCTGGTGGCTGTAAAAAGGCTACGAGGATTTCAGAGATCAGATCCTTCTTTGTCGCGGAGTAGCTGTTTGGGGTCTGTGGTGGAGTTGAATGTGAAAATGCGAAATGGACCCAAGCCGAGGCGACTGAGGTGATTAAGAGTTTTGTAGAGTCTGGGTGTTATAATGCAGACTTCGTTGAGATTTCCGAGGATGGGACTTGGCTCGTTTGATGCCATGATTAAAGGATGGATGAACAATATAGTAGTCAAGATAGGTACAGGCAGGATTTGGAAGGTTACTAGATATGTTGAGCTTTGAATGGTTCTATATAGGTATTCACAGTGGTGATTTATTATGATGTATTATTACGACGGATTTGCGGTTGATCCAATGGTGACGAATTTGTTCAATATAATATAGCTTGGGTGGACTTTACTGTCATACTGTCTATCCATGGATGTTGGCAAACGAAATGTTGGAGACGTAAACAACCCAACCGATCCCGGCTGCGACCCCACCACGTGACCCAAGCCCTTTGTCAACTATGATATTAGTCAGAATTTACCCTTCTCCAGAGGGGTTGACCCTTTTTGGACGAGTGGGAAATTTCGCCACACCCTTTCAACTCCGACTTCAACCCATCATCTGCCCTAACTCGCCGGGTGGCGATGCGTCTCCAACCCTTTCAAACTCAGTTTGGCGATTTTTCAATTGGATGGTAGATATATGGCTAATGGGCAGCAGGAAACTAGGTCGGTGCCAAATTGGCGTAGTCTCAGGTCTATGGGGTTACAGCACTTGCTCCAACTCCCAACCAAAATGAAACTATCTCATAATGAGATAATACCTGTACAAAGTGAGCCATTATCCAATAGGAATACCCGCACTCGTGACCGTCTCCGACTTCCCAGTTACCTACCCCAACACCACGAACACTACTGGAGGTATTTGTATCGCTTCTCGATTATCTGAGGAGGACAAATCCTATGTCTCATAACGTTTTCATTATGGCTATCTCTCCAGTACAGACCAAAATTGTGCGAGTGCCTCATCTAGGTGGCATCTATGCCAGCACCTACATGCCAGCACCATACGACCCCTCGAAACCCACACTCGTCCTCTGCCACTCTTGGGGTACCAGTGTCGATCTTTACAGATACCAGTATCAAAATGAGAACATCAAGCGGTTGGTCAATTTGCTAGCTATCGACCTCCTCGGTCACGGCCAAACACGAGCTGAGTCGGAGCATTTCACATACTGGGACAGCGCTATCATGAACTTGCAAGTCCTTGATGCTCTGAATATCACGGGTAGAATATTTGTGCTTGGAACTTCTCAAGGCGGTTGGCAGACCGTGAGGATGGCTTTGTTAGCACCGGAAAGGGTAAGTAGCAGCATGAAAGGTTGCATCGGATCGTAGTGACTGAAAAAGTGCAGGTCGCTGGTATTATCCCGATCGGAACTTCATTGGATTCAGAGTCTGCTCGCTCTATCGAGCTCGGCTGCCGAGATGCCGTGAAGAGTCTCACACCGATTATCGAGGATCTACAATGCGTCGAGCGCACGCCGTCGTTTCAACCTTCAAACGCTTTGGCTGAACTTATATTCAAAACTGGTTTCAATGACATACCAAGCGAAGAATACGACTTCTGGGTTGAAACTCTTCAAAGGGTCTGGTCTGGTGATGATGGTCGTAGGCGCGCACGAATGTGCGTTCTCAACCTTCGTGACAGAGATGGCTTGCATGGCCGTCTCTTTGACATTCAATGTCCAGTTCTAAGAATGCATGGAACCGAGGACGTGATATACAGTGTTCGCAACGCCGAGAATGAGATGAAGCTATTTATCAATAGCCCAGATTCCAAGCTCCTAGTGATTGAAGGAGGCCCTCATTATCTCAACTACACGCACCACCATCAAGTTGATGCTGCGCTGATTGATTTCCTGTATCAATACGTGTAGCAGCTTACTGCGCATTGTGGGGTGTTCGTGTCAGACAAATATTACTTGACGCCGGCGGCAGAAGCATGGATTCCAGCCATGCCTTCCCCCCTATCACCCTATCGCGGCCGGCGAGGTCTAATGGTCGTCCGTAAGGAATGAGATCATGCAATAATTGGGGCACAAGTGTGATGATCTACTTCTAACTATGTGGATACGGCCAGCTATTTGTAGTCACAGCAGCTGCCTTCTGCCTAGAGTGGTGGTAACCTAATAGAATCATAACTACATTACTCAATAATACCTTATTGGGGTCCTACTTAAGCGAGGGGCCAGGGTAAATGGAATCGTCATCGTCACCAGCATCATAATCAGTCTAGCACAGCAGCGTCTTCACCTGCAGGAAGTCCCCGTTTCACATCCTCTTTCAATATGGCCCCAACAGGTGCTGGCATCAGCGCTCCTGGAGGCATTCGGTTCTTCTGCTTGAATTCATCGCATACCTGAGCCATAGTTACAAATTCGACGCCGTCATGTTTCTCGAAATGCTCAATTAATCTACTTATGATCAGCGTCCATTCGTCCTATCATAAAGGGAGTAAAAATGTGCTCGGGAAACCATACCGTTCAAGCATCAAAAGCACGTGGGGCCTCCCAGAGACATCCGGGTGAAGTGTGATCGGAAAAACAAAGTCGTCATACTCGCGGTAGAAGTAATCAAAGTGGTCGCGCCAGATATCCTCGACGTCACGCGGATTCACGAAGCCATGGCTGTTCGCCGCCTTCTTGATGAACATCATCGGCGGCAGGTCATCAAGATACCAGTTTGACGAGATCTCGACTAGCCCCGTTGGACGACCACGGATCAACGGCTTCATCCACGTCTCGGCTCTTTGGGTATAGTCGATATTTGTCCAGGTGTCGCCTGTGCGTAGGTAGTAGGCCTGGCAGTCCTCGTGGCTCATGCTGTGGTCATATTCGATTCCATACTCAAGGAGGAGTTGGAAACCCTCTTGGCTGGTTTCCCACCTGCTTGCATATTAACTGGTACTCTGGGAGCTAGGGGAAAAAAGAAATTAGGACACTGGATCCAAGAGCATACCAAGGCGCGACGCTTCCACGCGGCGGTTTCCCTGCGAAAACAGTGAGCATGCGATAGGTCTTGTCCAGTACGTCTCGTTGTTGTTCGATGCTCATGTCCGTCGGATTCTCATGCGAATACCCATGGAGTCCGATCTCATGCCCGGCGTCGCGCACAGCAGCCATCTCCTCTGGGAAGGTCTCCGGCGAGTGGCCCGGGATAAACCAGGTTGACTTGATATTGTACTTATCAAATAACTTCAAGAGGCGCTGTGTGCCGACTGTTCCTGCCCAGAGACCTATACATTTGGATCGATTAGAAGTACACGATAAACCTGATTTACTTCAGTGCTCGACCGACTTACGTACCCCGGCTAATATCGTTGACGGAATCTTCACCACCGTACGAGCCGAGCCACCCCGACACAGCGTCGACGTCGACACCGAAGGTAACGAGGATTCGTTTTGGAGCCATGGTATATTGCTCCGTCGTGCACTATTTGGAGAATGAGAAAGATGAGCGCGTATGTAGGTTGTAAGGCATACACAAATAGTGACAAAGGTGGTCTTGAGCCTGGCTGTCCCCCCTTGAAGGGGCAAAACAATGGTATTATTTATATAACTCTAGCCCTTCGGTGCCCATTTCGCGCCATTGCCGCTTGTCAACATAGAGCTTCGAAGTAATTTTAGTCATAGCGTCGGGTGGCTCCACTACAGTCGGGGTAGTTGGGGAATGTATCTCCCTGTTGGGGACCAACTGGGGCTAGTTGGAGGTGGTGTCCAGATGGGTCGTTCTGTAATGATAGATGTTTGGGAGCACTGATGAGCCGAAGAACAGTACCACGGGACCAAAAAAGATCTCGTAGGTCCCGGATGTGAATATCGCCCAGCGTCTCTTCCCACCATGTCGGTCTTCTTTTCCAGTATCTCGGAGTGAGTAAAGTCCAATATCGATCGCATATCCCCTGTGATCCAAATTTACTAACCACGTACAAAGAACCAATCCCGTCAAGCCAGGGGACGTCGAAGCCCTTCTCGCACCTCTAGGTCTCACCATATGCCCAAGCGAGTCCGGAGCCTTCCACGTCCTCCTCGCAGCCTTGCACGACTGTGCAGAGAACGTGCTCGCCCTTCCCGATTACCAACCCTAACCTGAACTACATAAATATCCACGCGAGAATGTGCGAAGATGCGGCGAGGAAGAGCAGACGTTAGGTCACGCGTGGGCTCATCGGTTCTTGATACGGGGAAATCCCAACAGCGGCGCCTTGGCTGGGAAGTCAGTTAGTCTGAAGGATGTCATTGCTGTAGCCGGTGTGCCACAGTTACTTGGAAGCGATATTACGCCGGCGTGGACGCCAGTAACCGATGCAACGCTTGTGAGAAGGGACCTTGACGCGGGCGCGGATATCGTAGGCACATCGACGTGCGAAAACTACTGCAACTCGACTTCATCATTTACGAGTGCACAGGGGCTAGTTGAGAATCCGCATGCGAGAGGGTACTCGGCTGGAGGGAGCACGTCAGGAGGCGCTGCGTTGGCCGCCTCAGGCCTGGTTGATATAACGATTGGAGGCGATCAAGGCGGAAGCATTCGGGTTCCTGCGGCTTTGTGTGGGTGTGAGTTGTCCGCCTTCTGCCTTCCACATTCTGCGGTTCTGCGGTGTCGAATTATGAAGCTAAAAAACCGTAGGTGTTGGCCTTAAGCCAACGCATGGTCGCGTTCCTTTCACGGGGATATCAAGTGGGGATGCCCTAGTTGACCATGCCGGCCCGCTCGCTAGGACTACCCTTGAAGCAGCTACTTGTCTAGATGTTATCAGCGGGTATGACGGCATCGACGACCGATCATTGGGAAGCCCAGTTCCAGGATCAACGAGATTTGCAGCAGCGCTTCGAAGAGAAGGCTCCGGACGGCTTGACGGGTTCAAGATCGGAATACTGAAAGAGGGATTTGAGCATGCTCTGGTAGATCCCTGCGTCAAGGCACTCGTTGCAACTGCCGCCAGGCAGCTTGCGGAGATCGGCGCAATAGTCGATGAAGTATCGCTGCCCGAGCATGTCCGCGGTCCAATGCTCTGGACCATCCTCTCTCGTATCGCCGGTACACAGACACTTCTCGGCCAGAATACCGGACGGCGCGGGCTCTGTATGACAGAGGCAGAGCGGAATAGACTGCCATGGACAGACGAGGGCTTCCAGCGAGCGTTCCCGTCAACGAAAAATGTCATCATTAATGGGGTATATCTGATGTCGCGCTTCCCCTGTATCTACGGGAAGACGCTGAATATCGCACGCCAGTTAAGTGACAAGTATCAGGCGTTGCTTGAGAAATATGATGTGTTGGTTATGCCTACTACACCTGTCGTGGCTCCTAAGCACGGTAAACGGGGTCTGCCGCTGGAGTCACTTCAACCCAGCATGGGGATGACCATCAATACTGCCATCTTTAACGTAACGGGTCATCCGGCAATGTCTATACCTGTTGGGTTCGCACCAGCCACAGACGATGAGCGGGTTATGTTGCCTGTTGGAATGCAGATTGTAGGAGGCCTGTGGCAGGAGGAGAGGGTGTTACGCGTTGGACATGCGTGGGAAAGTCACTTTGACTGGAGGAAAAACCATGTTTCAAGGACTAGAACAGAAGGTTCTACAGATGCTTAGAGTGCGCGCATTAGAGGAACGACTGAAACAGAGCTTCATATTAACTATGCCATAATGTAATGGGGCTATCCCATAACACTCTCGCACTTAGCCTGCTATCCCTCAGCATCTATACGCGGACGACCATCACAAACCGGGGAAGGCCAGCTGGCTAGTGGTACCTCTCAACATCCAATCAACTTGGATAAGAGGGGTTAAAGAGGATCATATTGAGCAGCTGAAACATTGGTACATACAAAAAAGTGATCATAATTTACTATCTTGCGCAATTTCGGCTGTTATGGGCAGACTTGGCAAGAGCACTGCACCCAGGAAAAGTTGACATTCGATCCATCTTACAGGTCAACTGGCCAATTAGAGCGCTTAGACTGAGGAAACCCTCATGACATTGTGAACAATGCCGCACCGCCGATACAGTAGGGAGCCGAAGCAAGCAGTCACTGTTCATGCCCACGTGGTTAAGTTACATTTATATTGTGGTTTAATGCACTAGGTGAGAGGGCTCTATGGAACCACAACCGCAGCTTTTCCTTTTAATTCCACAAAGATTGCTATCCATCAGCGACCTATTATTACGGAAATTCCGGGGCGGCTCCTTTGACTTTTCGGTACGCCTCCTGAACTTCCTTCCGTCCAGTCATCTCGCGCAGCCATTGGCTGATATAAGGGTACTTGTCCAGCGACAGGCCGGCAAATCCGAACTGTCGCACCCATGGCTCAAAATGATAGTCAACTGCCGTGATACGCCCAGGCAAGATGCTATGCCCCGCAGACTTCTTGAGCTGCCCTTCAAGCACCTGATAGCAGCGATCCGTCTGTCCTGAGTATCGCTGTAGGGCATCTTCGTTCTTAGTTGGGTTATAGTGACTATTCCGGTAAGTATGTGCTTTCAATACCAAAGGGGGTCTTAGCAGTACCTACCGATACCAGTTTGTCTGGCCCGTCATAGGCCCCAAAGTAGAAATCAAGAAATGCTCCCACTTGTCAAAGTCCACCTTATCTTGCTCTGAAGCCCCCACTGGACCCAGAAAGTTTTGCTTGTCATAAACACGTCGGACATAGTTCATACAAGCACCGGACTCCCAGGCAACCACGCCAGTGTTAGGATCTTCCAAGGCTGGCAGACGTCCATTCTCATTAATACGCAGGAAAGTTTCACCCTTGACTCCCTTCTCAGGGTCGTCGCCAAATTCCCACTGTCGGACGGTATACGGAATCCGCAGGGCTTCGAGGGCGATGGCAATTTTGATGGGGTTAGGGCCGGTGGCGTGAGCATGGAGGAGAAGAGGTTGCATATTGATAGATGTGACTCTGTAACACTCGGGAAAGGGAACCGGCTACACGATTGAATGGTCAATGCACTGAAGTTCGATGCATGGAGTTGCTCTTTTATAACCCATCATATCGGCCCATAGAGGGCTATGGCTGACAAATGGGTGACGTCACAAGCGGACGACATGGATTACAGGTTGGAGTCATTGGGGTGCATGTTGGAGTACAAGCCTGCTGACACTGCAGAGACAGTTTCACGGCAGCTTTGGGGGTTAATTCTGATGACTTGATTTCCCTGCACAACAAAGCCGGCCGGTCCACACCACCCCAAATTTCAACCATGCTGTCCCAGCTTACAGTACTACCTTGTATCAACTCCGTCACCTACCCCAAATTTTGGAGAGTCCCCGGCCTGTTCGGAGCCAGCCTTTTTAAGAAGCTTTTGCCTCCAGCAGACTACCTCAGAAGTTCGCAATGGGCGGTGATAAGTTTCGCTTTGTTCACTCCCACCTCATATGCTTTTCCTAGCAGTACAGGAAAATGACTTCTACGCTTTTCGAGCCTCTTGCTATTGGAAAATGTCAGCTTCAACACAGAGTCGTTATGGCACCCATGACCCGGCTACGCACCGACTTGGACCACAGCCCTTTGCCAATCACTAAGGAATACTACAGCCAGCGGTCACACACTCCCGGTACACTGATAATTACGGAGGGCACAGCCGTGTCAGAGGCGCTCGTGGGCCTTCCTCGATGGGCGGGTTGTTGGAGCGAAACTCAACTGGCGAAGTGGAAAGATATCGTCGAAGAAGTTCATTCCAAAGGCTGCTACCTCTTCCTGCAACTGTGCTGTGCTGGTCGCACGGCCGACAAGGGATTCCCTAAACTCTCGTCTGGCGACATTCCGCTTGAGGCTAAAGCTAGCGCTATCGAGACTCGGGACGATGACAGACGGCCAAAGCCGATGAGCGAGCAGGAAATCCAAGACGCCATCCGCGATCATTCCACTGCTGCTCGCAATGCCATAGCCGCCGGTTTCGACGGGGTGGAGCTGCACGGTGCGAACGGCTACCTTATCGATCAGTTCATTCAAGAGTCTTGCAATAACAGGACAGACAGATGGGGTGGTTCAATCGAGAATCGGTCGCGCTTTGCATTGGAAGTCACTGCAGCCGTCGTTGACGCTATTGGTGGAGATCGGGTTGGCTTCCGCATCAGCCCTTGGAGTACTTATCACTCAATTAAGCCCCGTAACCCAGAGGCTCAATTCACGCACCTGATCACCGGGCTGAAAAAGCTGGATTTGGCTTACCTGCATGTCATTACTTCTCGCGTGGACAACTGGTATGACATGGACCGTCAAAAGCCTCTCGATTTTGTTTTTGATAGCTGGAAGGACAAACCAGTCATAATCACCGGCGGGTTTGATGGAGATTCAGCAAAGCGTGCTGTTGGGGAGCAGAAGGAGTCTATGATCGCGATTGGATTCGGTCGGCTTTTTGCCTCGACGCCAGATTTAGTAGCTTGCATTAAGAAGGGCATCGCTCCAAGCCCCTTCAACGGCGATCTGGCCTATACTCCTGCTACTCCAAAGGGGTACATCGACTATCCGTTTCTTTCCTAGATATGGCTGGCTACAATTTGGAAGCATGTTCCTTTTCCTCAAAAAGAAGAGTAGAACACGTATTCAGAACAAAATTCTTATATATTGGGAGGTTATTGGATTCAGCTGCAACTCTTGCTCACAGGTTGTGATAACATAATAGCAACAGTCATCTTTCTAATAGTGGTAAAATATTTGCGGGGAACGAGTATGATGAATAGAGCAAGATTTTGAACAGCATTTGCAGCAAACGCTATCGGATACAGTGTAGATCCTCGCGACGATCATGCCAACCATGATTCCTAAGAATGAAAGGCCTCCTACTCCCTCATTCCATCACCTTCCTTGTTAATAAACTATATGGAAATGGGCTAAACGTCATAAAGAGCGCTCGGTATATCAGGGCAATGTATATTGACAGCAGCAGCATGATAGACTCCCGAAATAACAGAATCCATGGCCTGATGTCCGATGTCGAGCCTTGCCCAATATACCATTCTAGTCAAAAGCGAAAGTCGTTCAGCTCTCCGACGCAGAAGAATTGATATATATACATCTCAGGCATAAACAGTGCCTTGGTGAGCCATGAAAAGCCGGCTAGCGCGGGCCAGGAACCCTTTGACCCGGCGCCAACCTGTATTTATTCTTAGAAAATCCCTAATAATCAGCCCCAGTGCAGGCCCCATAAATGGCCCAGAAGTAAACAGGCTCAGGGCAAGCGTCCGCTGGTGAGCTGGGAATGGTGCTGACCCAAAGGCACCGGCAAGAGCCGCGAACCTACAGAGCCTGTACAAACGCAGACCATACCCGTCGATAGATGCCAGAATAGGATTAGCAACTAGCATCCACAAGCTCAATGCCTCTGTTGACAGACGTATAACGTTCGAACTTTGCTTAATTACACTGGGTCCTGGCCATTCCTTGAACAAGCATACCACGGTAATTTTCTAAGCCCAGGCCAATTATGTTGATGAATGGCCATTGAGTATTCCTTTTAAAAAAATGAGCCCAGATCTTCAATACGGCCAAACATAAAATTGCCGGTTCGCAGAAATCAATGAGATTGGTTGATTCATCATCGAAATCAACCACTGCATAAGCCTCTTTGACAATGCATCTCACCCAACGCAATATCCTATCTTCGCTGTCTGATAAGACGTTAGACATCGCGCCACGATCAAGGCATCAAGAACTTACCACTCAGCGGACTAACAGCTATTGTATCCGCGAGTTTAGCCAGCCACTTGCTTAACAGAATACCACATTCCAAACTGGATAGTGAATGCCTCACACTCCAAAAAAAGGCCTGGCTTCTAGCCACACGGTCGACCCCTAACTCTACAGGAATGCTAATCATGTGAGCCGCGTACAGCAGCGCCGCGATAACACCATCGCTACGTTCAATTTCAGGACTACAAGCGATGGCACGGGCAATGCGCTCGGGGTCACGCGTTTCAAGCCGTCTACAGGGACCGAGATGCAGATAAATGCGGACGTAGGCGAGGGCAAGTAGGGAGCTGGATGTGAAGGGTATGGGACCGTTCTCATTATTGGGATCAAGACTGGACTCGGGAGCTTGTTGCCAGCCGGAGGTCCAGGAGCGGAGCCCGTGCCTATATTGTTAGCAATGGAATGAACAGGATAACAACCAAGATAGATCTTACTCAAGCTTCTCGACTTCTTCACTTGGTAAGGATGCCGCGTTGCTCATAACAGGTAAACTTAAGTCCCTGACAATATGAATCCTCTGAAGCAGCCCATGGAGTAATACATAGTTTCCCAGCGGCGTTGGAACCGGATGCAATGGAGCAAACTCGTTCCTATTCGTCAAGAGAAAGGAAAGGGCTTCCTTGAAATATAGCTGCGGCTTTCGTACCTTCTTCCTCGCAGCATGCCATTGTACTGCATTTGGAGCTTTCCATTCTTCAGTCAAACAGGGCAGCCGGAGATCAACCTCGTTGCTGCGGAGACTGGGATAAGTGTCATATGCGATGCTATGAGTATGAAGGAAGGAAAACGCGACCAGCCTGGATCGGCGGCTGGACTCCTGCTCAATCCATGTTCGCCAGCTCCGTTCTAGGGAGACGTCATCGCTTTGCTGGTCTAATTGCGCAGCTGCTGGGTAGCAGTCCATGTCTTGAAGGCCAACATCCCTAATGATATGTGCAAGGAGCCCTTGCAGGCCGAACGATTCCTGCACCATTGAGACCTTGGGCTCCCACGTTGCAAATCCCATTAGCACAATCAAGGTCCGTACAGTCTCAATCGATGAGATATGATTGGGATCGCTAGAGAGATCATCGTTGTGTGTTTCCGGGTTTATCATATTGAACCTAAATCTTGTCGACGACCCATAGATGTCGACATTTCCTCCAATTCTCTCCATCAGTATCGCCTTCCCCGCGAAGAACAGCTGCTCTGACATCTTTCTTTCAAAGCAGTACTGCGCGCCGATGGCAGCCATGCTAAAGATTAGCTCAATTGAGTGTTCTTGGATGTTCCACGTGGGCACATGGACGAAAGGCATGTGGGAATGAAAGCCCTCGAAAAAGGAGTTGATGTAACGGGTAAGGGTGTGCCGTGAGGGGAGGCGGAAGCCGGGGTTGAGAAGGTGAGAGAGGCTATTCAGCGTGGATTTGAGCTTGGATTGTTGATCTTCTGTTACTTCGAAAGGCCGCGACGACGGATCAACAGCACGGAGATATGCGACCATGAGCGGACGTTGGATATTCTCTTAGAGGGGATGAGACTTACTGTTGTGGTCAAAGACGTTGTTCAATGTCCTGTTCCCTCTCGGGGCAGAAGGTAACGACGAGTTGAACGGCGTCCCAGCTCTTGTTTCTGCCCCTTGTTGAGGAGACGCGACCATACTGTTTTCTTCTCTCAATCTGGTTTCAACTGCATCGTCATGACGGTCAGGGTAGTTGAAGACAGGACTCCATTCAGTCGATAGGCCGACGCTGTCGAGGAAGCTGGTAAACTCCCGCAACTGTGTGTCAAAGTCGATTCCTCATACAGTCAGCAATGAAATATTGAGCCATGGGCGTTGAACAATTACCACCATCAAGAATCAGTGGAGACAAAATACCCGGGGGGTTCTGCCCCGTGTCAACGGAGCCACGCTGCTGACTTCGATTCCCAACCGCCGCAGGCCCAGGTATCTGTGTCCATAGCTGAGCACTTGAACAGAAGTGGGGATCGACGCTGAGACCAACTGATGGCGTAGCAGCAGCAAGGCCTGCGTCAGCGTCAGCACCGCCGTGCTGTCTTTGTAGAATATCTCCAGACCCAGCCTCGGGTG
This sequence comes from Aspergillus amoenus, assembly GCA_023624915.1. Taxonomy (NCBI): domain Eukaryota; kingdom Fungi; phylum Ascomycota; class Eurotiomycetes; order Eurotiales; family Aspergillaceae; genus Aspergillus; species Aspergillus amoenus. The sequence goes on along the minus strand of JAMABK010000032.1, from coordinate 71,270 downwards.
ATGCGCTATACAGCGGGGAGTCGGCCTCATGCTGAGCTAGCCTCTGATGACGCGTGAGCAGATCCCGCCTCGAAAATGACGACCCACAATGACAGAGAAAGGGCTTCTCCTTAGTATCTAGTATATCCTGTTGTCAGCAGCTGGTATTATATCTCCTGTATGAGAGACTGACGAGTTCGCACATGGCGTTTTAAATGCTCTGTTCGCTTGAACATTCGCCCGCAATGAGGACATAGCCGACGCGCATTGCCTGCTCCAACAGAACTTACCATGCGCCGCTTGTTTGGAGCGACTTGATTGCTGCCTGCCCCAAATTCCGAATCTTCCGTCATTGTCACGACTTCGATTTCTTGTTGGAGATATGATCTAAATGCCCCGACGGCAAGATGCGGGTCAAAGTTGGAGTTGAGTGGGGTCCCGTGATTTGTACTTGGTGAGTACGGCGTCCGATTCGGACAAAAGGGAAAAAACTAAAATACAGTGTAACTAGCTGTATACTGCCTTTTTAACTGCTTACTTTTATTAATCTAGTATCTAAGTTATATCTTATATAATTAAGGCGCGCCTTAATAACTTTACTTTGTACTTGACGATATATGCACGCCCTGCTTCTCAAACATATAATATATATCCTTGACACATTTCTGCTCGTACTCCGCCTCCTCCGGCTTTTCGTTCAGCTGTTCATAAGAGCTAAGCATAGTGCCTGACAGGTCAGACTCTCTAGTAGTCTGTTGCGAGTGTGGAGTATACATTTCCCGACCTTATATTACTAATTTGGTCGGCTACTCGGGCTTGCGCAGTAAGAGTTAATCACTACTCCAGGTTTATACCCTTGGGGAGGGTTGCTGCTGCGGGCTAGGCCGGGGAGCTTGGGGTAGGTTGGGTTGATGAGACCTGTTGTGTCCTCCAGGACATAGTCCTCCTAGTGTAGCTGGACTGTCGTGCGGATGTGGTGAAATGAGATTTATGACCGGTTCCTGTGTAGCACCTGGGGGAGAATAGGCAGGAATCTTTGGCCGTGACTCTTTAGTTAGAGTAGAGGACTGGGTACCTGTTTCTTTCCTACTAAGATACTTCCTACATAAGTTCTTGTAGACTATACTAGTTAATAACAGGGTTAGTAATTATAGTTTCTGGATTCTTAGACTAAGGCTAAGAGTTTAGGAAAGTAGCCGTGCCAGCCTATCAAGATAATAAAGGCTCTGCCTTTTTAAACAGTAGAGATGAGGCCATAATTAACTCCAAGTCCTTTTTACTATATATCTTATTCTTATAGACTTTACTAAAGTATATAGTATAGATAGTATACTCTCTTGTAGAATACAGAATATTAGTAATAAGATTAAACTCTTTTTTATTAAGATAGCTGCCTAGATTATTTATAAAATAAATAGTAATATCTAATATCTTCTAAGTAGTAGTAGATAGAGCCTTAATCTTAGAGATATTCTCTTCTATCTAGGTCTTAATTTTTCCAGTTAGCTTTAATTATATAATTAGATATCTTCTTTACTTGCTAGTTAACTTTTATTCTAAGGTACTATAGGGCTTTCTATATATAAATCTAATAACTTTATAGCTCAAGTCTGGCGAGGTTGGCGCGTAGAGGGGAGAGAGGTTATTATATATCTCATCTCCGTGCGCCAGCCTTGACTTCTGCACTGCAAACTCTGATTCAAGAACACAGGCTCCTCCCCCACTTTCACCTCAGCCTCGCAGCCTTTCGCTGCTGCTGTCGCAATACGCCTGCATTCCAAGCAGGCAGGGATGTCCGGTCAGGGCTGCCTATCATGTCTTGACATCAAAGGACACCCCGGAATCCTGAGAGACGGCGTCGCGCTAACCAAGAATTCCCTTGCATTGTTCACTTCTTTTGTCAGGATTTTGGTCATCAGAGTCGTAGGGGGCTGAACTATTGAGGCTCTGCGTTCTGACTGTTCTGGGGCTTTCCTCATTCTTCCAGGTATAACCTCTGGGTGCCAGGCTTGATATATATACCAGGGATTAGATCCTATCTTACTACTACAGCTGATATACTTCTATTACAGAGCCAGTCATGACCAACAGCTAGTAATTATATAGAGGTTAATCTTATTAGCACAAGAGCTAATAAATCTCCTTGATACTGGCGAGGCAGAAGGACGTTGCTGCAAGATTTTGCGTATAACTACCGAGTATCCTTTGTCAGCGCGTAAAAAGCAATGAAAAGCCCCGACTGCCTTCGAAGCGCCCAAGAGACGGGATAAGTGACAAAAAGTATAATCTGATTAGTATTTTCAAGTTGTACAACGTGAATATATGCTTAGGTTGATTCTCTTAAAATCTTAATTTAGGGCTGCGAATATGCTAGAGTATTGATGCCGCAAATTAACGAACCCCCACCAAATCCGCCAGATATTATCCAGATATTCGAGGAAATCAGAAAATTAAGACATAAGCTAGTGAATGTATGTAGACAGTGGGTGGATTTACCGGGGGAGCACGATTTGGGAACACGATTTGGGGAACAGTTTCAATATCAACACCTATAATTGAACTCGTAATCCACCGTATACAAACTTATAGTTCACCCTTTGGCAAGACCGGAGACGGTATCTAGAGTTCCCGCTATCGGATGCCCGGAGCCTTCGCCAAGTTCGGGTTCCGCTACAGCCGAACTTTCTGCAGGTCCTTTGGAGATCTACCCCGGTGTTGTGCTGTCGCGTGGCCCTTTTTGGCATCCCGCCAGCCATCCAAATTATGCTGTGTAAAAAATGTACATCGATAAAAGCCTGTTATTAAGCATTGCCAACCCACACTTGTCAGATGGTAGAACGCCAAGAAGGCTGGTTCCTGACAAAGCAACTACCACGCTTATTATCTAGGCAAGTTAATTAATATATAACTTCCTTATTAGTAGAGTAATTTATATATTTAGAAGATTATTAGAATCTTTAAGATTACCTGTATTTAGATCTTTTTTATCTATCTTAATATTATTACTTTTACCTGATCTAGATATTGTCAAAGTAGGAGCAGTAATTAGTCCACCGCCTGGAATCCGACACACTGGGTACGTACGGTAACATAATCCACAGCCAGTCCACCCACCATTAGAAATTTGAAATTTTGAGTCTGTGGAAAGAGTGTATAAACTATTATTAATTATAGCTATATAACGCGTAACTTCTCTGACATTATCATAGCCCTACATGTACTGCTTAACCTGAGTCTCCGACCACTCCCAATATTTTCTCCCAAGCTCGGGGTCCAGGAGGTCCTTTCGAGCGGACTCAATCTTACCAAACGGGGACACTAGTAGAGGAAATGCGGCTTAGCAGTTACTAGCGACTGCAATAGCAAAGGATAGCAAACTCACCCCAACCTCCATTATTCTCCTCTGTAATCGAGGGGTGTAAGCCTGCAAAGAGCTCAGTGTATGCCCCGTTGATGGGCTCGTGTGATATAAGTCTCTAAGTTCATGATTAATATCCCACCTGCACGATCAAAATCAGATACGGATGGGCATCACATACAAACATCGCTAGCTGCATCCAGGGCATATTTTGCTGCAGGTTCGTGACGAAATTCCCTGGGTTAAGTGCCTTGATAATAATCAATCACCTGGTTATACCAGAGTAGGAGTAAGTTGTGATGCAAAGTTAAAACATACCACGCTAATAATACCCTCGCCAGCGGTCCTCCTTGCAAACTCTGCAGAGTGAAGGACATTTCCAGCCTTGCTCCGCGAGTACTTGGACCAAATCCCCTCATCGACATGGTAGTCCATATTTGAAAAGTCAATCGCGGGCCGAGGGGCGCTATCAGCTGCGCTCGACGACACCCATACAACACGCACCGAGTTTTTCGGCGCAGTATTTGCTGTCGCGGCCAGGACCGGACGCAGAAACTGCGTGAATAGAAAATGTCCCAGGTTATTTGTTCCAATCTGCAGCTCGTACCCCTGAACGGTCTTGGACCCCTGCGGCGGAACCATCACCCCTGCATTGTTCCAGAGCACGTCCAAGCGGCTTTCCTTGGCCAGGAATTCACCTGCCGATTGCTTGATTGTCGTGAGATCGTCCAGCTGCAGGCGGAGGAAGATGAGCTCTCCCGTGGACGAGGGATGGGCGCGCTGAATCTCGCGGATCACCTCCGTGGTTTTGGCCTCCGATCGAGCTGCGACGTAGATCTTGGCGTTATGTAAGTAGAGGATGTTTACTAGCTCTTTTCCGAGGCCGCCTGACCCTCCAGTGACTATGAAGACCTGTATGGAGGGTTACTCGATAGCTCCTTTGGGAATGTGCGGCTGTCAGCGCGTACCTTGCCATGTTGGTCGGGGAGGTTTTGCTCCGTTAGGACAGGCTTGTGAGGGAATATGGTGCTTCGTCGCATTTGGAATTTGTCGGAAATAGTGCTTTTTTATTTGCAAAGGAGTTAATTGAGATGGTATCAATTCTGTCATGAAGCGTCCTGGCTTGTTCTTATAGACCTCACGACTTGGTCTAATCCATGGGACGAGACGATCGTTTTCCGTGCTAAACCTTTTCCGGACAAGTGCGCCCGCGCTGTCCGCATCATGTTTTGCCTTATCAGACTCCTTGCACTTCGACCTTCTTGGGCTTCTGTCATGGAGCCTCCTACGCAAAACGCGACCGCCCCTCAAGCATGCGGGGCGTGTAAAAAGCACAAGCGGAAATGCGACAAATTGCTGCCTCAATGCAGCCTTTGCGTCCGCACCTGCCGCACCTGTGACTATCACGATGCTCCTAGACCCCCTCCAACGGCGGCCGAGGTCGCCGCCCTCCAAGCAAGACTGGCGGAACTGGAACACCAAGTACGCAGTATTTCCGTTCCCCCAGAATCTGTGTCCGCTACCCTCAGTGTCTCTGGGGACAGTACGCTTCCCGCTGAATCTATCGCAACGACAGGGTCTAGCCAGGAACCCGCTGGCTTCCCGGCGGCTTTGTTCTTGGATTTTGACTGCTACCAATGGTCGAATATGCAGCTGCCGAGGCCGGATGTTGGCATTCCGACGGTAAGGAAGGAGTGAATGTTCGCCGTCATTCCCCGGCCCCCTTTCAACCAGCACCAGCACCATGATCCACCTCCGAGTAACAGTTAGCTAACTAATGTCCAGGAAGTACTAGAAATCCTCAGCCAGGAAAACACTGTGCTGGAAACCTTGACCATTTACTCTGGCACAATTCATCGCTGGCTGCCTATAATCTCAAAAAGGCGCATGGAGCTTGGCATCTCGTTGCAGAACAACGGACCGGACCTCGCCATGCTTTTCCTCGCAATGAGACTGAACATTTCCCTTCCAACAGCTGGAACCAACTCACTGTATTCTATTTCTAGGAGCTTTCTGGCGACGCTTGAAGCAGGTGGTCTGGTATCCCTTGTCTATCTGCAAGCCATGATCCTAGTCGCCGTCTACGAATACAGCCACGCCATCTATCCGGCCGCATGGATGACTGTGGGAGCATGCGCCCGACTCGCGGAGCTACTTGGGCTGTCATCGGGCAGGGAGTCGATGAAAGTTGTGGGTCGCGCGGTAAGTACAGCTGATGAGTTTGAGCGTGTGCCATGCATGACTGACCCTCTCGAGTAGACGACCTGGACAGAGGTGGAAGAAAAACGACGGGTTTGGTGGGCCATATATATCCTAGACCGGGTTATATCCCTCGGCAGTCGCAGGAGATTCTCGTTCCCTGAGCCGCTGGATGGCCATGTCCTTCCTGCCAGCGATGAAGCTTGGGTAACTTGCCCACTCTCCTTTCTCTTCACCGGGATTAAAAAAAAAAGGAACCCTATCAGGTACTGATGAATATCCACTTCCTAGGATTTGGGCGATGTGACAAACATTATCCAATACTCAAACACAACCCACTTCTCAACCCAAACATCGCCGTTTGCTCGGCTCTGTCAATCCGCCATGTTCATCAGTCGCGCCGCGACATTCCGCAACAGTTCCCAGACGGCGCCCCTTAACCATATGGTTGCACTTACTAGCCTGACCGAGGAACTTTGCACCTACAGCTCGATCCTCACCGACGAAATCATCTCCTCCCCCTTGGATAGCTACTTTCGCCTCCTCGCGCCCCGCTGCCTGACGTGGTCCGCCCTTTTCATGCTGCTTGATAACTACTGCTGCCCTGAGAAGCTCACCGACCAACCGGGTTTCACCCCATCCGGCGAAGCCAAGGGACCGGAGGAACTTGCTACCCAGCTACAGGCCACCCTCGTTGTGCGAAGTATCAGCGACCAGGCGCATGAGCAGACAAAGACCCTCATGGACATCTTATTTGGCCCGGCTTCAAGTATGCATACTATGAATACGATAGGGAGTTTGAGTCCGCTCTCGCTAGACGCGCTGTATTGCTCCATGGTCACATTCCAGTGGATCTATCGCGAAGGGGGAGAGGAGCTGGCCAAGTCTCAACTAGAGGATATGGAGGCTTGGATGCGGAGAATGAGTGAGCGGTGGAGGCTTGCCTCTGAGTATCTGACTCTCTCTGAGATCTACCGTACTGCTGAAACCTCCTAGATGCAGTCTGAAAGCCCTACTAAATGGTACATTCTCCCTGTAACCTGCTCGCTGGTCAAACTTCAACTCGGCGCGACATGTATATGGAGTGCATCAACTCTCTAAGCCGATCCCTTACCTGGTGCCTACGTGGATAACCCCTGTCCAGACGTCCGCCTTGGATGCTGCTCGACAAGGCCTGGTTTTCGCCACAGTCTAACTTGATTTTTTGTGGAGGTCAGATCATCTGAACCGAAGCAACTCGGACGCACGCGCGGGAGTTGCGGCCGCGTGTCTGGTTCTGATCATGCAATGGATCCCAAGTATGATTTTGAATCCTGTTTGGCGCAAACCGTGAAGGCGGGACGCAGAGAAGCCGATTAGGGATATGTGGATTTGATTATAAACGAATAGTGTTCCGACTTAACTTGCTCTGATCCTTATATCTTCGGTTCTACAATGTCTCTGGGACCTGACTCTAGCGAGCGACCGAAATTGAAGTCTACCAGAGAAACATGGCAGACATGCAATCAGTGCATCGGAATAACGCGGTTTTAAATGAGTATGGGCCTGGTCTAGTTGCAGAAGTGCGTTCAGAATTTACAACCTCGAGCGACCAATGCTTCTGTGCAACATGATCTCCGGAGGATGTCGAAGAAAGGCAAGGGCTAACTACCTGATTCGGAGTTGGATTGAAGTTGGAGGAACATGTGGTATTGGTGGATCCACAGCTCCCGCTTTCGTTAGAGATGCTCTAAACCCTCACGTCTATCTCATTGGACAGAATACCGAGCAGGCAGCGAAGATAATTAAGGAGATGCAGGATTCCAATCCATGGGCAGTGGTGCGATTCTTGAAGAAAGACGTATTCGCCAAGTTCGGGTTCCGCCACAGCCAAACTTTTTGAATAGGATACTAGACTAAAAGAAGGCAGTATATATATATATATATATATCTTACAGCATGCACATACAAAAGTCCGTCCACGCTGGGGAGGTGTGTCAACTATGATATAGTCAGAACTTACCCTTCTCCAGAAAGGGTTGACCTGCAGAGGACCCGCTTGCTTGTGGGCGCTGCGGCCGCATTCTCCGCGCCTGCCCTATCACAATCCTCTGCAGTATCCACAAAAGCCTGTTATTAAGCATTCCTAACCCACTCTTATCAAACCACGTGCTGTGCGAGTCAAATATTGTTCATAAAATTAGTGCTGTGGCCGCATTGTCCGCGTTCACCCACCGTCTTGCAGTTTTCTGCATCCTCAAGAAGCTCATTGTCCTTACCTAGAGGCATTCTAGATCCACTATTATCCACTAGTCCAGCTGCCCTGCGACCTTCAAGCGTCAAACTCAAACATCATTTATTTTTTGCACAGAAGTGTGACTATGTCAACCCGGGGTATCCGTTGGTGACAGGTCAGCCAGGGTCAACATTCGACGGGTTCGTCCGGTCTGGAATCGATTCGCTGCCGCTGTTGCCTGGTCTCGGGTCTGCTAGTCTCGTCCCTTCGAAATCAATATGAATTCTTTCTGGTCTCGTGCGACTACAGCAGCTCGAATTGTGGCTATTTTCTCACTAAGAGAGGCCGACTAAGGCATCACCTCGTAGATGGAACCCTTAATATCAATCATGTATTCGAACTGTGAGTACTATAAACTACCTGGAACACAGCCTTGTGGGGCACTTTTTCCAGTTCCCCATTGATTGAGGTGATCGCTTGGATTGGACGACTCAGAGGGGACGACTCAGAGGCAGCCCAAGCGAGCTGTGGGACTGGAGTCCAACAGTAAGCTGGATTGAGATATCCGCAATCATCTTGGTATGTTTCTGATAAAGTCACTCTATACGGGGTTCTTTCACGCATTGAAGGCCACGCATCGCAGTGAAGCAATGAACGTTTTAGCTGCGAGGAGACAAGAATCTGTCTGAGTCAGTCAGGAAACCAACTCGGCTTTGCGAACATATATAAGGAGGAGAGATGCACCTCTTAACGATGTCCCCGTGTGCCTATTTCATTCATTTCTGTGAAGCTGTCTTTGCTGTCCGGGCTGGATCCGATCTATTCATTCTCTACAACACGCGCTCTTCACTCACTTGACCCATACATACCCTTCTAAAATGAGGCTTTCCCTTCTCACTGCTGCGGCACTCGTGCCCTTCGTTTCTGCCCATTATTTCTTTGATGTCCTTATCATTGATGGCATTGAGACTCAAAGCAATGAGTTTGTTCGTTCCAACACCCGCGAGGCCAAGTATAATCCAACCAAGTGGGAAAATACTCGCGATGACATGACCCCTGATCTTCCTGACTTCCGCTGCAACAAGGGTGCCTTTACCTTTGCTGGCCAAACTGGCACTTCAGAGGTTCAGGCTGGGTCTAAGCTTGCGATGAAGCTTGCTGTTGGTGCTACCTTCCAGCACCCAGGACCGGCCTTGGTGTACATGTCCAAGGCTCCCACCACAGCCAGTACCTACGAGGGGGATGGCGATTGGTTCAAGATCCATGAGGAGAGTGTTTGCGACAGCAATGCCGATTTTACGAGCACTGCTTGGTGCACTTGGGACAAGGATCGTATTGAATTTACTGTTCCAGCTGATCTTCCAGACGGAGAATATCTCATCCGTCCTGAGCATATTGGTAATGTTTGTGAGACTAAATCGAGGCTGTGATTCTAATCGACGAAATAGGCGTCCATGGAGCTCATGTTGGGCAAGCTGAATTCTACAACACGTACGTTTTTACCTTCGCATGCCTGAGACTACTCCACAGCGGTACTAACGATGTTCCAGTTGCGCTCAAGTCAAAGTTGTCGGCGGCGGCACCGGAACTCCTGGGCCCACGGTGAAGTTCCCCGGTGCCTATAAGAAAGACGACCCGTCTTTCAACTTCAGTGTCTATGGCGGGTACAAGGATTACCCTGTTCCCGGCCCTGCTGTTTGGACAGGTGGCTCGAGCTCCAAGACTGCAAATGAGACACTCCCTTCTGCTCCCTCTGAGGAAGTCACCGGTTCTTGCAGCAGCATCTACCGCCGTGAGCACGCCCGCCAATTCAACCATTGAATACGGGCTGCGGCGCTTGGTTGCTTGCAACTATGAAACTTTTATTTTCTTCTACTCTATTATCTTGTCTTTTTGAGAAACTGCTGTGTTACCACGCGGGGGAAATTATTTCGCCTGGGATAGTTTTGGAAACTGTCCTCAACACTGGCTTGTCTAGCACGCTCTCTGATACCTTACATAGCTAAAGCCCCACTAGCATTCATTTATGGGGACAGCCTACAATTTACTGTCGCTATATTATAGACCATTGCTGTATAAACAAGTAGCATAGTGGACATCCCACGCTGTACCTAAAAAATGAGCTGGAACCAGGAGGAGATTTAATGGCCGTTCTGCCTACTCTCGTCGGAAGGAGTGATTGGACATACAGAGGAACAAAGGTTCTTGTTTCAGGTAGCCATAGCCTACAGAGAGGCTGGCCATGATGTGGCCTTTATTTGGTGCGCCACCGCTACTGGAAACGACAGCCTATTGACAGCGAGGTACGTTCCTGGTTTTCCTGCTGCTTCTGGAGAGGTGAGGACTGAGAGCATCCTTTGGCAATCATATACATGATCTTTCAATGGAGTCTATGTGTTGCTAGCGCTCGAATGCAGGATTCTATGACTGGAGAAGTACCCGCCACCTGAACAGATGCACGCCAAGCATGATACACAAGATGGGGATGATATACATCATGTCCATTGGCAGCGGTCCTCTGTATCAACGCATACAATTCAGTGCTAGTGGTTAACTTCTCGCTCTACTGGCTGATGTCCCAAGACCCGGGTGGAGCGGGCATTTGAACAGCCCATTCAGCGCCAACATGGAAAGTTCGACTTACTATAATAACATGAAAACCACCAGGCCCCCAGCAGATTCTGATCGTTGCGCGTCCCCGCCAGGATTTTCTTGCTGATCTGGAAGACTGCGTGGCATGTATGCACGAGATCCTCCAGTAGCCCCGCGCCGCATTTGCGGAGCCACCTCGTCTGGTGCTCCCCAGAGGCCAGTATACAGCTCGTATCCAGGAAGTTTGTGAGAACCGGCCGGAGGATCAGGCCTCTGGCTCCCAGATACCGCAGGGAGAGAAGGACGCGGAATCGTAATATTCCCTGTGATATGACGAGGTGGTCTTTGTCTAGAATCTCGCTGTCGCAGTTGATGATCCGGAGATGCGGGGGAAGGGAATCCTGCCACTGTGCGAGTTTCCAGCAGAGGTCTGAAACCCGGTTTAGAACCTCGCTTGTGGGGGAGTTAGTGGGGAATCCCAAGTTGCCTTCGTACAGTCGGTCGACCGTCTCGCCTATGATATGCGTAATGGACCTATACCTTTGGTTAGTCAATTTGCATGAAAAGAAAGGCTTAGGGTTGGTAAGTTGAAGTCGTGCATTATCGCGTCGAAGAACCCCAAACTTGCTAGGGTAGTGGAACTAGAAACGTTGCTGAACGGCATCCGTAAGTCTGGCCCAAGTCGAACATGGGACAATGGTATGAGTGCAGGCCGCCCGTATCTAACGCTAAGTAGTCTGGTGATTTCTACGTCAGCCCTGGATGGAAGTGCGATGGCATATACAAGCTGTGGGCGATCACCTGTTATTCATGACACAAATATACCACAGCCTTGCTCGGATCTCGCTGTCAAGCTCCAACCCGCCTTTTAATCCCACGACGTGGAGTCCCAGCTGATATGCCCCTTGACTGCCAGGCCGTGGAATGTCCAGGTCAGAGAAGCGGATGGGGTCCCCTCCGAGTATGCCTCCATCAGAAGGAACAGTTGCACTGTACAGTGATGTGAGTTAAATACAGTCGAGCTATCTGGTAGATCGTCACATATGCATTTCCAATGACAGACGCCCTAGAATATCCGGCCTCACCAGCTCAAGCGCCTGGGTAAAGTAGGTTTGCGATCTCGTTGCCAACTCAGGGCTGGGGGAGGTCAGAGCCGTGACGTTGATTGCAAGGGCAAATACTACACTCAGGATACCAAGCCATGACCTCTGAACGCTGCCTTGTCTATCCGCTTGTATTTGGCGATACGTCTCTCTGAACGAGTCTTCGTCAATACAGGGAACCATCAGATTAACTGTGTTGGAATACAACGCCAATAGCGAGTTCGCCTCCTCTTTGGGTGGCAGCGTGAATGAACAGCTCTGTGGGGTCTGTCGTTCCCCCAGGAAGTGTATAGCGATTGCACCATCGCTCCGTATTCCTGTGAGTTGTCCCGTGTTCGAGCAACAAGGATTGAGGATAGTCTCGGCTGGGGGGTGAACAGAATCAACGATGAAGCGCAGGAAGCCCACATTGGAAGATTTGCCTTTGCTCGTTAACCAAGATTCAGTGGTGTGCACACAGCGGTGTTAGGGTTGGGTGGTGGAGGCTATACCAAAATACTCTTCTTCACCAGCTCCATTGTTCAGTTGGACTGCACCCATTCCATCAACTCCATCATTTCGGTCAAGCGGACTGTCTATCCCCACAGAAGTTCGGGCGTGATGATCATCGTGTGTCGCTGGAGAACCCCCCGGGTCCCCCGTTGCGGGTTCCCCGGTATCCCCGACAAGCATTACAGCAACGAAAGGCAGCTATGGATGCTTAGGAGCTCTTTAAAATAATATCAAAGTCTTCGGAGTGCGACAATCACTATCATCACCTTTCCCATCGCCATGTCTCCACCCACAGTTCCCAGCCCCATGTTCTTGCTCGCCTTCTTCGATGACACTGCACTCATACTCGGGGAAGAAAATATCTCACGTACCCCTGATACGGGAGCCCTCAAAGGGCTACAGAATCAAGAATCGTACGGAGATCCCTTCTCAGCAACATCAAGCAAGCGGCCAAGCGGCGCAGTGCGACCTGCAAATGTCGAACAGGTTCAGGGTATTGTCAAGCTAGCCAACAGGCACAAAGTCCATTTATGGACGGTCTCTAGGGGCAAGAATTTAGGGTATGTAGATATCCCTCTGTTGTTGTGGACAGTTGTCTTTTTTGAGCCCTCTCACTTACTCGGGGCTTCAGATACGGGGGTTCTAGCTCCGTGGTCAATGACTCCGTAGTGCTTGACCTCCATCGAATGAACAAGATCATCGAGCTGAACGAGCGACCCTCCGCATCAGCACCTGTAACGGGTGTCCTGGGTACGAATCGGAATATGGATTTCGAGTCCGGGTTGTTTTGGAACTGGCTTTCCCAGCTTGGAACAGGTCAGTTAGTTAAGCCCCGTTGCAGAGGTTTAATCCTTCCTGCTCTATCTTGATACGCTTATCGACCGCGAATAAGATCCGGACCTCAAGTGGACGAATCTATATATGACTTTAAATAATAGCCTTCAATATAGCCACAGTATTATGCTGCTATAATATCAATGGCAAGGCGAATTGGCCAAGCCCTGACTGTTACCCAAACGGTTAAAACTTGGTTCTGAGGTCTTCCCACCCAAGCTGCTATCTTGAGTTCAGCTCCTACTTACTACCTGATGCACGGGCATTTCTCGGCTGAGAAATTCTGACCAGGCTGTGGAATTTGACGAAGATCGGTGTTTTGAAGATCCTTGCAATCCCTCCTCTTTTTGGCTTTCAAATACGAGATTCCCTTGGCACTCTTCCACCCTGAAATATTTTTCAAGCCATTTCCCCTCACATTCATGATTCCTGAATCTTTCGGCTCTTCAGTTCAGAATGCCTCTCCTCCATTTGCCCCCAGAATTGCTCCTACTCCTTGCAACATTCCTGGAGGCCGAAAGCGATATCAACTCATTGTCCCAATCCAACCGCCACCTCCACACTCTCGTAAATCCATACCTCTATCGACATAGTTCTCAAAATTCCGGAAACTCGGCATTGGTATGGGCTGCCAAACATGGGAATGAGGGTACAACTCGAAAATCTATCCAGGAAGGAGGTAAATTTGATACGACGGATAACAATGACTGGACACCCTTATTCTGGGCTGCACTGAATGGCCACGAGGCAGTGGTGAAACCATTATTGGAGACTGGGCAGGTGGATGTGGACCCTATCTGGGGGGATGTCTGGGGTCGCACACCCTTATCCTGGGCCGCAGAACAGGGGCGTGAGGGCGTTGTGAAGCTCTTGCTTGACACAGGGAGTGTAAATGTGAACAAGAGGGACTCTAACAACCTCACACCATTTACCTATGCCGTACGGAATGGGCATGAGGCCATTGTGAAGCTATTCCTTGAGACTCGACAGGTGGATGTGGGCTTAAAGGACAGCCTGGGTCGGACCCCATTAGCCTTGGCCGTAGGAGGGGGTCATGAGGCCGTGGTAAGGTTTCTTCTGGAGACTGCCCAAGTGGATGTGGATTTGAAAGACCGCTTGGATCGGACACCGTTGTCCTGGGCTGCGCAAGCTGGGCATGAGGCCGTGGTAAAGCTTTTACTTGAGACTGGGCAGGTGGATGTGAACTCGAAAACCGCTGAAGGTTTTACACCATTAACCTATGCCGCACAGACTGGGCATGCGGCTGTAGTAGAGTTGTTACTTGAGCAGCCCCTGGTAACTGTCAATTCAGAGGACAACACTGGTAGGACACCATTATCCTGGGCTATGCAGCATGGTCATGAGGCAGTGGTGAAACTGTTGCTTGAAACGGGGCAGGTGAACCTGTGGACTAAATAGATGAGGTCGCCAAACTTCTTTATTTAGTTCTATATATTCTGAGAATTCAAACCAACGCTGAGCTGTCCATGATCAGGGCCTACCAGGTCACGTGCCTCGAGTTCAGCTCTACAACTTCCTCTGACGCACGGGCATTTCTCTCAGCTGAAGCGGGGTCAGATCTGATTTCCTCGCAAACCTCTTGCAGCGCTCAAGAAGAGATAGAAACCCCCATGGCGGATCACTTATTCTTTCCTGGTGCTCCTCCGAAGGCCCTTCGGATTGAGTATGTTGGCGAGCTATACGACGGAAGCGATTGGGATACGTTTCCCTCTCGCTGTGGCTGGCTCGACGAGCCTGGAGCAGAGGACTTCCTTTCACGATATATTCCGTACGTGAAACTACCCGACGAGTTCGAGTACCTGTTTGAATACACGTCCAAGATGGGGTGCTGGCTCTACTTTGGCATGCTGCACTATGTCTTCGGTGACAAGCTGGATCAGTCGGACTTTATTATCGTCTGCGAGGAGAGCGATGGCCCACGGCAGTACATCACGACAAGATATCTGCACAAATATATTGAGGACGCTGACGACTGGAAGAACAACAACCGTGGAGCGCGGACCGTTGAGATTGTCAACAAAGTCCTCGAAGCTCTTCCCGGGTATTTCCGTTTCATCGGGGACGGAATGTGGTTGGCAATTCGTCTCACCAGCCTTGCTCTCTGGAACGTTGTGGTCAAGCGAGACGGGCCCCAGACTAACCCTCGCTTGTTGGGAGCGTGGTCTCTTACCAGCGAGGACTTGGAGAAACTGCCATTGTTCAAAGGATGGTGTCCCCTGGATGCGATGAAGTGTTGCAAAGCTGGCATCTACCTAGATACCCAGGTTTACCTACTGCAATTGCGTCGTACCAAACCAAGCTGGAACACCAGAACGCATGATTCTTGTGACAAGGCGCAATGCGTGGCGGACAATATAGATGAGAGCACCTATGTCACTCGCCATGTGCAGGAAGATTGCAGCTGCTCGCACATCCACGCGGACATTGAACAGTTACATAAAATCCTTCTGGATGGGGGAATCCCTCTTGTGATGATCACTCTTTCTGGTGAGGATGAGCTTGGGAACCAGCAGTATAAGCTCGAGGTCGTCAAGAAGCGCACGAACAGGCCATATGTCGCCATCTCTCATGTATGGGCTGATGGACTAGGCAATCCCCAGGGTAACTCTCTCCCACACTGCCAATTGGAGTTCCTTTACAAACGGGCCCAGCGCCTGCTGTCTGACAAGGAATATATTCCTGGCTATGATGACAAAGTATATGGACCGCTGCATTCTGGGGCTGCTCGATTTGGCCACTTCGCAGCCAAGGCGGTTCGACGCGACAATTCTGTGTTGCTGTGGATTGATACATTGTGCATCCCACACCGAAGTGATGTTCGTAGTCTGGCAATTCAACGCATCCGTGATGTTTATACCGGTGGTCAGTGCCACCTGTGACAGTTCATTTTATATAAATCTAACTCCCCTGGTCACAGCTTCTCGGAACATGATTATCGACTCGGAGATGATGCTGCTCGACTCCAGCTCATGCAGTAAAATGGAAGTCTGCCTGAGAGTTCTATACTGCTCAAACTGGATACGCCGGTTATGGACGCTCCAAGAAGGACTGGCCGCGCAGGAAAAGCTCTTCGTGCTCTTATCTGACAAGGCAATCAATATCGGCACAATTCCTTACATGCTCTTGAAACAGGTCGACCAAGGAGAAATCCCCATATTCCAAGAGGGAATCGCTACCATGGCCGCAGTGGCTTGGTATTCGTACTTTGAGGAACCCACCGACTATGCCTCTACATTTTATCGCAATGTCATCCACCGAGGCGCAATGGACCAGGGTAAAATAATTGCTTGGAACTGGTTTAACGTGGCCACACGAGCCAGCAGCAAGGACCGGGACCGACCAACCGTCCTAGCAGGTCTGCTGAATCTCGATGTCGGCAAGATCCTAAAGATCAAGGAGGCCGATGACCGAATGCGGATGATATACAGCATGCTAGATGAGTTTCCCCAAGCTGTGCTTTTCCTCGAAGGCGCACGATTCCAAGAATACGGACTGGGATGGGCAATGAAAACATGTCGATTTACGGGCGAATTTAACATTCTTGCTGGTGATTCTGGGAATATCACGCCCCGCGGCCTCCGCATCACACAATACCATTCACTGATAGCGCTTTCATCGGACCTGTTTGATCTGGCGCTGGCGAAATCAAAACGAGCCGATCCTGACCAAAGCCAGATGGACTGGCAGAAGTGGCTTGATGATTCCAAGCCCTTTCCTGACCCTGACTTTGACCCGGACCCAGACAGCCCACCGACAGAGCCAGACGAAGCGGAGATGTCATTTCTGCACTTGAAGGGAACCATTCCAGTTAATCTCAGCCAAGGCGAGGCATATGGAGTTATCCTAAGGGCCGCCCTTCCTGGTCAAGTATACACTCAATGTGCATTGGTGGCAATACAGACAAATGAAGACGGGGTCCATTATGGGCGATACATTAGCACGGGAAATATGAGCGCTGCCACTTTTGATAGGAACCTGCATGTTGTGGAGTTGCCTGACGACGGTTACCTTTTGGCTGGCACTTGGGGTGATGCACAGAAATATGAATGGATTGTTGGTTAATCAGCCGTGTCAGTCAGTACAGATATGAGGGTTGTTAGGGCTCATATGGGGTTTGTGGGTGGCAGTGCAGGCGAGTTGGGATGGAGCAGAAGGGGTTTCTGAGGAGGGAAAACTCTAGCAAATGGCTGAAGGGCTGCGGTGTATGCACAGCTGCCGGATGTGCCGAATATGCCTGCGAAACGTCAACAGGCCGGTTTCATGTCACAATTCGAATGACGGATCCATGAATATTACTCTACACAAAAGCAAGTTCCACGGCCACTGGCCTCACGCGAAGCATTTCCAGAAGACGCGCAAGGCAATATCCCAAGAGGAAATAGCCCTCCTGGCTTCACTCTGATTATGCTTATTATCTACAAGATTAAAACTGTTACTGTTGCTAGGCACCTACTAGTCTCAGGTCGTACAAGCGCGAAATGGTAGCCTGGAGGTATTCCATTCCATTGAGTGCTATTTTAATATAAAAGTGTACTGGGCGGGAAAATCGAATATTAAGAAAGGCGAACACCAGGTGGCATCTAATATAGTGTCTCGACATGCTCCTCGAGCTGCTCCTGAACCCAGTTAAACAGCGTCTCCCGCAGGCCATGATCTTGGGCAAGCTTTGAACCTGATTCAACCTTTCCAACAGGCCCATAGTACTACCCGCTTTTGACATCAGGACTCACAGCAGCAAAGATTTAAGAGAGGGCGCCCTTTTCGACAGGGGTTGCAAATAGGCCAACGGCGGCGTAGAGGAAGGGCTTAAGAAAGATGCCCGTTGCGGCATGGTGAAGATTAGTTGCTACCATGCCAGGGTGGACGGGAATAATTTTGACCCCCCGTTCTCTCACGGCCAATGCTTGAGCATAGTGAAGATCAGCAAGTTTAGACATAGTATACCGCTGCGTAGTATGTCAGTGAGATGCTGTTAAGCGCAGCTTGTCAAACTTGTAAACATCGCTGGGGGCGCGGGCGTGGGCAGCAGAACTAAGCATCACCATGCGAGCCTGAGGATTTATTCTGACTGTCCTTCGCAAGACGGGCATAAGCAGCTGGGTGAATAATACGGGGCCTATGATATTTGTTCCGAATTGTATTTCGTATCCCTCCTTCGTGAGTCCCTCGGGCGTCATCATGATCCCGGTATTGTTGATAAGAATGTCCAAGCGGGTCTCCCGACTTAGAAATATTGCAGCAGCTGCTTTGACACTGTTAAATAATGCAAGATCGAGCTGTAGGAATTGGATATCGGCTCCCTCGGGGTGCGCCTCCTGCAAGCATTTGATGGCTTCTGTGGCTCTCTCTTTCAATCGAGCGGCGAGATAAATGCGCTCCGGATTGTGCTGGCTCAGCTGCCGAACAGTCTTATATCCAACACCTGCGTTGCCTCCCGTGATAATGATTACTTGGTGTCGGAGGTCCGGGATGTCCTCGCTGGAAAATGGAGGCATGATGGGCGGAGGTGATCTGGCCCGATTTGAGAGTACAGGTCTGATTAGCAGAAAAGGTAAAGGTTTAAGGGAATACTTCCATGAGGATCCTTTATAAGCCACAGCAACTGGACGTACCAGTCCGTGGTATATTATCGGCAGGATAGAGCCGACGGTATATTGGGTGTTCCACTCTATTCCAATTGGCTGAATATCCGTCAGCAAACCAACCCCACAGATTGGCTAGTCCCAGCTAGGCCTAGTCGGTGATATGTTGGTGGCGAAAAGGAAGTTGACTCTTACATCTCTCTCTCACCCACCATGTCACTAGAAGGGGTGATTCGCCAGCCCAGTGAGGACTGGAGGGCAGTCACCGACCCCGCCGTACGACGGAGACTGCAAAATAAACTCAATCAACGAGCCCAACGTACGTAGAATGACGTATCTTTTGCAGCCCCTAACATCCATCTTAGGATCAAGAATGAAGGTCGCCCGCGACCTGCAGAAAGCAGCGATTCAGCAGGCAAAGAAGAACCCAAAACTGGCAGTCATACTCCCGAGAACACCCAGAGGCCCACTCAAGCACAACCCGCCAGCAACCCTTGCAGAGGCCGCTGTTATGATGGCAGACTTTGATCAAGTCGCGTACGAAAGATACTACACGGGCAATCTATGCTTGGATCAACTCATGACCCTTTCCAAGTTTAATGTTCTTCGTGCCTTCATACAAAATTTTACCCTCCTTGGATTAGCGCTGGAGGAAATGGAAGATGACATCCCGTCGCCCTTCAACTCGGTCCTCCCAGACTTGCGTGGACCCTGGCATCTCCCTCCAGCTCTCTCTCCAACCGCTCTCCAGGTTCAAGTCTCCCATCATCCCTGGCTAGATTGTTTCCCTTTCCCGCAGATTCGAGACAACCTAATCCGTGCTATCGATATTTTCAACGACTGTGACCTGTGTAGTGATATTATGGACCCTGCCAACGGGGATGTCGGTATGATAGTATGGGGCGACCCATGGCTTCCAGGAAGCTGGGAAGTATCCGAGTTTTTCATTCAGAAGTGGTTCTGGATTCTCAGGGGGTGCCCGGAAATCATCTTGTCGAGCAATCAATGGAGGGCTAAAAGAGGCTTGAAAAGGCTTGACCTAAGTTGTGTACCACTAAATGGCCCTTGCAACGCTGAAGGCGGAACAGTGGATTCAGAGAATATCACCTATATGGAGCGAACTGCCTGAATGACGGGATCAACCTTTTTTTCTACGCAGCAGTGGCCTAGTATAGCAGTCGAAGAACGTAATAAGAGGGATGAGGATTTGCCGTCAACAGAAGATCAAGAGAAGAGTTATATACTGCTGCGATGGAAAAATAATTGATCTGCATCAGATCGGTCCATCTCATCGGATCATATTGGCAATACGCCAATTACACTGCAGAATAAAACCCACTGAATAAGAGATTCAACTGCTTACTTGTGAGACTTGCTCTGGTAGCGATCACCGGATTCTGTGGTCAGGACATTGTTCTGAAAATGCTGCCAGAACAGTACTCTGGATAACCTAGGGTCCATGGCTGTGAAGTTGACAGTATTTCACTTACAGTGCATGGAAATGTACCCCATACTTATGTATATAGATGAGGATATCAGATTGATACTTAACGAATAAATCAGCCAAGTCTAAGCCAGCCTAAAGCTCCTTTTTAACAAAATCCCGAAAGCTGAACCAGAAATAAAACTACTCCATAAGAATATCAAGAACACTACTACGCACTTAAGCAGCAGCCTCAACCGGAGTCGGGTTGGACACTACAACTGGCTTGGTCTCTTCACTCGCAGGCGCTTCAACAGGAGGTGGCATCGGCTTGCCCAGCTGCATCCACCTGTAACAGACTACGACAGTTAGCAAGACCCAAATAAATAGAGAAGATAAAGACATACTCATAAACCCTAAGTCATCCTCGAAAAACATCTTCCTCGTCTCCGCACCCTCACCCAGCCCCATAGACGGGAAATACGAGACAGCCGTCTCACCCAGTGCAATTCCCATACCGGACTGCACCTCTTCGAGCGCCATAAACTCCGGCGTTGTCCCATAAACCTTGGCCATCATCTTCTGATGGATATTCCTTGCCGCATAGTGTCCCTGGTGCATCGCGGCCCCGCCACGCTTAATCCCAGACCACCGCGCCACATCACCAGCGGCATAATGGTCCGCCGCAATCTCTGCCGGGAGGGAAGCATCAGATGGGAACTCCAGCGTGGGCTTAATCCGGATATACCCCTCCTCATCACAGATTCCTTCTGGGAGGTAGTTGGGCGCGGTAGGCGTGAAGCGGGAGACGGCGTTGATGACGTGGCTGGCAGTTAGGGTTTCGCCTGTGGAGAGGGTGAGTGTGTATCCGTCGTCTGTCTTTGTGGTTTCGTTGACGCGGGCGCCCATGACTGTGTTTATACCGCTAGCACGGATGATTTCGAGGGCCTTTGCGGAGAATTCAGCAGGCAGGGGCTCGGAGGAGAGGAGGGAGGCGCGCGAGTGGATTAGGGTTACGTCTGTGTGCGGGTGCAGCATCTTGCATTCGGCGGCGATTTCGATTCCGACGGCGCCTATTTTTATCAGCTTTATTGCAAGAAATTAACTAGTTGGGATGATGGGCTTGCGTACCACCGCCAATAATGGCAACGCCCTTTGGCGCATCGCGGACGTTGGCAAGGTTCTGCGCTGACTCGGCGAGGTAGTCCTCGCGTGTGACTGAGCGTGGAGCACTAGGGAACTCGCGGCTCAAGCCGGTGCAGGTGATGAGGTAGTCGTAGGACTCCTGAATGGGTCCCTTAGATGTTGCGATGGTGGCTCGCTTTGACGTGCAGTCCAACGAGTCGATGGTGCCCTGTACCGTTCGGATGTTCGGGGTCTGGAGGGCTGGCGTATCGGAGTATCTGCACCAGAATGCCTCTGCAGATTCTGTAGAGGCCAGGGCGAGGGGCTGCCCGATCAGATGGACTATCCTTAGTGAGTAAACATGTTTTAGTTAACTAGCCAGGGTGGACATACACCAGCCATCACGGGGATCAACGATCGTAACCTGCACCGGGATCACCTTTCCGGTACCATTATCTCCATCTGTAATAGAGAACCGATGTCGACGGCCATTGCAGAGGTCGACTAGATTCAGAGCAGCTGCAAGGCCGGCATACGAGCCGCCGAGGATGAGGACCTTGAAAGGAGCCGGGGAATGTTCGAAGCTAGGCATTATCACAACGCAAGTCAACACAGCACAATATGCTCAATTCTGCAGCAGAGGGAGAACCGAGACAAGGAGAAACGAAGGGGGAACGCGAGTAAAAGAGGGGAGCGCGGCGAGTCACGAGTGGACTGAGTCGGCTCAAAACGGATGTTATCAATCTATCAGGCCCCACTCTAATACCATGGCGTCGTACAGGAAATTACTAACCGGTACGCTGCCTCGTAAACTGCATTAGTTGGAGTGCCCTCCACGTTTCCTAGCTGCTCCGCCTGGGCTGCCACATCTTGGTGTTTGGCTCCCCTGTAATCGTGAGCATATCGACGCTGTTGGGGGCTTCGAAGACCAGGTGTCCTGGAGGGCGGGGATGGCACGAAACATCGAGTCAGGTAACGATCTTGGAGTCGGTGAGGTTGCAATTGATCCTTCTGAATATGGCGAATCAACGGCCGCAGGCGGGCCGGATTCCGGAGGGCTGGAAACATCTCTTTTCTTGGTGTCAGAAGACAAAGGACCAACTGGGAGTAACCTCCCTGGCGGGAGTGGGAGGGTAGGGGAAATATATGATTGGGGTACACTGGCATGTTCGTAAACCCCCACTAATTGAATCCACTCATGCTAGGGTCTCGTCATGTTCTCTGGTCTAGTTCAGAGCCCCGTCCGGCGTCGGCAGATTGACGCCATTGCATCGTTCCGAAGACTCCGACTCTATTAGTTGAGTAATTTCCAGTTCAAACATACCAGCCGTGGTACATAGCGCCTGAAACGTCACTGGTTCTTCGCACCAGTGCGACCAGCCAGACTACACGAGTCAGACAGGGCGTGACATCCTCACCGGAGCAGGGAGACACGAAGCGAGTTCAAACCCGCTTACTGAGGCGTAAGCGAATGCCGAGACCTTATACAGGTAAGTGTTTGCTTAATGGATTAAACGCCAAGGTAATGAAGAGTTTTCCTTCAATTGCAGGCCTGCAGCCGTTCCTCATTCCAAGAAAGGGTGGGGTAAGATTATCAGATTGATAGTGTCCGGTCTCGGATCGACACCTGACATACGGTAATATTACAGATCAGATAATACGGCCGGATCAGATAAGACCTTGGCGGCCTGGGCCGTCCCTTTCTAGTCCAAATGCTTTCAGCTGGAAGCGAATTTTAATATGACGCAGGGAAGACCGGTCTTCTTTTCCTAGAATTAACGACAGAATTAGACAAGTCAAAACGCCTGTGATAAAATGTCCTTTACTTTTGCTGTTTCTCTGGACATACCTGTAGCCAGACGAGACCTCCGTCCAACTTTAACGGAAGCCTCATACTACACTTGCCCTGTGTTAGGCACACCTTTGTCTACCTCATATTCAAGAGTGATCTGAATACTCGCCTATGTTTTAACCGACAATGTCCCCATATTTTAACGCGATAATGAGGTATTTATGTGTTGCAAACCAGTCGCGTCATGATGGCTGCTCACACGACAGTCAGGAAGAGGCGATGATCCGCGTATGCAGACCTGCCCAATGTCCTCTGGCGCAAGTCAATCACCAACCCATGCTTTGCACCATAAGTGGCGTGGGGAAGTGGATAACTTGAAGCAAAGTTCAAATTAACTTGTAGAAATAGGAAGCTCGCAAGGTCTATAATTTTATCCACATATCATACCTAGATTCATTGTTTGGCCATGTGAGTACAGTCGATTTTACAGCTTAGATCGATAGCGAGCATATTCAGGAGCAAGGATCTGCTTCCCCTTGTCCACACCGACAACTCGATCCTTCAAGACCCGTTTCAATATCTTCCCCGAGGGACTCTTCGGAATTTGCGAGATCCAGACGACGCCTCCTCGAAGATGCTTGTAATGCACCACTTTCCCCTTCAAATAATCCATAACCGATATAGCCACGTTCTCGTTCCCGGTTGTGTCCCCCTTGGCTACTAAATACGCCAGCGGCACTTCGGAATGCATCTCTTCATTCCAAACACCGATGACGGCAACATCACTCACAGCAGGATGTTCAATTAGGATATCCTCCAGCTCTGTAGGAGCTATCTGGAACCCCTTGAATTTGATCATGTCTTTTGCACGGTCTGTGATGAATAAGTTGCCCACCTCATCCTCGTATCCGATATCTCCTGTCTTGAACCACCGGTCCGCAGTGAAACAGGCTTGCGTCGAGGATGGGTCGTTCATGTAGCCGTTGAAAACTGTAGGCCCGCGAATCCACAGCTCGCCTTCTTCTTTCACAGCAGCGGTTCGGTCTCCATCCGTTACGATTTTGGCCTGTACACCTGGTACTGCTGGACCGTTTGATCCGATGCCTTTGTTCCAGCCGTCCCAGCGCTGGGGAAGTTAGCATGTTTCAACAAAATTATCGATGGATTTACCTGGATGTGGGAGACTGATGTCGTCTCGGATAATCCGTACGCCTGTCGCAGTGGGACCTTCCAGCGGCTATATGTCTCCTGGATCAGGGCTTCCCCGAGCGGTGCACCACCGGATGTGATCATGCGTAGAGAAGCTAGGTCTGAGCCGTTGATAGAGCGATTCTTTGCCAGGTGGAGCACGATTGGCGGTGCAGCGTAGACATGCGATATTGAATGCTCGCAAATGAGGTTACAGAATGTCTGCAGTTCGAACTTTTCCATGAATATTGTCGTTGTTCCGAGCAGGACCGGGAGGTATACGAGGCATATTAAGCCTACACAGTTAGTGCTTGAGACGGGACGGGGAATTCGGCATGGAACTCACCGTATATATGATACGTCGGGAGCACAGCCAACGTTCGATCGTTCTTCCAGTTAACATGTGGGCCCTCGATCGCTGCTTGTAGAACGACATCCGCGACGACGTTCCGATGCGACACCATGACGCCCTTTGGAGGCCCGCTTGTTCCAGACGAGTAGACAAGGAAGGCGACATCGTCGGGGTGAATGTTTGCGGGCTCGACAGGACTGGAGGGAGCATTGTCTATAAACTGAGCTGTTGTAATTCCCGTACCACTTTTCTCTGTTCCCAAGACCAGTATCCGGCTCTCGGGAAGCCCAGCTAGCTTTGCTGCCTCTATCGCTGTCCCCAGACAAGTCGGATGCACAGCTATACCTTTTGCATGACTACGAGAGAGCTGTTGATGAAGCTCCCGTGCAGACAAGCCTGGGTTAACTGGCGCGACCACTGTCCCGGTATAATGGCATCCCCACGTCACTATTGGAGTTTCGATGCAATTCGGGGACATCAATGCCAACACATCGCCTTTTTTAAATTTCCATTGACTGTGTAAGGAGCTGCCGAAGTTCTGCGAAGCCGTCCGGAGGTATTTATACGTATATGATTTTTTCGAAGCGCCATCTTGGAAGATCACTGCACATATATGTAGTTAGTATACAGAAACATGGAATATAGTATCAGACGTACCATGATTCTCCGGAAACGGCCTCGCCCCGTGATTATAGAGCAGCTGCCAGATACCAATCTCAGGAACAGACGTCTGTGACATGATGTCTATGGACAGAAAGTGAGAAGCCCAGCAGTGAAGACAGTGGGAGTGTTTCCCCGCATCGCCTCTCGGCAGTGCGCAAAGCCGAGGAACCCCAGTCGTCATTCGTCACTCCACAGGCCTATACCTGGCCTATTATTGGAGAATAATTAGTTATCCCAATAATTAGCTATCCCAACAATTCATCCAATACAACTACTGCTAATTCACTCCAGCATCCGAACTGCTATCCGGCTTTTTCTTTTTCATACAACGCCTGGTCCCGTGACCGCAGCGACGATCTGAGTCACCTGACCCCGTGTCGTGCGGAGAAAAAGACAACAAGACAACAACACATCCATCTATCGTCTATATCCCATCCAGCGGCTGGATCCATGTTTATCGCTGATCGGCAGGTATGTGGTCTCTCAAGCAGACGAGTCCTATTTCCCCCCGACCGATGCCCCGCGGGACCGACCCATGGTTCGTCTACAAACTAGCCGCCTTCGTGTCCTTGGGCGCGCTGCTGTTTGGCTATGACCAGGGGGTTATGGGGATGATAGTGGCCGATCAGCGATGGAAGGACTTGATGCAGCCTGCTAATTCTTGTATGTTGCTCATTACCTCATTACTCGAGTACGGGGTTGGTGCTAATTTGCAGGGGTCACTGGTGCTGTGGTGTCCATGTATGACATTGGCTGCTTCGCTGGTGCCATGTCAACTGGTGCTCTGGCTGATTTATACGGCCGCGAGAGACTACTCGCGCTGGCTAGTATTGTCTGTATTATTGGTGCTGTGATTCAAGCCGGGTCATATACAATTCCGCAGATTGTACGTGTTTACGATATCTTCAAATATCCATGGACTAATAGGTAGATCATTGGACGCATCATCCTGGGACTCGGAGTCGGCGGTTGTGCAGCTGGTGTCCCGCTATACCAATCCGAAATTGCCCCCTCTACTCTCCGGGGCCGTCTCATCGGCATCGAGCAGATGATTCTCTGCACTGGCGAGCTCATCGCGTTCTGGCTCGACTACTGGCTTAGCCTCCTCTCAACGCCGAACTGGTGGCGCATCGCCCTCGCAGTCCAAATCCTCCCAGCCTTGGCCCTGGGTCTAGGATGCTTCAGCTGGGTCTTGCCTAGTCCTCGTTGGCTAGTTGCGCAGGGGAGGAATGAGTGCGCGCATGAGGTGCTTCTCCGCCTGCATGGAGAAGAGACCGCCGAAGCAGAGCTCAAGCAGATACAGGAGACGATCAGACTGGAGCGTCATGTAAAAGTGTCCTGGCCTGGGATGCTGAAGAGCCCAATCCTAAAACTGACGGTCCTGGGATGTGGGATTCAGAGCTTCCAACAAATCACCGGTACAAATTCGATCTTGTACTACGCTGTAAGTGCGGTCTGTCTCTACTCGAATGTAACTAACCATATATAGCCGTCTTTGTTCCAAAAAGGAGGCATCACAGACCCCCAAGCCGCAAACCTCGCAACAGGCGGCGTAGGAATAGCCCTCTTCCTGAGCTCCTGGATCCCCATCTTCTACTTCGACCGACTCGGCCGCAAGACTTGGCTCCAGATCGGCACAGTCGGCATGATGCTATCTATGCTTGGGATCGCTGGACTGCAGCAACAAGCAGAGCACCATCCTGAATCCGGTGGAAACTACATCATAATCCTCTTTCCGTACCTGTTTTACATCTTCTTCAACGTGAGCTGGGGTGTTGCAGCATGGACGTACCCATCCGAGATCTTCCCACTATCGATGCGCGCAAAATGGAACGCACTGGCGACTTCAGCAAACTGGGCTTCTTGCTACGTTGTTGCGCAGGTATCGCCTGTGCTGGGTGATGCCATTGGCTGGGGTCTGTACGTTGTATATGCGTTGATATGTGTGGCGGCGTTTGTCTTTGTTCGGTTTACTCTTGGTACGTTGATCCTCTTTGGTGAGTTCGTTGCTGACCAGATTATAGTCGAGACGAAAGACAAATCACTGGAAGAGATGAATGAGCTTTTCGGGCTGGAGAGCTATTTCTCCACAGGTGACGGCGCCAAGGACGACCAGGTTGGCTTGCTGGAGGAGCAGTCATTTGAAGATGCGACGTAGGCTCAGGTACTCGCCTGGGAGAAATTTTGGCTTGTCCTACTGGTCAGCCCTCCGGCCTCCCTAGTTATATAAACTAATCCCGACCCCAAGTTCTGATCAAGGACCAACTATTGGTTCAAGGTTACTGAAATGCCGATGCGATAACATGTAAGGCATACGGTCTACGGAGGAAGTACGCCGAGATGGTGGGTCGACGATCAGGGCGATGATTGACATAAAGGAAGGAATACGAAGCTGCAAGCAACCTGCTAAGGACTCTACCTCGGTCTCATTTCTGGGTATTTTGCTATTCAGCAGGACATCCATAACCTGTCCTACCAGTCTATACTGTTAGCCATTAAACCTGTCAAACCAGATCTTCTCCCCCTTCAGCATCATCTCCCCATCAAACTCCACCCCAACCCTATCAACAACACCTCCAACCGAAACCCCAAACTCTGCTCTCGTGGCCTGATGCATCCCCTCCAACCCAAGCACAAGCGCCCAATATCCCCCTGTGAGATGGAAGAAATCAAACGTTAGTTCATCTGGGAGGGGGGTGAGATCCTCGAACGACCCGCACAGCCGCACTCCTGTCCACTTCGCGGGGTTTCTGAGTGGTGCACGTTCTGGACAGGCTGAGGAGATGTTCAAGGTTGGATAGGCCGGGTGGGTATATCGGCCAGCGAAGGAAACACTATCGAGCGGGGCTGGAATGAGTTCTGAAGTATCCGGCAGATCAGGGTACAGTCTTTCAAATGTCTCGTTCGTCAGCTGGAATTGGCGAGTTTGGTTATCGATTCTGTTCCGCCACTTAGCATTCCCATACTCATCTTTAACCATCTTATAACTCCCCCGGTTAGATAGGAAGGAGGAAGGAGGAAGGATACATACGTCCCAACCCAATCAAACCTCTCCTGTTCTTCAACCCCAAGCAAATCATCAACAAGCTGGAACCCCAAAACCTGCGCCGCTCCATTCATCCCCTCCATATAATTCCCTAGCATGGCTACCCCGAACCCCCTCTGCGGAAGCATCACCACCAAGGCCCCGTATCCGTCCTGCGCGCCGCCATGCTGCACGATCGTCTCGCCGCGGTAGTTCTGGATTACCCAGCCCAGCCCGTACAGGTCTGGCGAGCTGAAGGGGTTAGTTGTTACTGGGCTGCCGATGGTATGGGCGCTAAAGAGCGCGGTGTATCCAGTAGGAGAGATGGGCGGGGAGCGAGTAAGTAGGGCGTGCATCCATTTCGCGTAAGACGATGCGGAGGTGAGGATGTTTCCCGCGCCTGTGGCGGCGGGGTTGTATGTGCGGTTTGTGGCGTGGAGTTTTCCTTTTTCGCTATCAGAGTCAGTGTCAGGGTCGTAGTAGTATCCCTGAGCGACGTCGAGATTCCTATCTAGTGCTGCTTGCAGGTTAAAACCTGTATCGTCCATCCCGAGTGGGTTCCAGATATTGGTGCGGAGGAACTCTTCCAACGTTAATCCTGTTACGGCCTCGATTAGATGCGCAGCAGTGATATACATGAGGTTGCAGTACTGGAACTTTGTACGAATTGGCGCTGTCAGCGGGAGATGCTGCAATCTCGCTACGACCCCCTTGGTGGTGGTATTCAGCAGCATCAGCATATCGTGCCGCGGGAGACCAGAGCGGTGGCTGAGCATGTCGGTGAGGGTAATCTGCGAGGTATAAAGCGGGTCGCTGAGCGCGAATTCAGGGAGGAGGGTGTGGATTGGTGTATCCCATTGGATGTGAGGGTAGCTGTCGTCGTCGACGAGCAGCGAGAGGGCCGCGGCCGTGTGTGCTTTTGTGGTGCTCCCTGCGAAGAAGAGCGTGTTGGGGTTGACGGGGTTGGATGTGGCGATGTTGGATAGGCCGTAGCCCTTTGCAAAGGTTGTGCCATTGTTGATAATGGAGATGGAGAGGCCGGGGATGTGGAAGTGTTCCAGTGCCCATTCGACTCGCTGGTTGAAGGCTTCGTTGAAGGGGCTGTCGGCTGGAGTTTCTGGATGCTGGTGTTCTAGAGGATGCTGCAGCTCAGCGAGACATAGCGAAATAACCGCTGCTACGGCGGTTGCGATACGCATCATGAGATAGATAAATCAGTTGATTACAGTTGTGTTCAGCTGTGTTGATCGCGGGGTTGGCTGCTTAAGTTATATGTCCGCTACGCTAGTGCTTACTGCAGGGATCTTTGGTGGTGCCTATTGACGCAGAATATAACTGGTTTAGCCATGACCTGATTTATTGTTAGGCAACACAAATGTCTTAACTCCAGGGGTTGTCGTGGACTTGTATAGGGCTGTGGCGAATTAGGGTTAACTGCGAAAGATGGCGTCAGGTCGTTTTAGGCAAAGCCATCCAACCGAGTTATCTCCAATTATCTTGCGTCCGGCAGATAGTCAATATGTCGTATCCTGTTACATGCCTCTGTCGTTGATATCATACTTCTGTCACTGGATGAGCCAGCATGACATCACCCCAGCTATATAAACAGAGCCAGCACTCAACCCATCAAACAGTCTACACTTCTCAACTTGTATAATCTACTAAACAATTCAAATACTACGACAACTATCAAAATGACCTCTCCCCACCGCGGCGGCAACCTATCCGACATGGCACCCACAGGGACAACGATCCCCAACGACGCCGGCAAAATGAACACAATCCCCTCCGTCCCACGCCCCGAGCAGCGCTCCGAAGATTCCGAGTTCTCGTATCAAGGCACCGGGCAGCCCTCGACGGCCTTTGCGGCAGACAACGCCACCGACATGCCGCAGAGCACCAGGGACATGGGCCTCACGGGCGAGACGATCACAGGCACGGGCAATACATTCCCGGCGCAGGGCAAGAATGCGGGCAATTAGATTGGGGCGAGGCGGAAGGGGAAGTCGAAAGGTCCCTACTTTTAAATCTGTAAACAAGAATGGTGTCGTATTTGGATGTTGTTCGTGTTAGATAAGAATAGATACGACAGGGTTATACGAGGGGCTTGCAGGGCTTGCAGAAGGTGGTGAGTCATAAGGCTTATTTAACTGCACATCTCGTATCCTCAAGACTTCATCTCGGATCTTTATTCTCGTGTCTTCTTTCGTATCTCTTCGTATCGATTATCAGTCATGTCTCCCGACTACCATCTCATCGGGTCCTACACCCGCTACTCCAGTATGTCTCCCAATATGACAAAACACGACTACAAACTCACCCCCAGGCTGGACTGCGCGCGTCGAGACAGTCCTCGAGTACTTTGAGATCCCGTATACATCTCAAATGCTCACTTTCGACGAGGTACCGCTACACCGCTATTCTTAGCCCCCCAAGGTAACAGTACAATCTACAGATCAAAACCCACTCCCCCAGCGGCCTCGTCCCAGTCCTCCAGTCCACCCCGCTATCCATAACAATAACAGACTCCCTCGCGATCCTCGAATTCCTCGCAGACCAGAACCCGCATCTCGCGTTATGGCCCCGCGATCCGGCCCTGCGCGCTCTCGCCCGCTCCGCGACCGCCGAGATGCACTCTGGCTTCCCCGTCCTGCGAAACACGTTTCACACGAACTTTATCGCGCGGTACGAGGGGCCGATTGCCGCGTCTGGATCGGCGGGGGCGAAGAAGGAGATTAAGCGGGTATTGACGATCTGGGATAATGCGAGGGCTGCTGCAGCGTCTTCCAATGCGGTTGACGATGAAGGGTTTCTGTTTGGGGCGTTTAGTATCGCTGATGCATTTTATTGGCCTGTTCTATGGGTATGTATTTTGGTCAACATTATCATCGTCTGTTTTCCTTTCTGTTTCCTTAGTTAACGGTGTGGCAGCGCTTTCGCACGTATAACCTGCCCCTCGACGACGCGAGTCCGGCGGTGCTGCAGTGGATGGACAAGATGTGGAATGACCCGAAGCTGAAGAAGCTGGTGCATGGATACTATCGACAGGCCGAGAACCCAGACACCCGTATTGCGAAATACGAGAATATCTTTGGCGAGGGCGTGCAGGTCTCGACTTTTCCTGAGGACTGGGTGTTTGCTGCGCCTCAAGCTGCGTAAGATGGACTGGAGATGTCCTGGTTTTATGTTACATAGTTTGGGGAAGACGAGATGGTGTGACACGCCTGTCAGCATATATTCCTATTCCTGCATTAATTCGAGGGCCATTGTTAACGATTTATGGAACGCCAGTCCGTCCGGCTCTCGATCAGGTTTCTCTCGTGCGGATCTCTCGGTGATGACCGTGGGATCTGCAGGGGCAACTTGAGCCTTGCAGGTGGGGACGCCAGTGCCATTGTAGGTTTGCAAGTTGGAACTGGTGAGGAATGCTCGATCGGTCAAAGTGTTCTCGAGAATGACGTTCCTGATAATTCGTAGATGCATAGGCATCTGTATTCTCTATAAGCAGTATAGCTGATGCCGGATCACAACCCAGACAACCCAGACAATTCAGACAATTCAGACAACAGACTGAAGGATCCTTTCCTTGACTCAGCCACTGGAATGGGGCAGAGCGTTGCACCCATGCAGTCATCGTGCTGATCGCGTATAGGCGACCCGCTGCAGGGCCCAGCACAGGGCCAACAGGGCCTCATTCGCCGTCTCGCAGTTAGTTCCTGACGCCAAGTTTGGGGGCCACTCGCTGATGCTTGGCCGATCGTGCAGCGACACGAAGGATCGGGCCCTCCTGCAGGCGCCGTTCATTTCCTCAGAGTGCTATAAAGAAGCTTGGGTACCTCGCGGGTTGGCGGCGATCAACACTCGTTATTCTATAATTTGTATACTCCATTCTTTTACTATTTCAATCAATCAAAATGAAGGCCGCTCTCAAGCTCGTCTCCGCCCTGTCGGCACTCGCCCTGGTGCAGGCGCAGGAACTCGACAAGCCAGCCCTAAGCGACGACCTCGACTACCTGAAGGAGGGCAACACCAACGCCCTGCCCATCCGCACCTCTACCATCTCGCAATGGCCCGCCGGCTCCATCCCCAAGGACTGCAAGGACCTCGCCGAGGGTGAGGACAAGTCCGCCGCCGACATGGAGGTCTACGAGGTCAAGTACTCCGACTGCGGCGACCCCTGGCTCTTCTGCCGCCACAAGGACGTCGAGGTCGACATTGAAAAGGCCGCCGAGACCTTCTCGCGTGTTCCCCTGCGCATGCGCGACTGGGTCCGCCAGGTCCTGCTCTTCCCTGGCTCCAACTCGGCCTTTGCTATCAACGGCAACGTCGCCTTCATCGGCACCACCGGTGAGAACGTCGACGTGATGCTCCACGAGACCGGGCACGGCGTTGACGGCTTTGCTGCCTTTGGCGAGAACCTGAGCTGTACGTATACAACCATATACCAGGGTTAACTATACTAATAAGAAACAGCAAGCGAGGGCTTCCTCGCCGCCTACGACAGCGACACCCACGTCCCCGACAACTACGCCCGCTCCAGCCAGGCCGAGAACGTCGCCCAGAACATCGTCGTCGCCGTCTACGACTCCAACGTCGACGGCGGCTTCCCCGGCGCCCAGCCCAACTCCGACGCCATCTCCAACCAGTACGAGTACATCAAGAAGCTCGGCGGCGATGCCCTCAAGCCCGCTGGCCCCGATGAGACCTGCGACCGCCACCTCGAGAACTCCGAGACCGTCCAGCTTGACTCTAGTGTGTCTATCCTGTCGTCTAGCTCGGTCTCGCCTACTCCTTCGTCGTCTGCCACTCCTTCTTCCTCTGCGACGCCTTCTTCGTCTGCCACTCCTTCGTCGTCTGCTTCGGCCTCGCCTACGCCCAGCACGTCGTCCGCTCAGTCCGTTGTGTTCCGTCGCGCTTACAAGCCCAACTCCGTCTTCCGCCGCGAGTACAAGAACATTGTCCGTGACTTTGAGCCTTTTGAGTTCCGTGAGACTTTCTAAGCGGCTGGAATTAATTAATTAGTGGGGTGGGTTGTTGAGTGTTGACTGGGGTTTTTTTTTCACAATAGAGGTGGAGTCATTGTTTGTATGGTGGTTTGTCGTTGCGTATCAATGCAGGACTTGACTTTCTATTTCATGCCAGGTGGCTTCCTACGTATAATGAATAATACACTGATAGATGGGTCAAGTATGTTTCAAAGAAATGTCGCTATACTTGCAAGCTAGACTCTTTTTTTCTTGCACTCTTAAGCCCAACAAGGGCCGGCCTGGATATATGTCAATCTCCCAATATTTCTAGATAGGTCTAAAACAACCAAGAGGAGCAAACGTCCAGATACTTACCCTAGAACAGCTTCATACAGCGATGACAAATTATTCCTTATTCTGAGTGATATCTTGCAGCCGAGACAACTAAGTCTTTTACTGAGAATGATCTGCGGAGCTGGGGACTTGTATATGGGATTGGGATATACCCTCAGGTAGCAGTTCTGGAAGGTTACTTTTCGTATTGCAGCGAAGGATAAAGAGCTTGGAGATGAAGTTAGAGATGTAGCCTGTAGCACGACGTTTAAGGGTGCAATTTTTTCTTTTTTTCTTCCTTCTTTTTTTTTAATTTGCGGATTCCAACAATTGCAAATTCTGTGGGTATAGTATATATCCGATTATCAACGCCAGGTTTGCAATTTCAACACAGTGGAATCTATTGTTTGCATATGAGCAGTGTATAGGACAGGGCAGATAATGCTAGTTGGCATTTCTATGGTCGATAGACTCGGGTTTCAAGCTCAGTAGTATACACGACTTCACCACAGCGCACGATACGTGCTATGGCCGCATGCTATGAATTGTTGAATGTTTGAAAAGGAAAGACTTAGTTAGGTTCTTCATTAATATCGATATTAAATATTTCTCGTAAGAAGTACTTGTTCATAGCAATACTTATTCAAGACAGAGTTCTGACACATCAGGCAGATATCATGGCCTTTCGTGCAGAGCCAATACATAGTTATTGTGGACTAATATTCAAGTTTTCACATGGCTGCAATATCTCGGAGCAATACAGCTTAAAGGGTAGAGTGGATGAGTACATCATAACTCTATACATGCGAATTCCACTGCCAACATCCGCCTTTAACCGTCTCATCTGCATCTCCGCGCACCCAAAGGCTAACGCCTACGGCTTCTCTAGCCGACTGCGTATCCCATGGTAGCCTCGGCGCAAACTCAATTGCCCGCTGTCATTGCATTCCTTGGGAATCAAACAGTGGGTCCGCGATGGTCCTGGGGAGAATAAAATCACGAGGGGGGTCAGTGACCATTCACGGAGCAGCGGAGCCGCTGGCTACCACAGAGCTTGGGAGCTGGAGCCGAGCTGGAGCTGAGCTGGAGCTGAGCCGTTGGAGCCGGTAGAGCCGCTTGGGTCACTGGAGAACCATTACATGGATTGCTGGTGGACCTCCCGTCCATGACAGGTCGAGGTAAACTGGTCCTGACAAGGATTGAGTGGACATTGCAACCGGGCCACCGTGAGTGGCTGGAATAGAGAACAGCTGTCATGGACTTTGGTCGGGCTGCGGTTGCAGTGCAGTGGGTTTTTAGAATCCATCTTTCGAGGAAGCTACCTCCCTAATACTCCGTCACGATGTTTGAACCTTCCATCGCGCTTGATCTGGTCGTGGAAATCCCGCGCCCAGCGCAAATGGTACGGATCGCCTAGGTCCGTAAACAACGTCACCGACATCTCTTGGTCCTGCAGGTTCTCCGAGTGATTAAACGGCGAATACAGATATCGCCTCTGAATGACCGGCATATCCCGATCCCATCCCTTGTCCACAGCATGGCGGGCAACAGTCACCGCCTTTGCATCAGTCGCGTAGGCATCCGGCGATCCGCGAAAGATGTTGCGGGGGACCTGGTCTAGAAGGAGGATGAGGGCTAGAGCGCCCTCGCCGGCGGCGAGATCCATCCAGCCGTCCAGTCGGCCATTCTTGGCTTCGTTGTAGGAGGGCCCGAGGTTCTTGCGTACGTATGCGTCGTCGGCCGGGCCACCGTACCAGAAGGACTTTTGCTGCAGGTAGTCGGGGGAGGACTTTGGGCTGAACCAGAAGTCGAGGATCTGGGTGTATGTTCTTCCGGCAGACGAAGACATGGTCCTTCTGAGCATTTCCGTGGGATTTGGTAGAGGGAGAGAGACAGAAAGAGATGAGGGGAGAAGAGGAGGAGAGCACGTGAATGGTGACGTCACCTGCATGTTCAGGAGACACTCGAGTACTAGAGTACTAGACTACTAACTATCGATGATAATGCCATTATGATACTATGCTATGGTGATGCTATTGACTATCAGATACTATGGCCTGGTCCACACGCGCTCCGTCTTCTCCAGGCTCTGAACAAGCGCCTTCAGCCACTAGATCTGTTAGCGATACGCCACCAGATATCAAATATCGAACGTACTTTTGTGCACAGAGCGCGTCATTTCAGTCGGATTGAAGTACTGGGTCATCCCGTCACTTATAGAGAATCTGACTGATTTTGAGCGCTGTTTCATGGCAGCTCGTGGGAGGTTGTCGGTGGCGGGGGTCGACGGTTCGCTGATAGTCCTTGAGAACGACGGTGGCAGAGAGTGCGGGATTGAGTGACTCTCTCTCAGAGGCAGCTTTGGTTCCGCTTCATTCTGTGTATTCTGTGTGTCTTGTGTGTTCGGTGCATTCTGCGTGGTTCCCTGGACTGCACATCCAGTATATCTTTCACGCTCAACATTGATCGGAGGGAGCAGCATTGCGTAAGAGTCCAGTTTGGGAAGTAATGTTAGGTTGAAGTTGCAGAGGAATTCCAAGGACTAGATATACTTTTAATAAAGCAACTGGTTTCTGCCGGCAAAGCTTCCTGCCCTCCTGCATATACCACCGTTGGTAGGCCTGAACCATGGCACCGTGATCCACCGCTAACGCACTCTTCCACAGCATTCTAAACGGTAGAACCAGTTTGACAGCTGTTGATTCATGTCATCCCCTATGTAATGCGGCCAATGGTACCCAATGATTGCAAGGTGCCCAAAGTTTCCAGTTCCCCCTATTCCAAAGCTATAGCCTGTGGGCGACATAGAAACCTTTTCTCATGCAAGACATTGGGCCTGTGATCGGGACTAGATTTCCTGCCAACAGAGTTAAGCCTTGACTCTCTGGGTCTCGGTGCCTCCCAATCTTGTTGACTCCCCCTTACCAGCCTTGAAGGTTCTCATTTAGTCATAGCAAGGTTTGAAGTGCTAGCTAGATACGTCAGGCCTGTCGGCGGCGAGGCATCCGCTCGAGGTATAAATCCCTGGCCATGGCCCTGGAAGCCAAAAGATGTCTAAAGGTCCATGGACGAAATTCGGTATCCCCACATTTACCAATATTACTCAGACACAGCAGCTGCGGACGGAAAGTCCCTCTATCAAGATGAGCCCCAAGAGACAGGACAGGAATGTACAGCTCCAGGATGATCCTGTCGGGGTCGCGGCTGCTGGTTTTGATTCTCCATACGACCAACCCATGCAGAACCTGATTGATGACTTGCAGCTTATGCCATCCTTCTCTGGCAGCTCCTGGCCACCAACACCTGAAAGCATGGGCATGGAGCTCCCCATCTGTGACTCGGTCAACTTGCCACAGCCCACGGCGCCACAGGGCGCCATCCCAGCTGCAAACATGCAGTACAACTTCATACCAAATAGACCCGTTCCAAACGAGGTTCTGCCGCACAATATGGCCCCTAATGGTATTCAGCCGCACAATATCATGCCAGAGGGGGCTTCGCCGCACAGGTTGATCTCAAACAGCATGATGCCAGACATGATCGATCCCCAGGTTCCCTGCTTCGGTGCACAGGATCTACCAGGGATACCGCTGCACACGGACGATTCCTCCTTCAACAACCCCCAGCAAACCTACTTGGAGTTTTCAGACGGCTTCGATAGCAGCGGCTACAGCAGGTCCCATTCGATCGACACAGTCAGTAGCAGCGTCTCAGGCATGGCACCTCCATACGGGCCCATGCAAGCGCCACCGACCCAGTTTGCGAGTCCGATGCAGGCGCAAACCCACTTACAACAAGCGCCAGCTCCATACCCGATGCCCCCCAAACCCAGCCATGGCCGGGTCGCTCGCAACTATCGCAACACCCACAACCGGTGGGCACCAGCCCAATATGGGGGCCAGATCTCAGCATCAGCGCCAGAGCTCGAGGCAGCCGGACCAGATACCCAGGGCACGGTAGAAAATCAGCGCTATGCCAAGCGGCGCGCCTCCCATAACCTCGTCGAGAAGCGGTACCGGAATAATCTCAATTCCAGGTACCACTCCCTTGAAGAAGCTATCAAGGGGTCGTATTGTTCATTCCCGGCCGCGGGAGGCTGCTGTCCAGGCTCGGTGGGTAAAGCGCACGCGGAAATTGCACCTACAACCCTCCCACATCAGGAAGCTGATTCACCTCCGGCAACGAAGAAGAAGCAGCTCCGGTCGCGGGATTCGCAGTCCAAGGCGGACGTTCTGCTGGCCGCGATTAACCGTTTGCAGGAAATGGTGGACGAGATCCATATGTTGAAGATGAAGTTGGCGATGTCCGAGGCTTCCCATGTTGCAGGCTCGCAGCAGACACTTAATGAGCTTGACGGTGTACACGCCGGCGAACATACAAATGTACAGGATACTGGCAAGGATGTTAAAATGGAGGTTTGATACCCCGATACATTCTGCCCGGTCTTAAGACCCTGTTATGCAGTTCCTCTCACACCTTTTCTGATCTCACTCATTCTTTTCTTTCCTATGCCCCTAAATTGGACTAACTCTTGGGCCTGTTGCTCCATTGTGTTTTTCATTTGTCACTCTTTGTTGGACTTTTGTTGGACTCGTTGAGGCTGGTGTTGCTTGGTAATTCTCTAGGGCTCAGGTTGTTATGGAAGGCTATGACTATCTAATGGTATGAAATGCAGCGTTCGTTAACATTAACATTATTTGAGCGTTCTTCGATTCCAGTTGGCGATTACACCACTTGTTGACCAAGACTCTTTAATTTTAGACCAACATCAGATTATCATTTCTGCCTGATACCAACAGGGTAGCTCTCCTGTCCTCAATCGATGACGACGTATGTAAACCAAATTGTGACGCGTAAGCCTCTTGTCCCTCAAGTCGATGACAGCAAGACAAGGTACAGTAAGTACAGTATAGTTTAGTCAGTTAATTTCGCGGACAAAGCTCCTGTAACCCTCCTGGCTAGATCGATCTATCTCGCCGATCGACCTGATTGACGTAGTTGATCTGAGATCGTCTTACTTTAATTCAAGTTCATGCAGGACGGATAGCAGATCCGGCTTTGACGTACATAGTTTCGGCCTCGCGTCAAAAGTCAACTATTTTAATTTTTCTATCGCCAGTCGGAAAGTCAACTCTTTATCCGATTTTATTTTTGTTTTTGTTTGTTTTTTGGTTGACTCGGCTGTGGGGATCCGGGTGGCTTATGCTTATCAAACGGCACTCGTGAGGGCAGTGTTAGCAGTGTTAGCAGTGCTGGGACGTCATGAGGATATTCAGTGAAGTTGGTGAAGTTATGTCATTCAGTTATCAAATATATAGAATGTAAATAGACGCCTATTATTCACTAACATGACTACGCCTGCTTAATCAACCACCACCCAGCAGCCACAATCCCCGTCCCCCAAAGCACAGTCAGAATCCACGACCCAACCCGATCCCCCGTCGAAATCGGCTTCAGCTCCTCGATGTCATCATCCGACGTATCCAGGTACTTCTCCTCCGCATCGGGATTCGTCTCAATCGTCTTCGCCTCCGCACTGCTCAGCAGCATCAGATTCGCCGTAATCCCACCCAGCGCCGCCTGCTGCACCTCCAGCCCCTTGATCCCATCCCACTTGGCGCCCCACCAGCGCGAGCCGCAGAGGTCACTCATACCATCGGACTCGCCCACGCACGACGTGCCGATTGCCACCGCCGAACTCTGTAGTTTGGCCTCGACTTCTGTCCGCAGCTCGGGCACGAGATTCGCCGCCATGGCCATCCACTGTGCTGACCAGCCTTTGAAGTTGAGCATGTTGCGGTCGCAGGTTTGTTTGGGCTCGCATGCGTATTCCGAGAACACTTGGTGGTCGTATTGCTTCGGGAAGAAGTCGGTGGTTAGTCGGCCGAGCAGACCTTCTGCGCGCTTGCGCCATTTGGCGTCTTCGGTCTGTTTACATGTTAGTTTACGTACGTATCAAGGATAATGAAGGGGGCCGTACGTAGTTGTACATGTAAGCAGCACCGGCAAGGTAGGTGCCGTAGTTGTAAGACCACTGCATGTCGCCGCTGTCCTTGCAGTCGTTGTCGCCCGAGGTGGAATCGGCAACGAACCAGTTCCTCTTTGGCTGGATGAGCGGCGACGACTCGGACCAGTCCCAGTACTTCTCGGCCGCTTTGATATAAGTCTCGTTGCGGGTGAATCGGCCCAGCCGGGCAGCGAGCTGGAAGAGCCCGCCGTTGGAGATGGAGTTGCGTAGTGTGTAACCGGCCTGCCAGGGGTGGATTTGCCAGGTGATGCCACCGTCGCACTTCTCTGTGTCCCAGCGGCCGTCTTGCATGGTGAAGACGGCGCGGGCCAGCGAGGTCCACGTGGGCTTGTCCTTGACCTCTGGGAAACCAGTCTCAGAGGCCGTGATGGCTGCGAGACCCCAGAACATTTGGTCATCGTTACCCTGGGCGAGTTAGTTGATGGTCCTATCTATATGTTTTCCTGCAGGGATAGAGATCTCACCAGCCATTGACTGTAGTTGGAGTCAAAGTAGTCAAAGTTTTCACCGGCCTGGAACATCAGGTCGTGCGAGACGACAGAATTGTGCTTATCGTAGCCAGACACCTGCCAGAATTGGATCATAGTCATGAACATGGCACCGGCGACATACCATGTGCCGGTCAGCTTGCCGGGAACATCGGTAGTCTGGTTCTGCAGGTAGAACTCCCACATTGGCTCGGTGATGGTCTTGCCAGCATCCGTGAGCGAGTCTAAGCATGGTCAGCGAGTCCAACACAGCAAAGCATAACACACAGCCACATACCAATGGAAGTAGGCTGGATCTCGATGTTTGATAGGGCGAGCTGGCCCTGGAGCAGCAACACCAGGGCGGCCCCACTGAGGGACAGCACAGAGCCCCAGCGCATGTTTACTCGTTTACTAGTTTACTAGTGGGCACCGAGCACGCAGCAGAAAGAATAGTCAGGCGAGAGCGCGCTGAGCAGCGAAATGCAAGAAGCTGAGCAGGCTCGTTTGGGGTGAGGTTTAAGAGAAATGGCACCTGATCCGGCCAAGTGCCAGCACGCAGACCCCTATTAAGCAGCTAAAGATAGCCCGCAAATCAGGCCCTGCGAAAAGCACAAACGCCCCTTGCCCAGCATGCGCCAAGGCAGGCGCAGCGCTGGGCTTGCGGTTCTGTCCAACAGGAGGGGGGCATTCTCAATGATTCTGCACAGATGGAGTCCAGCCAAGGCCCGACCAGTCACAGTCCGGCCTAGTGTGTTCCAAGTCTCCCTTGATTACTTAACCCATTGTTGCACCGGAAAGGGGAGC
This sequence comes from Aspergillus amoenus, assembly GCA_023624915.1. Classification (NCBI taxonomy): domain Eukaryota; kingdom Fungi; phylum Ascomycota; class Eurotiomycetes; order Eurotiales; family Aspergillaceae; genus Aspergillus; species Aspergillus amoenus. The sequence continues at coordinate 30,725 of JAMABK010000032.1, read as the reverse complement.
TGACTCATCAGGCAGCAGTTTTAACCCCGTGACCTCCGGCGCTTCCGCTGAGCAAGGCCTGCGTCTTGGCGCTGCCTGAGGCTGCAATTTCTGGCAGTTTCTTTTGTCTGTGAAGGAAACCGCTCTGACCAATCATAAAGGTGAAAATAAATCACTGTGAAGACAAAGCCATCACCAGCCAATCTTGAACCCCGATTCTACTCCCACAGCCAGTAACTCGTCTGTCAAGTCGGCACCACAATCCATGGGTCGAGACTCGGGCGTTTGGATATAGACTTAGGACTGGGACTGATCCGGGTCCTTGTTTGATGCGAACCTTGATGGGATATGTTTTGCGCCTGGACAGGGGACTTCAATCTATCAACCACTCAGACTGTTCGAGAGGATTTAACTTTTACTTAGATATTAAAATTAAGTTTTTTCCTTGTATTCTTCTCAAGATGTCTGCTTCGCTCGTTAAACCTAGTCTTTGCTATTATTTCCGAGGGAAATGTTACCCTATTTCTATCATACGAGCTTCATATATGCATAGTTCTGCTGCTTTGAACCTTCTGTGGTCTTCTTCCTTGGACCGGGGTACTTTCTCCACTCACACTATCAAGGCTTGCGTACTGCACCTGCACCCGTTTTCTCTTTGTCATAGACGCAGGGCGTTCCAACGGTCGATTTGGCCAAGCTTACATCTGTGCAACAAAGAGATCATACTTCTTATTAGACAAAACAGGTTTTAGTACAGGTACGACTAAGGTACCTTGTTACTAAGGCTTGCTCTACTTCATAGTACCCATGCAGACTAGAGGTCTCGCACTTTGAAAAGAATATCTTCGGCTGGCTTCAGGATTATTCGACATGGTTGGGTGATGGCACTGCAAATTGGATTAAAACTGGCAGTGATATCCCTCCTATCAAATGAAGGTACGCGCGTCAATCTTATCCGCTTTATACTTTACGAAATATACTATCAGTCAATGTCGTACTTCGCCCTGGATGACCCGGTAACCGCCTCGGCTGCAGGCCAGTCACATATACTGCCAGTTGTGGACAAATCCCCTGTTACAAATCCTCTCTCGGGAAGGTGGACCATTAACCTAATCGGCTGGCATGTCTCGGTTCCTACGAGTGGCCTGACCCTTCTTAGAGTTTAACCATTTAAATTTTGCCAGTCTTACTGTTTGAGAGAAGGAACCTGAATTTGTGGTACCTGGTCGCAGACTTCTCCTGCTCTGGTGCCGTTTGGCATCCCTCATTGTGGAGGCTCAAATCAGACCAGGGGGCTGGCCCCATCCTTAGTCCAAGTGGCGTGACAATACTCGGCTGCCATTATATACCAAGTCTAGAATACTTTCGTTGCTGCGTATTATCCCGGACAACGACATTGTGCTGTCACCGATCGCTTTTCCCAGCTGGATAAGTGGTGATGGGTGCTTCAGGAATAAGCAGGCATTTCTTTCCATTTTTTATTTTTTTTTAGTTTTGTTTTAGGAATCGTGTTTCGGTATTTCAGTGCAGGGGCATGTCAAGTTTTCCCGTCCAGTCTGGCCTCGTATGGCTCTTGCTGTATACCGTATTGCTCGGATATGTGGACTAGCTCCGAGATCGGTGCGGAGATAAGCTGGATCAGATAAGAGACCGAGACCCACTACGGAACTGGGGGGATAATGATTACTCCGCCTGGCCATATATACACCGTAGAAGCTCCCCCGGTGCCGAAGATGCGATTATTTCAGTTGCAATCATGGCAAGTGCATTGAAAAACATTATCGTTGTCGGGGGGTCGTACGTCGGAAAGTCAACCGCCCAGGAGCTGGCAAGGGTTGTCCCCAAGACACACCGCGTCCTCCTGATCGAGCCCCATAGCCACTTCCACCACCTCTTCGCATTTGTACGGACCACCTTTATCTGTTTGGAAACTAGCTAATGTAATGACAGCCTCGGTTTGCCATCCTTCCAGGCCACGAGCACAAAGCCTTCATTCCATACACCGGCTTATTCTCCTCGATTTCCACCCCGACAAACCACACTGTCATCCAAGCCCGCGTCCTCTCCGTGCAAGCCCACCACGTCAACTTGGATTGCGAATGGCAGGGATCCGGCAAAATCCCATTCGAGTACCTTGTCCTCGCAACAGGGACGCGCCTGTCCGAGCCAGCAGGCATGAGAGACAACGACAAAGTGTCCTCAGTCGCATATCTCCAAAAGCACCAAGCGGACATCAAGCGCTCAAACTCGATCCTGATTGCCGGCGGTGGCGCAGTAGGCGTCCAGATGGCCACTGATCTAAAGGAATACTACCCAGGGAAAGAAATCACCGTCGTACAATCAAGGCCGTATCTCATGCCGCAGTATCACTCCAAGCTGCACGAGCTGATCAAGGAGCGTTTCGACGAGTTGGGGATTAACTTCATCACCGGCTCCCGAATCAAAGTCCCCGAAACTGGATTCCCATCAAAAACCCCGTTCCCTGTCCAGCTTACAGACGGCACGACTCTCCCCTCGAAGTACGACTTCGTCATCCTGGCTACCGGCCAAACACCAAATAACGGTCTCATCGCCGACCTCCCCACCTCAGGGGAGGCAGGATCCCTCGTTAACCCGGACAACGGCTTCATCCGCATCCGTCCGACAATGCAGTTCCTCGACCAGAAATATCCGCATCTGTTCGCTGTTGGGGATATCGCAGACACGGGGCTGCGCAAGGCCGCCAGACCAGGCAATGCACAAGCAGCTACCGTGGTGAAGAATATCCAGGCGATGATTGAAGGCAAGGAGCCTGTTGAGGAGTTTCCGAGACAGCCCGCCGGTATTCACCTTACCTTAGGATCGGTATGTTTTTCCCGTCTATAATACCTCGGCCAAGGTGGCTAACAATTCAATATAGAAAGATAACGTCGTCTTCCGCAATCCAAACGAGGCGGAGGGTCAGATGGAGCCGACCATTATAAAGCGGACCGAGTATGTTCCTGTCTTCTTCTTTTTCTTCTTAAATTCTATGCTAATTATGTTTAGTGGTCAAGACGATATGGGCGTTGAGGGGTGGTGGGAGAGATTAGGAGTGAGTGTGAACGACGCACGACAGTACCATCTTTAGACATTTTCTTTGAGTACTTAAGATTATATATAAAGCGCGTTTTATTTAGACTGAATTAATGCAGAGCGATACCCTGATCCAACCCTTCACTACGTCCTAAATTCCGTATAAAACAACCATCATCAATCCTAGAAGTATACACCCTAACCGAAACTCAACTTCCAGGAACATGCAGCGCGGAATTACGGCAGTGGCAAATACTCGCCGGACAGCGGCACTATCATCGGGATTGGGACGCAACCCATACTGCCGTAAACCCGTATATCCGGGTTACTAGGAAAGTGCAATTGTAAATGGATCAATTACGGCAGGTGCGACTGATAAGGCGAATCGATGGGTACCTCTTTCCCTTTACAGGGCTACCAAACAGGGAAAGAGCGACTCTATTCATGAGATGAATTGGAAGGTGCGACCCGTGTAGAGCTTGACTGTATATGGCAGGTACGAATTGGAATTTGTAGCTGAAAAGGAAGGTGCGATCGAGATACGCCGATGTGGGCTAGCTGTCCCTTGAGGATAAAAGTTAGAAAGCTTAGGAGGGGTCAGCTCCATCAATATTAATGCTTATTTTAACGTCGGTGGGGTCTCAAAAGGGCAGCCTTGTCTCAGTCGCATTTGTCAAGTTACCGTCAGACACAGTGAATCAATTTTCATCTCACTAAACTTGTACATCTACACATCTCAGTGCCTTAGATACCTATGCAACCGGTACATATACAAATCCCAGCCGATCAATCTCATCGCCACTCCTCCCCCAAGCCCCAACAACCCCCCAGCCATCCTCCGCCTCATACTCGACACACTCCTCCGTCTCCTTGCCCACGCTGACTGAGTTCCCCTGGTCCGTAGTCACAGCAATATAGAAAATCCGGGTGTGGTTGTTATACTTCCCCTGGCAAAGCCGGGTCTTGGTCCAGTTCTCATCGTCAGCAAGGGTGAGTTCCTGTGCTGTCCCGCCTGAGCCCCCGTGCTTGATCGTATCCCCGTTTGACAGGGTGAGCGAGATACTGTCGGCCCTGTTTTCGCCGGAGAGCGAGATGGTGCTTGTTTTGAGACCGCTCGAGGTGGGGAGGTTGGGGAGGTCGTTGAACCAGGTGCTTCTTCTGTTCAGCTAGCTGTACAATATCGTTTTATCTTGGAGGACTTACCCATGAGGACCACCGTATAGATCACTCAGCCGGAATGAGTCTAACTTGGTCCAGCTAAAGTCACTAGCGATCGGGTTATGGTCTGAGAGGATAGATCCGTTGTTGCTGAGGAATTTCTCATCCTCGTAGGCCCACGATGTCGCCTCAAGAGTTAGGGCTGGACTTCCACGATAGCTACCGGTAGTTAGAACCGACATCCAACACAAAGAGAAAGTAAAAGGGGGAATACAAAATCTTATCAACAGTCTCACAAGTCTTCACTGTCGACGGGTTCTCACACGTAATCGCATCGATACCTTCCTCAGGCTGCACGCCATCCAGAATCAACTCGACCCACGGATTCGCCATATTCTCCTGCTCCTCAAAGACCCGGATATTCTCGCCAGACGAGGTATACCGCGCGTTCGTGTCCCCGAATACGACAACCGCGTTGCCCAGGGAGTTGTTGGCGATGTAGTCCGCCACCTGCTGCAGATTTGCGCTGCGGGCTTCGACGTCTTCGTCTTCGGAACTGCCCCAGCATTAGCATCACCCTCTTTATCGAATTATCCATGGTTAAAAGGCATACCCAGCGTCAGAATGCAGATTATAAAAATCCGCATAAACACCCTCTTCAAAGCGCACCCGCATAACCGTGAACCCCTTAGGCGTGAGACAATCAGCCCCGCTCGCTTCAGAGCAAGTCTCCCACTTGATACGCTCAAAGTCGATCCAGTCGTAGTTGGAGAGGGTGTTCAGCCCCGAGCCAAAAGGGACGCCGCCCGAGGTTGCAGTGCGATAGGCGTGCGTGTCTGTTTCATAGAGAGCGGCGTGGTAGTTGAAGTCCTAATTGCACTTGTTAACATACTTGCTTTGGTTGACTTTATTTGTAACTATGTTAGGGGCGTACCTCCTGGACATGGATAACGTCGTAGCCGTACTCAGCGAACCGCTCGCCGATCAGCTTGGTGTTCTCGGTCTTGTCGCCTGGGACATCATTGCCGTTGATGATTTCGGGCAGGCCGGCGACGTTGAAGGAGAGGACGTTGAAGGTGCCAGAAGTCGCAGCGAGTGCTGGACTCAGCAGAGACACAAGCGAGAGGGCTCTCATTGTGTCTGTAAAGGAAAAGAAAAGAGGATGGCTATCTCGGAAATACAGGCGATCGTCAGGGCAGACCGGCATACATATTTATAGTCTGCATGAGTAAGTGACGTCCCGACCGGCCTTGTCTCTGTTCGTGCATTGCTCCGCAGCTAATGGCCTGCTAGGCGGGTTAGTTCCTGTTAGTCTGAAGAGTTGGAGGGATTTATCCACGCGCCACGTTTGCGGTCGACGATCTTCTATAGGCGGAGTGCCGGCGGACTCCAGGCGGACTGCACGGAATTTGGTGTCGTAGCCAGTGACACCGAGTAAAAGCAGCACAGGTAGAATATATATTAATGTCAATTAATTAATTAAAAACTAAACTAACAGAACGAGACTATATATAACAGACGGATCAAAGTACAGTACATGATCAAGCAAAGGTATTATTATTATTACAGGGCTGTGATGGAAACCCGCTTTGCGCCCGCATTTCCGGTCAGCAGCGCAGACCCGCTCGACTGGCGCAGGTGGTTCTCATGCTTCTCCGCATCGCCCATATCCAGGCTGAACCGGCGGGGCTTCTGCCACATGCCCGCGTCGTCGCTGGCCGTCGCAACCTCCAGCCGCTCAACAGGAAGTCCGAACTTGGTCGCGACTTGGTGCACGCGCTCCTGCGCGGTCGCCGCGTCGATGGCTGCGCTCTGGCCCTCCTTTGCCAGGCGCATCTGCGCGTGCTGGAGCAGCTCGAGGTGCTGCGTTACTGCGTCAACGGCGCCGCCCTGGGCGTGTTCCTCGCTGTTGAGAAGCTCGGCGAGGACAGTCTCGTGCAGTGCGGCGGCGGCGAGGTAGTTCCCGGACGCGGTGTACAGGCCGGAAAGCAACTTATTCATCTCAAGGGTTACAGGATCGCAGTTGCCCCAGACTTGTCGGAGGTTGTAGCAGATGTCCTTGCCCAGCTGGGTGGCTGCGTTGACACGGCCGCGGCAGAAACGGGTCTCGACGAGGCGTCGGCCGATCCAGACAACGGCGGACAGAGACCAGGTCCTTTGGATCATACGGGAGGTCCAAAGTTCGGTAAGAATGGCCTATACAGTTAGCTTATATGTATATTATCTGGGACGGGGTGACATACCTCGAGGTCTTCAAACATCTCGTGCTCACCAAGAACGGTGATGAGGTCGTTGAGCTCCGCAAATGGCAGCTCGGAGAATTCCAATGGGATTTCTTTGGCGTTCTTCATGACGCTCTGGAGGAGGAGCTCGGACTCAACGGCCATTCTCTTGGCTGTGGCCTCATCCGAGCACTTCGTAGTCTGGTATCCGCTCAAATACAGACAGAGCTTAATAGAAGTGAAGATAGTCTCCGGCGTTCGCAGGCTGTCAGTCAAATGGGCCCACGAGTGGAACACGCCCGTGACAATGGCTGCATCATCAAAGCGGGACGAGTTGCAAAGGTCGCGAACAAGCCCGGTGGTCTCAGTGACGATGCTGATATTGTAGTCGTCATTGACGCTCTGGCGTCGGCACAAGCTATAGAAGACATGAACAATGTCCTTGGAGCGCGCCGGTCGTGCCACAGACAGAGTGTTGCAGAAGTACTGGTACAGCTGGTCGTCGGTGTTCTTAGCGGCCGTGGTGTGCCTCTGCTGGGCTTGGAGCCGGCTGAGCTTTTCGCCATTTGCCAATGTCGGCATGAGGTCGTGGCTAAGTAAGCTCTGCTGGAAGTTGCTGTAGATCTGTCCCTCGCGAGACAGCTCGTCAAGGATCTCCCGCGAAGACTGGCGTTTGCCAAAGACTTCCTCGAACGCAGCAACAAAGACAGCGGGGCGGTGCTCATTCAATGCCTGGCGGTGGGCAGCTGGTGTCTCCTGGATGACCTTCTGGTGGAATTCACTGATCAGCGCATAGCCTTCATCAATGTATCCGGCTTCCAGGTAGATCTCAGCCAGCTTGTGACCACGGTCAACCAAGGTTCCCTGGTTCGCAGTCACACGGACGACCTCGTCAACGTGGTCGCCGAGGATCTGGGCGCCTTGCTGACGCGAGGTAGCAGAGCCGCTGTGGGCGTGCATCCGAGCAATTTCGCGCAGCCACAGCAGTGTCGTGGGAGCTGACAAGCCCTGGTGTTGCTTGGAAAGTGCCAGTTCCTCCTGGTAGAGTCTGCGCGCCTCGGGGGTAGCCAGGTTCTGTCGCAGGTACAACTGTGCCATGCGGTGCTTGATATCAATGGTAAGAGGATCCTTCATCTCTGGCAGCGAGCGCGAGACGTCAGACTGCGGAACCCAATCATGTGTGTTCAGCACCTGCTGGTACAAGTGAAGAGCCTCGCCCGTGTGACGGTCGCTCTCGGATGAAAGCCCGGCCAACAAGAGAGTGGCGTCACGGGTTCGAGGGTGAGTCGGCCCGTACAATTTACGGCAGAGCTGCTGGTGTTCCGATGCAAGCTGCTGGCGCTCGGCATATCCAGCCCTGACAGAAGAGTGCGTCAGGAGTGCCATGTAACCAGTGTAGGTCTTAGGTAGGAGACCCTCAAGGAGAGCGCGGTCATAGCCATCCTTCTCGTCAAAGCGCACGAGCGTAGGCCACAAGTGGCGGTACACCTCAAGAGCTGAGTCCCACTGCTGGTCCTGCTCGTAGAGACCTAGGAGAGCTACAGCGGCACGCACTCCGTTGGACGAGATCTTGCCATCTCGGACGCAAGCGCGGTAGATGTGGCGGTAGCTGTTTTCGGCTTCGGAGCGGCGCTCCAAGCGGAGAGCAAGGTCGCCCTCGTAGTACCGGCTGTCAAGCGTGTGCTTGTCGTTCTCACCAAGACGCGAGCCAAAGAACTCGCTGACCTGGCGAAGCAACACAAGAGCCTTGTCAAACTGGTAAGTGCTCTCGTAAAAGTCCACCACGGTCTTGACGACAGCGGTGACTGAGGGCACTGCGACCTGGTCCGCGGTGATGGCAGCCTTGAAGGCATTGCCGTAGACGACGCTCGCGGTGGGGACATCCAAGCGGCGGAAAAGGCAGTAAGCGTGGTCCTGGGCCAGGTTCGCCATCATAGGAGCTTCCTCCTCCGAGAACTTCGCCTTGGAAGTAGGGTCTTCAAAGGTAGGCCAGGCGTGCTTGAGGACTGCACAGGCACAGTCGCTGCCCTGGCGCCATTGCTCATCACGCATGTGCTGACGCGAAAGCTGGTGGCACAGCTGGAGCAAGGGAAGACGCAGGCGCTTTTCGCCGGTTGTTGCGTAGGCTATGCTATCAAGCCACTCGGGAAGCATCTTGCTTTCTTCCAAGGAGAGGTTGCCCATAGCATCACCGGCATGTCCCTCACCTGGGATAGCTCCTCGAGTAAGAGTCTGAGCTAGGCCGACGGCATCGGAATGGTACTGCTTGTTGTTGGTCTTGTAGTACTTCCACAGCTGGATTCCGAGAGCACGATCCATGTCGTATATTTGCATCTCGCGAGCCTCCCCGCGCAACTGCTGCGCGCGTTCGGCCATCTCTGCAGATCTGACGCCGCCATCTGCCTCCAGCTCGGCGGACAGTTGGCGGAGGAGAACAGCAGCCTCGTCAGGGCGACGCTGGCGCTCGAGGAACTTGGTGTAGTAGAAAACAACCTTGGTCTTTTGATCCCATGGAGTCCTGTTTTCTCTATCCGGAGTGGACAGACTCAGCCACAGTCTGGACAGAACCTCCTCGGCCTTGTTAGGCTTGGAGTATTCCTCGTACATCTTAGCGAGGGCAAGGGAGTAGGCCACGCGGCGGGGATCCGAAACATCCATAGAGCGGACCATGGTCTCGTACTTGGTGCGAGCAAGTTCCAAGGCCATGTCATCCGGAGGAGCGATGTTGAAGTTGTTGCTGAGGTATTCAGCAGCGGCCAAAGTTTCCGACGAATAAGGCCCGTACGACTTGACGGTCTGCCCGTAGAACTGCTTGGAAACAGCATAAGCTTCATCAGATTTGTTTTCCTCGCGGTAAGTCCCGACAAGTCGGTCGAGGTACTGAAGGCGCTGCGCAAAGCTAATGTCGGACGAATCCCAGCCGTCCAGTGTCATACCGCGGAGCGCGTCTGTCTTGAGGCCAGCTGCACCTTGCGCTCGGCCGGCACCTTCAGGGGTGGCAACGAGGAGCTGCTCAAGGTCGCGAGTGATCTTATCAGTTGGGCCCAGGCGGGTGCGGCTACGGGTCCACGCCTCGTAGAGGTGGTCGTTAGCCCAGGGTGCATGAGAACGGTCTGCAGCGCGAGCACTCAAGATGAGACCCTGCAAGACAGCAGGAGAGTCAGGGCCGAGGACGTGACGGCGCACTGCTACGGCGAGACGGTACAGCTCGACGATACTAGATCGGCTGAATTCAGACTCCTTGTTGGTGAGCTCGAGCTGGGCAAACAGAACTGAGTCAGGCATGGCCTGTTTGAAACCTGTTGTGTAGGAGAGCTTATCCCCCGAAGCCATGGTCGACGAGAGCATGTGGGATAGCCAGTAGCGAGCGGCATACTCCAACAGGACATGGGCATCAAGATAGCGGTCTCGTGCAAGGACAGGCATCTTATCCCAAGAAATATGGACCTCGTCTGTCAGGTTCCGGCGGACCCATCCCAGAGAGCGGACCAGGAGGTCATGGTGGGCATCTGCTAGGCTAAAAGAAACTTCCTGTTTCATTTGCGACCTTGCCTGAATATGCTCGCGGATCAGAGGGTGGCGGTAAGCAACGAACCCATCGTGCAGTGTAGCCAATCGTCGGAGCGGTTCGAAGACTTCGCGGTCCAGCTTTCCAGAGCGAGCAGTAGCCCTAAAAGTCTGGGAGTCGACGGCAAGGAGTTGCTCAACCTCTTGAGGGCGAAGCGGGCGCTCCGATACGGTAAGCCAAGAAAGGAGGCTACCAGTGCCAGGTCGCTGGAGGTTGGTGTTGCGCAGGTGGAAATCAATAAGGCCACCTAAATTGCCCGGGATCTGGTTGACTGCTGAGTTCATATCATTAAACGTGGGCTGGGTACGCAACGCCTCAACAGCCAGTTGGGCCCAAATGAAGCAGCCCTGAGAGCGAGATGCAATGGAGGAGACCAATGATTCACGCTGGGAGGAGCCCAACCCAGAGAAAGCGGAGTCATAAGTCACCAGGTCGCGGACGCAAGCGCTCAGATCATGTGCAGTAACAGACGCATCCATCGCGATCTGGTGAGTGGTAGTAGTCTCCTTGATAGGAATCTGGTCCGTGGTCATCGGGCGCGTGAAGACAACTAGCTTAGATGGTGTGTCGACAACGACGTCCTGTAGAAGCCCAAGGAAAGCACCGACTGTGCTCTTGGCGTGCTTTATTTGATCCAGGCCGTCAACAACAATCATGAAGTGCAGGTTCGACTGCGTAGCCGTGCGAACGGCAGCCCACAGGAGGCTCTCAACCTCGGGGTCAGGTGCGCCGACCTCAGCCTGGTCGAGGGCACTGCTAATGGCAGTAATGATATCACTTTGGGTCTTGCGGTTCGTTACGCAGCAGTCAAGCATCTGGATCAGGATGCCCTTGAGGACGCTGAGGGTCAGCGTCGTAATCGGGACATCGGAACGGATGACAATAGGAATCGTATTCCAGACATCATATTCCGGGGATAGCTGCAGGCGCTCAATTGCCCACTGGGACAGAGCACTCTTTCCAGCGCCGGGGTTTCCACGGACAAGCATCAAGCTTCGTGGACCAACGGTGAAGGTGGTGAGATGAGGTTCAAACCACGAAAATGACCCTTCAGCAAGCGAGTGGGTCTGGCTTTCGAGGAGCATCTGCAGAGGGCGGTCTTGCAATTCAAGGAACTGGTAAACAGACTCCAGGTCGGCGTACTGGCTCTTGGCCGATTTCGAATTAAGGACAATCCAGGTCCACTTCCGCGTCCGGCGCCAGTGAGTAGTAAAGCGGTTGAAATAGCAGAAGAAAGTGTGGTTGGTGGCCTCGATCATGGGCTGCCAGCTCTGGGTGCGTGCAGCCTGGCGGTACTCTGCTGCAATGTGTACAGTCAACTGGAGAAGGTGGGCGTAGATCTCAGCAACCTCTTGCTGCAGGGCCCTCGAACTCTGGAACTCGCTCTCCTGCTGGAGAAGGAATGAGATGCCGAGTGTGACGCGGCCATAGCGACTGAAGATGTTATCGACCATGTCCACATTGTCGATACCCATCTATTCCCAATTAGCATACCATCACAACCTAATATTTATATATAAACCCACCTCCAGTAAAAGCAACGTAGTTCCCCAGACCATCTTGGTCGCCTCTTCAGCGCCATCAATGAAGCTAGTAACGGCATCGCGCAGAGATGCCACAGCAAAGGCCAAACGAGACGCTCTTCGAAGCGTACTATCAATGCGGCTGCCGTCCGCCGGCATGCGCCTCAATCGCTCGGCAGCAATGGCGTCAAAGAAGACATCGACGGTAGGTGATTTCTGCTGAAGCTCTTCAGATGATATCCCCAGGCGTTTGGGGCATTCGTCAGCGACGGTTTCCACAACACTCCGCAGAATAGGCAGAGATGTTGCGGAGCCGCCGCCGTCGATAGCATCGATCTCCACTCCAGGCATGCTGTAGGGTGCCGCAATGTACCCGGACATGGCTGTGCGATGGATGGAGGGATATAGTGTTTAGTCCTGGAAAAGAAAAAAGGGGGGGCGTAAAAAGATGCGGAGAATTTCGAAGATAGTTATATCCAGACAACGGTAAGGTTACAGAAGTCCAATTCCCTGAACGCCTGACATCATGAGTCTCTTCTGCGTGCGCTCCTCATTGGAAGAGCCGTCATGGCCAACACCGTGGGAAACGGAGAGAAGCTCATCCTGCTTGATGGAAGGAGAGTTTGGCGTAGTCGTGGTGTCATGGTAATAGTTTGGAAGAGGTGGTAAGTCGATGACATCAACCGAGGAATGCCCCCCCGGCGGATCTTGGAGCGGACCTGGAAATCGACACGATTGGAGGGGATGAGATACGCAGATCCGACCCACGGGGCACACTCTAAGTTCTCTGATGAGATAGGGCACAACATTGACAATCGATGATGATTTCAGTGTGGGGGGCCATCGAGTTTGATGATGAGGAGACATGGGGGAGATGCAGACCAGGCGGGTCACGTGGGGTTCGCACTCCACTGTATACAGCCATCATCCATTTCGCAGACTCAGTTCCTTGCTTGATTCAAGCAATCATATTCTCCTTTGCCCTGGGTTCCCCGAGGTTCCTATCCAGGACACACGCCACCTGCTGATTACCTTATCGTCTCCCACGCAGGTACAGAGTACGCTCTCAGTCTCGCGCGCCTGAAGGGAAACTTATCCGAGAAAAGCATCAACCAGTTCTGAACTCGTTATGTTTTCCGATAAAGGCTTTGTCTAGATGGTCTTTTATGGATTTATTTACGTTGGTGGCTTGCAACCGCAGTCGTTTTGGTTCCTTAGGCGGCAAAGCAAGCCTGTTGAAACCCGCTGAGCGTACGCAAGAAGTGGGGAAGGCCGACATTCCGGGTTTTAGAAAAAGGATTTCATGATATAGCTGTATAGAATGGGATGTGCTGCTAATATGGGTTACTAAAGTATGGTGATTGAGATGAAGGTGTTACGATGTAGATGCAACTGAGATTGATTGCATTCTATTGCAGCCGTGCGGGGTCCCTGAGCGTATTTGAAGTTTATCAACGCCTCAATGCTTTTTTGAGCACATGGCAGTAGTATGGACGATGTATATTTTATTATCAGATCATATAAATTTATATTCGACCCAACCCTACCAACCTACGCCGTGCTGGTACTGAGCGTGGTCACTCAAGGAAATAATATATTTCAGTCCAAAAACCTTCCATTAATAAATCGAATATAATATAATATAGTACATTTTCATCCATACATATCTCCATAACTCATTAAATAAAATATACAGCACACCAGGAGTTTACTCAAGTCGTGTCCTCATTGCGAATCGGCAGGGGGTGTCGGGAAAACCTCGGCAAATCCAGTCTCCCTGGAACTGTTCTCCGACTTGAGAGAAACAGAAACGAAGTTGTTCGGGCAACCATCGAAGTATTAGGTTATTTACCAGAGTCCTTGAATCAAGAACTGCAGTACACTGGAGGCAAGAATAAGTCACCAAGTTGACATAACTCGACAAGCAACGCTTGTAAAAGCGAGTGCAAGTGCAATGGCCTGATTAGCCTCCGTTCTCGGCATGGCCGGGGTTGCTAATAGCGCCCTTCGCTCGCAGGGCTAGCAGCCTAGCCAGCAGTAATTTATATTAAAGCGGATTAACCGGATCCTTTCTGTTCTGAGAAGAGAAGACGAGTCAGGGCTGCGGAGTGGTGGCCCGTCCGCGCTGTAGCCGACGCGACCGACCAACCCCTCTTTGTGAGTGGGGAAGCTCAGGCCACACCGGCTTCATCCAGACCCCCCGTCCAGATTGTCAAGCGAGATGAACGCATTGCGGTAGTTGTAGCTAGTCGAGTGATCATGGTAGTCCATCGTCATGAAATCGGGGTCGACGTCCATTGGGTAGTTGTGATGTTGGTACTGGTGGTGAGCGGGAGGTCGGATGGTAAAGCCGCCCTGGGGGTCAACGGGAAGCCAGTTTGCGGTAAACCGGGTCGAGCCGTCGGGCATTTCCAGCGGGGTGAGACTTGTTTCCTGCTTTGCAGAACTAGAGGGTAAAGAAGGGGCTTTGCTCTGCGCCGTGGCTGCGGCAGCGGCCACATGATCGTAGGGTGCAGGTGCAGGCTGGCGGGGGCCCTCCATCGGTGCAAAGTAGCCCGACGGTGCAGAGCTGGTACCAGCGTTGCTGTCTGGGAGTTGGTAGACCTGTGGGAACTCGAAAGGCGGGACATCGTGCTCGTCTGTGTCGCTGGCATTGGAATGGTGGCTTGGACTTGCGCTGGGAGAACTGATGGCTGCCTCTGCGACGGGCGATGAATGAGTGTAGCCCCCTGCTCCTGCTGCTGCTGGAGAGTGAGGGTTGGCGCTTGAAGGGATGTTCATGTAGAGTGCACGTTCAGTCGCCAGTTGCGAGGCGGTGCGCAGGAGGTCGTCGAGTGAGTACGGCGTGCCGTGATCTGATGGTAGATTGTCGAATCTGCTATCCAGACAAAGGCTCGAGTCAGGGCTGCCGTTCACCTCGTGCGGACTCCGCTCATACCTTGGTAAGACCTTATCCGACCGGCCGGTGGGAAACCCGCCTGTCTGGATAGGGGACAGCTGCTGGAAAGGTGTCTTGCCCGACGCAGGGGAGGAAAACTCGTAAGCCACCTGGTTGGCATCCACTGGCTGCCACGGGGGCAGATCGAAGCTGTTGATGCCGTAGGGGTTCCTATACCACATCCCCTCGTCCCCAGCAACACCGAAGCCCGGGTCGGGATTCATAGGGTCAAAGCCCCAGGGAACATCGCAGGGAATGCTTGTCTCAGTCATTGTGATTAATATATTCTTTCTTTCCTGTTCAAGGAGCACCGCAGATTCCAACAGTGCAATCGCCGCGATCCAGTCGACAGCGACAGGTTCAAACACAGCACCTTAGCTCATGAAGATAGCTGCTGGAGCAAAGACAGAGGTATCCGTTGGATTTAAAGCTGCAGCTTGACTCAGACTCCATGAGGGCAAGAAGTGGACAGGCCGAGAGCGAGCACCTTAAAAGGAGGAGCCATGCCCATAAATAACAATAAATCGAGCTACTCCAGACTTGACTTCCCCGTACAAGCACAATGGGGAGGGAGAGTGCTTCGGTAAATTGAGCACTGGCGATGATTCGATGCCCACAGCCGGTGCTCGCAGTCTCCCCACACAAGGTCCGTTCATTCCATTTCCCCTGCACGTTCGAGAAATTGAAGGAGGCCTGCAGACGCGACCGTTCGATCGTCGCCTCGGGAGGCAAAAATACGGCGTCGCAGATTCAGGCATTCGATCCTGCCAGCAGGCGTTGTTTCGAATTAACCGAGTCCGTTTCCCCAGATTTCTCACGTGGAGGAGCAAAGAAAGGTAAGGAAAAGACTGGGTAAATCTCGGTAGATAGCTGCTCGGTAAAAAAACGAATTAGCCGACTCGCTGGTCAAGCCACTCGGCTCGGACTGCGCGCTGTCTGGGGAAAGGATCCCTTGCCGACTGGGGGAAAACGTCCGGCTGGATTCTGGATTCTGGATTCATCCTGCAGCAGGTCCTGCTTGAAACTGTGGGAAATTGTGGGGACGCATCATGGGGACAAGAATAGGCTCCCCAGACTCAGGACTCAACCTTGCTTGGAGAAACAATGACAAACAATTACTCCGGACAGGATGGTGCGACTCATACAGGTAGGGAGCGTGTTTTTACATAGTACATTGCAAACAGATCTATTCACAATTCATGCAATTAATTAAGCATTGCACGGAATCCCTTGAGGCCGTTTCAACTCCGGCTAGGATCGACGATTAAAGGATCAGCCATCGCCAGAGATATGCTCCGGAGTCCGGAGGGTACCTGACGATAACCCGAAAGGCTCGAATTAAGATTTGGGCACCCCCGCAAACGAGGGTAGGGTGGTCCGACTGCCGGTGGACAAAGGTGGGCTAGAAACCTAAAATCAGAGAGCCAACCCAGTGCCTTTCCTCGTCCATCGATACAGCGCTAGCACGGCCTTTCGCCGGTGGCGGATCTCGCTGTGGTTGACTGGCCTCCCCCGCGCCTGGGCAACGGCACTGCGCATGACCTGTCGGAAATTTCTCTGATACTCTGTGTTCAAGGTCACCACGCACGACTCTGTGGCTCGGATCATCACCTCGCATGCATTGAGGATGCCCTCCCCGGCCTCCTTCTGCAGCCGCTCAACGATCAACAGGAGAAGGAAGCTCCCTTGCAGCAACTGGATCCCGAAGAAGTAGGGCATGAAACTAATGTCGGGATCGAATCGGAGGATTTGGTCGACCGAGTCCGCCGCGTCCAGCGCGTGCGAGATGGTCGATGCAAATGCGGGGGACGAGGTCCAAAAGTCCTTGTCCTCGATCAGGGAGACGGGGTCCCATTTGCCCACCAACAGAATGTGGAGCACATGCACAAGATACGAAGCATATGAGATTACAGTTTGCGTGTGCCATGCGTAGGCCTGGGTGAGGGATGGCTCGGCTGGCAGTTGATCGGGGGTTGCGTGCGTGTAAGTGGACGAAAGGGGCGCCTCTGGATCGGTCGTCGTGGCGGCGAAGGTTGTGAGACTAGCCTTGTAGATCTCGAGCTGACGAAGAACTTCGCTTACATGGACATTCCACGCGTCCTTGCCATTAAGTCGCATGCCAAGCATCGGATGGTTCCTCGCTTGGTTCAGGTCGATGAGTTCCCCGGTGATGGTCATGAGGGGGAGGAAGAAGCCAAAGACGGAATGGTCGTGGCAGATGAAGTTGGGGAACAGTCGACGCTTGTTCTTGTCCGCGGAAAGCAGACACTGGGGCCCATCAGGCTTTGGGCTGTTGCTGTGGATGACGCCTGACTGCCACGATCCCTCGTCAAGTGGCAGCAGGAGATCTTCGCTTTCGGCATCTAGCAGAGCCAGAGGCCGGTTGTAGCAGAGTGCGAGGTGGCGGTCCATAATGTAGAGAAGCCACCACGTGCGGCGCCGCTCCTCGCGATGCTCTTCGGTGATGGCATTGGTTTCCTGGCGGTCGCAAACACAGTTCAAACTCGACCGGGTTGGGTTTGAATAGTCAAACACGGGGCCTGGGTCAGCGCCATCCCAGCCAGGTAGAGTGTATCCAAAGGGCGGACTCGATCCCTCGGCTTGCCCTTCGCCATTTGGCATAACCTCAATCTCTTGGTTCAGCTTGAGCTCTCTAGCCAGGGTAAATGCAGCATGCCACCATCGCATGCTAGCGGCCTTTTGCTCGCTAGATGAGATGATAGAGGCCACGTGAATATAAGTAATTACATCGTCGAGGGACCCCGCAGGTCCGACAAGTCCTCGATCATCACCTCCTCCTTCGAACGGGTGATGGACTGTAGTCGGCGGGAGTTCCTGCCCAACACCGGCAAACGCTGGATCATTCGTGGCGGCCGCAGCCGCAGCCGCAACTGCTGCGGCGGCACCTCCTTGATCCTTAAATGAAACATGAATTAGGGGTCGTAATAACCGGAGCGTAAGAGCGCAAAGAAATTGGCATATTCTCTTCCGTTGGGGTGGGGATATAGGCAGTGAAAAGGCCCTGTCATCCAAGGCAGCTACCCAAAGCATACTCGAGAGTAAAGCAGGACTGCTATGCCGCGGGGCATCCTTGCTCAGGAAAGAAGCTTTGCGCAGGACGTAACAATGAATATGATGGCAAACGGGGTGCATGTGCGTCGAGAACGCGCTGGTAAAATACAAGTCGAGCAGATCAAAAACCAGCTTCCGAGGCAACGCCGCCTCGACAAACGGCATCAATGGCTGGAGAACCGGATACTTGAGGGGTCCTGTAGCTGCCGATGGCGCTGTTCCATTTGTCGCCTTTGACCCTTGCGAAGTCGCAGCACTGTAGGCCGCCAGATCGACTCCATTCCACACATCAAACATGCGAGGGAACGGTCCCTCGCCAAATCCCGCGCCGTTCAAGAACTCATACGAGCCCGGCGATACATGTGTTCCCGCGAGCCATTCCTCGGTCATGTCCCCTCCAGGCTCAGTTCTTTTAGCAGAATGCTGCGGGTCGGCCTGCGACCGGCGCTCGTCGACACTAGGTGCGGAGATGGTGGGAGCGTTCGTTGGCGGCGACCGGTGGCGGAAAGTCGAGGACGGCGAGGCATGCTGAACAGAAGGCCCATCAACGTCCGTCACGGCGGCGCCCGATGGATTTGGCCGCCCATTCGCAGGCTTTGACGGTGTTGTCTTCTCAGACCCCTCGCCAGCGGGTTTGTTATTGTTCTTGCCCATCTCAGCCAGCTTGGAGCGGGCGATGCGGCCTCGCTTCCGGCGCTCGCGGGTGAATTCACAGTTGGTCTCACTGCGGAGACAGCGCGCGCAGGGGAACTGGCGGTCGCATCGCACGCGACGGGCGTGACAGGAATCGCAGGCTATACGGTTGCGCCTCCATCGGCGCTTTGTAGAGGAATCTGGGGGTGGATCGTCGAGAACAAGCTGCGCACTGGGCTGGGCGGACCCGTTCCCCTGGTGGGAGGACGTCATTTTAAGGCGGCATTGGCAGGAGGATAACGAGAGAAGGAATGAGCGTGAAAAGAGACAGGACAAAGTCGAGCTATGCCAGATAGCGGGATCTTGAAGAAGCACGGGAGAAAAGTGTGGAAGGAGAAAAAGCAAGGTGCAATCGCTGCCGGCGGGGATGTCGCTGACTGCTGAGTGGACAGGGCTGGGGTCTCCGCACGGCGAGTCAGAACTAACTTTGGGTCGTCGGTCGGCTTTTCTCAGTGACATACGGCAAATTATTCGGTGGGTGAAACTAGCTGAACTATATACTTGGTCATTTGGTCGGACTTGGATCCGCTGTATAAACATTATCAAATAAAAAAAGAATAATATAATATCATGCACTCAATACTCCGTCTGGATCCCCGAGTCAACCTCCTTCAACACCGCGACGATCTCCCCCCAGACCTTTTCCCCGACTGCCCGCTGAGCCGGAGCCGTGACATTCTTCCCAGGGCTATCACCTCATTAGCAACTTCAACATACAAAGAAGCAAAACGAAAACTTACTCTGTAACAGCCTGATGTTCCAGCCACTGCCCATGAGTCTCGCTCCCCTGCGTCACCGCATGCAAAAACGTCTTACTCCCCTCCTCCACCGTCCTCGCAACAGCGCTCTGCACCACCCTCAGCAGCAACGGCGCCTTCTCCCTCGTCAGAAGATCTGACTTGCAGAACCCGGGAGTCAGGCAGTTCACAATAACCAGCGGATTCCCACTCTCGTCACTGGGCACCAATCGAGCCAGTCCCATCGTGATGAAGATATCCAGCAGCTTCGATGCCGCGTACCGCTCCCCAGCACCCCCTGCCTTCTGCGATCTCTCCCACTGACCGCTGTCATTCAGCGCTAAAAGAATATTACCCGCAGAGCGCTCTTGAAACTTCACAGTCCGATGTATATCACTCGCTACAATGGTCAGATGCGGCCGATCGCCCGTCTCCAGCAACAACGGAAGCAACTCCAAACAAAGCAGCGCCGTCGACAACACATTCACCTGGATCTGCCTCTCCCATCCATCCCCCGTAACCGCCCACTCCATCGATGCAAGGCCTGCATTCATAATCGCGATATCCAGCCTTCCTCCCCCAGCGACATGCTCCTTGGCCTTGCCCGCGAAGGCCTTGACGCTCGCAAACGACTCCAGATCGACCGGCCACACCAGAACACGACCTGTCTTCCCTGTGCTGGATTCGATGTCGGCTTTTGCGTCTTCGCCTTTGGAGAGTGTTCGCACGCCCAGGATGACCGTTGCAGCGCCGAGAGCTAGGGCATGTCGAGCGGCTTCTCGGCCCAGACCAGTGTTTCCGCCTGTAATCAGGACTGTCTTGTCCTTAATTTCAAAGGGAGGGGGTAGAGTGAGCTTTGTGCGTAACAACGCGATGATTCCGCTGATGTCCATGGTGAGTGTAAATTAATTATTGAAGCTGTTGTATATACGATATACTGGGTGGTTTTATTGCTGCGGAGTCTTATAGTATGCAGGGCGGGTAGATCCGGCCGCCGACGGGCCAATGTCCACCCGCGCTGGTTTGGCCTGTCATCAGCCTTCGCCCCGACGACCTTAATTCCGGGTGGGCTGTGAGCTTATTTCTTAAGTGAGGCTGGGCTTAGCTCCGGTGTTGGATTCTATAGCTTAATGTGTCATCGGGGCGGATGAATTCATACACCCCTTCATACACAATGTGGCAGAGCAGTATTATTCTGCAGCTGAGTGAACATATTCTAAAATAAGATTGATACACCGTGGATCATTTCCCTGGAATGCGAAATACACTCAGACCTGGAAAACACATTCAGCTATGGCTGGGGAGTGTTTGACTCGCATCGCTCGGGTGAGACGACGGCTTTATTGCGAATTTGACTGTTGTGTTGTCTAGTGGGAATTGAAGCCCGGGAGTCCCTATCTAGGGGAACAGGAGGTCAAGTATAACCGGCTGATGTATATCGAAGACCGGCTGAATGTTCTTGGTGAACCTCATGAATATGCAGAAGCATTCATTTGAGGGAATCATTGAGTCTGTAGAATATAACCCTAACTATGCCGCAACTCAACTACTACACCAAACATAAAAACAGCACTACAAGAATGATTATATACAATAACCCCTTAAAGCCTAATGAGACCGCGAAAAACTCTGCTCAAGCGACGGCCTCCTCGCCAACGCGCTATCCGACAGCCTCTCAACCGGCTCGGGCGCTGCAAGCTCACTCAAATTCCCATAGACCTCATCGTCCCTCTCATGGCCTGATCTCGACGTATCCGACAGTCGTTGCTCCAGGGATGGTCGGCGCGCCTGCTCCTGCGGCGAGAGTCTCTGCACGGGTTCCGGCGCGGCGACTTCGCTCAAGTTACGGCATATATCCTCGCCATCGTTGCTGTCGGGGTTGCGAGATTGCTGATTTGTATGATGTTCTTTCAGTGTTTGGTGTTGAGGATTGAAATCTGGTGAGGTGTCTTTTTGGGGATGGCTTGGAGGGCCCCGGAATAGGGACTTGATTTTGTTCCAGACTGGCATTGCTTTCAGTATAGAAGTAGTTATTGCTTTCTTGTTGAAGATAGACTTGGCCACCACTGTCTTATGTGGTGCTGTCTGGGTTCTGTCAGACCACGCCGTCTGATCCGTGCGATCCGCCGCCGAACCAGATATTGCATGTATGATGCAACACCAGGAAGTAATCTCTAACCGGAACGTGTTTGTCTTCAATATACTACATTTATCAAACAATAAGCTACTCGTGAATAAATGACAGTCCCATCAACACAGAACACAGAACACAAGCTGCGAAGGAGCTGCGACCGCTTGTTCTTTGAAAGGAACTGAGAGACTATATCCCCTTAGCACGGTATCCCGTTATTTGCAGACAGCGAAAAGCTCTTAAGGGCAGTTATTATCAGACTATCAAAAGATTTGGAGATGCTGGATTGAAAACGCGGGAGGTTTAATGCGATCTACTTGATATTTTAACAGTGTTTGATATATATCCATAATGGTTCTGTATTTAGGGCTTGTTAAAGATCATTGAAAACCGTGCACTGGAGGCTAATATAATTTTAGCTGCTGATATCTCCTCTGGGCCTTTGGAAGTCACCTGCTTGAACTAACAATTACTTTTTTAGTGGGTCTATCCCAGATTCGCGCCAAACCGCCCCGGTAACAACCCAGTGGGTTGTTCTGAAAGGAGCTTCATACTAGCGGAGGCAACCGATCGAAGAACAATCAAACAAGGCAAACGATCATCGTCCCAAACCCCACGACGCTGCATGCATAACAAATCCCATCTGGCCCATTTTGCCTTCAGTTTGTACGGGGAGAAAGGTACACAGAACCCCTAATATGGTCCGCAAAGAAAGGGGGCTGCTTCTGGCCATTGCACCTGTGTAACTCTGCAATGTCCTTCGCGACTCGTCGATCCTCCAATTCTCGTCTAAAGAAAGACCAATCCTTGTTTTTTTTTCCCTTGATCAGCGAAGAATGTGAACCGGAATAGTGAAGTCCTGCAAATGAGCGACCTCGAAGTCATAACGGTGATTGTTGATGTCGATGACAATGTATGCATGCCGAGGATAAATGTCAACAACAATTTCCCGCACCACATGATGTTCTTCCCAGCTTTTCGTGAAGGGCTTAATGAGATCAAATGCTGAACCCAGGACCAGGTAGTTGTCAGGCGCTAATATTTCGATAGGTACGTCAACAACGATCCGAATTGTTCTAAGTTTCTGAATAGCTCTAAACACGTGTTGGTTGACTTCGTCCATGATGAAAAATTCCTTAAAAAAAGACATGAGAAGTGCGTTGATGACTACGGAGGCTAACGACAGAGTCTATGAAGCCATGCGAATGCACATCTCAGACTCTGGTGAGCAGAATCTTGGTAAGATTATTGCTGGCGGAACATAAGCCATAATCCTTGCTCTAGGCTGATCATGGCAATTGTTATTGAAAAATGGCCAGTAATGGCCGGCTGGCCCAATGGCAAGGCGCTTGACTACGAATCAAGAGATTGCAGGTTCGATCCCTGCGTCGGTCAACATATTTCTTGTTTTTAAATTGCCCTCGCACGGCAGGTATTCTTTTTGGATCAAGAAATTCATGTGTATGATGGCAATATTGAACATCATGGACAAGATAGATGGATAGATGGATAGATAGATGTACGCTGGATTGAGTGAGATCTTGTCTTGGACAAGCCCGAAGCGAGCAAAAAATGCAAATGGCAGCATATAAAAATACAAAAAAAAAGACCAAAAGGTAATGACCGACGCAGGGATCGAACCTGCAATCTCTTGATTCGTAGTCAAGCGCCTTGCCATTGGGCCAGCCGGCCTTCGGTATTGAAAAGCCAACGACGCACGCGTGGTGAAGCTGAACGTTCAAGCATTCTGAAAGAGGCAAAACTAACCCGAAGCGGCATTTGGATAAGATCATGAATCATGGATCCATGACCTGCTAGTTAAATGCAGAGCTAAATGGCCCCATATCGAGATCTATAGTATTGTCCTATGTATACTCAACATGCCTGTTTGTTTCCCTTATGCCAGCTCATACATCCTTGCTGATCGCAGTAGAAAGTCTCCGTACACTTCAAGGACCTCTCGGCCTTCCAGGACGCCATTGGCTCCGCCACAAAGTGAGCATCTTTCTGATTTGATTCATAATGCTATTGCTGATCTATTTATCTTCGTAGGATTTTAGAGGGCCCAAAGGGACCGCCACCCATTGCGATCGCATCCACACCCCCAGTCTACCTCTCGTATGGTTTGTCAATCCTGATTCGTGCCAATCTAGTACTCACATTCTATGTTAGGGGCCGTGACCTTACGGAAGACGAAGTGGATGACTTGAAGAGTCTGCCGGGGGTGGATGCTGTTCCTCATCAGGATTAGCTGTTTTGATATAAAAGAGCGAGTCGGTCTTTAGTATTAGTTCGGGATATCCTCCGAACCAAAGTATCTAGTCTACAAGAGGATGGAATTAGAGGTACAGAACATTATACACGCTTAAACTGTCAAATATCGAGTTGATAGATTAACATAATGAGGATATGATAGTAGGTTTTCTGCTTTCCTACTGTTGAAGACATCCCCACTTAACAAGTGCTACGAGGCTATACATCATCCTTGATCTCTTCAACCGTCCACTCAGCCCTCTCATCCCTGCGAGCCTCCCACTCCTTGTGGACAATAACCCCAAGAATCCCGCATCCAAGAATAAAGACAATAACAAACACAAGTATGACGCCCGGCTGGTTTTGTGCCCAGTCGCTGCGCTTCACGTATTCATGGGCTTCAGGTAGGAACGGCTGCGTGCGCGTGATGACTACCATTTGGGCTGGATTGGAGGTTTATTTTCTAAAGGAAATAAGCACTAATTAGTAGGTAGCGGAAGAATTAGTACTTATAATACACTCACAGCGTCACGATTTACGGCCAGGACTGCAGTTCGCGCCTGGTAGCAACGAGGTGCATAGCAAGGCAAGCTGTGATACCATACACAGGCAGAGGAATGATGATCGAGACATCCCTAGTTAATGCAAAGATGAACGATATTTCATTCGACGTTCCTGAGCCTGAGGTCATCATGACCTAGGGCTGACGAGATGGCTGCACCGGCGTCCGGTCCGGCCGCTCCACGGAGACGCTGTCCCTTGTCCCCCGCACCCAGAACAAAGGTACAGATGGATTGTGACGTTGGATGCATTGATTGTCTCTGTCAGATGAAGCTATTACCGCTTCGGACCCATAAGGAGATATCGCTGTACGACGAGGTTCTACCAGATATCTATCACGCGTGAATCATAGCTCTCCGTGTTTGATAAGACTCCCCTTCAATATGCCCCATATAACAACCCAAGACGGCCCAGGCGAGGGCCACGCAGCACAGCATCCGCTGCCCCCAACAACCACCGAAGACCCCAGCACCGCCGACGAATTCACGCACCTGGTCAAGTTCGTCTCCGCGTACCGAGAATCCAGCCACACCCGCCCCGACGAGGAGGGCGAAGTGCGCGTTTCCCGGGTATGGTACGCGCCCTGGCGCAAGAGGAGATTCAGATGGAAGCACACCGGTGGAGCGCGCAAGTTCCCTGACGAGTGGCTCTTGACTGATATCCGGCGGGGACTGAGTGATGCGGATGTTACGACTCGGCGAAATGTCGCGGGGTTTAATGAGTTGGCTGCGAAGAAGGAGAATCCGATTGCGAAGGTGATTTCGTATTTCCAGGGGCCGATTCTTTATGGTACTTGCTACCTTGTCTTCTTAGCGTTTTCTGAGTATGACAGGTGTGCTGACGAGGTGTAGTTATGGAACTTGCTGCCCTGCTTGCTGCCGGGTTGGAGGACTGGATTGACTTTGGTGTCATTATTGGGATTCTATGTCTAAATGCCGCGGTTGGCTGGTATCAGGAGAAGCAGGCAGCAGATGTAGTTGCAAGTCTGAAAGCCGATATCGCGATGCGGGCTACGCTTGTGCGCGATGGACGGGAAACTGATTCCCTTGCTCGAGAATTGGTTCCTGGGGATGTGGTAAGCCTGCTACCGTAGACTCGCTTAATATGGAGGTCTCGGGCTGAATAGTATGTATAGATTGTGGTCGATGAAGGACAGACTGTGCCTGCAGATGCAAGGGTCATTTGTGCGTACAATGACCGTGAGAACGGATGGAAGGAGTATAACGAGCTCCTAAAGGACGGGGCGCTGGACTGTCAATCCCAAAATGATGACCATGAAGACGCCGTCGAGAGCAGACGCGGCCATTCAATTGTAGCCTGCGACCATTCAGCAATCACTGGGGAATCACTCGCCGTGGACCGCTACGTCGGTGACACCGTGTTCTACACTACCGGATGTAAACGAGGCAAAGCCTACGCAGTGGTGCAGGCAACTGGCCCGAGAACCTTTGTTGGGAGAACAGCCGCGATGGTTCAGAACGCCAAAGATACGGGCCATTTCAAAATGGTTATGGATAGCATCGGGACGTCGCTTCTGGTGCTGGTGATGGCTTGGATACTGGCTGTGTGGATTGGCGGGTTCTATCGGAATATCCCCATTGCGTCGCCTGGGGAGCAGACGCTGTTGTTCTACACGCTGGGACTGATGATAATTGGCGTCCCTGTTGGTCTGCCCGTCGTCACGACGACGACTCTGGCTGTTGGGGCTGCGTATCTTGCGAAGAAGAAGGCGATTGTGCAGAAGCTTACGGCGATTGAGTCTCTTTCGGTATGCCATTCACATCACTCGATATAGGGCTAAGACTAACTGCAATAGGGAGTCGACATCCTATGCTCCGACAAAACAGGGACATTAACAGCCAACCGTCTCAGCATCCGCGAGCCATTCGTGGCCGAGAACGTCGACGTGAATTGGATGTTCGCAGTGGCAGCCCTAGCCTCATCACACAACGTGAACTCGCTCGACCCGATAGACAAAGTGACTGTGCTCTCACTGAAACAATACCCCAAGGCCAAAGAGATCCTGCAGCAAGGCTGGAAGGTCGAGGAATTCCACCCCTTCGACCCTGTATCCAAGCGAATTGTCGCGGTTGCAACGTGCAACGGCGTCAGATATACCTGCACAAAGGGCGCACCCAAGGCCGTCCTGCAGCTGACCAACTCCTCCGAGGCAAGTATGTACAAGGAGAAAGCAACGGAGTTTGCGAGTCGCGGATTCCGATCCCTGGGCGTGGCAGTGCGCAGGGAAGACGAGGACTGGACGCTGCTTGGGATGATGCCCATGTTTGACCCGCCCAGGGAGGACACTGCGCAGACGATAGCCGAGGCGCAGAAACTGGGAATCCAGGTGAAGATGTTGACTGGAGATGCAATAGCCATTGCAAAGGAGACCTGCAAACTGTTGGCACTAGGAACTAAAGTATTCAACTCTGAACGGCTCATCGGCGGAGGCCTCGGTGCCATGGCCGAGGACCTTGTAGAACGAGCAGATGGCTTTGCAGAGGTATTCCCTGAGCATAAATACCAGGTTGTCCAGATGCTACAGGAGCGCGGGCATCTCATAGCAATGACAGGGGACGGGGTGAACGACGCACCCTCGTTGAAGAAAGCAGACTGTGGGATTGCAGTTGAAGGCGCCTCTGAAGCAGCCCAGTCCGCTGCTGATATCGTCTTCTTAGAGCCTGGCCTCTCAACAATTATCGATTCCATCAAAGTCGCGCGGCAGATCTTCCACCGCATGAAGGCCTATATCCAATACCGAATAGCACTCTGTCTGCACCTGGAGATCTACCTAACAACCACCATGATAGTCCTCAACGAGAGCATCCGCAGCGACCTGGTCGTGTTTCTAGCTCTATTCGCAGACCTCGCAACCGTCGCCGTGGCATACGACAACGCATCCTACGAGCTGCGCCCTGTAGAGTGGCAGCTCCCCAAGATCTGGATCATCTCTGTGATTCTCGGCATCCTGCTCGCCGCCGCAACGTGGGTGATCCGGGGCACCATGTTCCTCCCCAACGGCGGCATAATCCAGAACTGGGGCTCGATCCAGGAGATCATATTCCTCGAAGTGGCACTTACCGAGAACTGGCTGATATTCGTCACTCGGGGCGGAGATGCGTGGCCTTCTGTTCAGCTTGTTGGCGCGATATTGGGCGTTGATGTCTTGGCTTCGCTCTTCTGTCTGTTTGGCTGGTTCTCGAATAGGGATATGGTCACTAACCCTTATGATCAGCTACTGGACACCCCGAAGGAGACGAATAACGGGTGGACGGATATTGTGACTGTTGTGCGCATCTGGGGGTTTTCATTGGGCGTGACTATTGTGATTGCGTTGTTGTATTTTGCTCTGAATAAGATCAGGTGGCTGGATGACCTGGGCCGGAAGAAGCGCAGCAGAGGTGAGATCCAGGTCGAAAACATCCTGAGCCACCTCGCTCAGGTTACGGTGCAATATGTGCAGGAGACTGAGACGGGAAGTGGACGGTTCTTCCTGGCGTCGACCAAAGAGGAGGAAGAGGCCGAATAGATGTTGAGTTGTGATATAAAGGTTTCTTGTGGTCCTTTGAACAGTATATTGCGAGTATTCGATCTGTGAGGTTTTTATGGATTACTCTACTATAGAGGAAGACATGATAACATGCTTTCTAGTTAATTTTGCACGCCATTATTCCATTTGAAGCAAATCTGTTTGCAGTCGGGTGTGCAAAAAGATTATCCATACCAGCAAATCGACTCTGAGTATTTCCTCTCGCAGCCCTATTTCTGCCTTGATTCGGATTGTTAACTCCAGAAACTTCAGTGGTACAGTCCGCGTGGGCCGGGTGTCGCGGATTCGTGGATGTACCAAGCAAAACAGTGCGGATAGAAGACAATAACAGGGCCCTGTTGATCCGTAATTATATTATGAAGTAATCCAGGGTTGTCTGTAAGGTTGATACCGGATTTAGTTAGCTATCCGGCTCGGAAGGTCTACAGAAAGCCTTGTATCCGTGCGGCCCGGTTTATCCTGTGTCAATCATTATGCACTGGCTTTGAATATGATATCGTTGTTCAGGATGACTGTGAACAGCCGTGGGTAATTATCTTATTGCCCTGTTTGATGCTAAGCCACATAATCATCCTAATAATTTACTGATACAGACTAGATAGAATATTCAACTGGGTATACAAATATGCAAACTTGGACATGAACGCCAAAACACCAGAGACAACATAAAACGTCGTGACCACTACTCCTCATTCACCTGCTGCCTCTGCCCAGCAGGGCTGCTATCGGTAGTTGTCGTCGACACCATTTCCTGTGTATGCCCACTCAACCTCTTCTTACACCAATGCTTAAGCGAGCAGAACGCCCCATGAATATGTTCACCCCCTTGAGCCCCTGCCCTAGTTGTAGTTGACGCAGAAGAAGTCCGTCTACTTTCAACGACATCCGGGCTCTCCTTCCGCGGGCGACGCAGGTAGTAGAACGCCTGGCGGCATATAGGGCACTTGGGGGCGACATTGCACACCCAGCCGTCGACGCAGGACTGGTGGAAAAGATGTGTACATGGGAGTTCGCGCAGGACGGATGTTGATACTATTGGTTCGAGGCAAATTGGACAGTCTTGTAGGTCTTGCTCTGGTTTTGTTGGTTAGTGCCACTACCTCACTAGTATTTGCTGTAGGACTGCTGTTGGTGTGGCGTTGAACTTACGGGGTATAAAGTCTGGAAGACCTTGGAATGTCCGTAGCTCTGATAAGTTTAACTCGTATTTGGAGGCACGCGGTGGATGCATGGTGATAGATGGGTATCAAGACGAGAGTGCTTGAAGTCTCAGGGCAAGCGGCAACAATCACATTTTATTAAACCGCGATTCCACGCCAGAACAGCACGAGGACTCCCCAGCCTAGAAGGATCCCAAGGGCTAGAACAAGATCAACTGATGTATGTTCCATGTCTGTCCATGTCGATCTGCGTCATCGGAACCGGATTCTGTACTACTACCAGATTGGGCTGTGCCGGTCCATGTTCGGTCCATGTTCGGTCCATGCCCGGTCCACGCGGGCCTGTCGGTCACAGCGGAAGCCACAGAACTCGCGACATTGTTTGTTGATTTGGTTAGGTATTTACTTTCCACTGGTGCGAAGAATAGCCAAGGAAAGATGTTTTCAAACCCCGGGAATCTGCTCGATAACTGCGTTTCTGTTAGGAAGAAGCTGGACCCGAGGCTTGATACTGTCGACTTCCATGCAACCATGTATCCCACCCTTCTTGTATTGATTTGTGGTTGTGTGAAGGGAATGCAAGCTGTCCGCGTCGGATTTATAATAGGGACCAAAGGGTGGGGGGCTCATTCATGGGACAAGGTAAAAAAAGAACAAAAAATTATACTGACCGACGCAGGGATCGAACCTGCAATCTTTTGATTCGTAGTCAAACGCCTTGCCATTGGGCCAGCCGGCCATTGATGGAAATTTTGTGGCGCACATTGCCACTATCAGCCTGCACCAAGGATTGTGGCTTAAAATATGCGGGATCCGCCAACTTCTGCTGGAGCCATCGGATAATAGATCTAGGCTAAAGAGCGGGTCAAGATGGGGTATGCAAAAGCAAAAAGATTATACTGACCGACGCAGGGATCGAACCTGCAATCTTTTGATTCGTAGTCAAACGCCTTGCCATTGGGCCAGCCGGCC